>JAYXIM010048704.1:0-154977 GCA_037575425.1 Anastrepha fraterculus
TTAATTATTTAAAATATATCGTGTGGCAACTATTCTTTCCAGACGACCTACTACATTCTTCAGCTGTATGGAAACTGTGGACGATAGCTTAAACTAACGGCAGCGCTATTCAAATATTTATGATCTTCTAAAGCTCACTGTTTCGAGTTCATCCAATTTTTTTGTGGTTTAATTTCTGTTGTTTCTGTTTTGTTATAACGGTACAGCGGAAAAGCAGTAGTGCCTGAACTATACAGAACTAATATTCCGCGAGAAGAAATCAGTTAACTTGCCAGCAACAAATCGATACTAATTCAAGGTGAAAGTATAAATTAAGGGGAAAAAGATTTACGGCAATGTCAGATGTCGATAATGTGCGAGTGGCGGTACGCATACGTCCTATTGTGTCTTCAGAACGAGAGCGTGGTTGCCAAGAAGCTGTGGAGCGGGTCGGCGATTCTGCACAGGTGATTGTAAACCGCAGCGATACATTCACCTTCAATTATGTGTTTGATGCACGAGACACGCAGGCATATATCTATGATGTACTTGTGACGGGACTATTGGACAAATTCTTTTCCGGATTCAATGCCACAATACTTGCCTATGGTCAGACTGGTTCTGGCAAGACTCACACTATGGGTACAGCTTTTGACGGAGAGTTGGATGAAAATGCAGGCGTTATACCACGAATAATGTACGATATCTTTGAACGCATTGAAACATTAGAAAGTGAATATGACTTCGTAGCGAAGTGTTCTTTTATGGAGTTGTATCAGGAGCAATTATATGATTTGTTGTCAGATCAGCCCCGTGAGCAATCTATTGTAGAAATGCGCGAGAACCGTAATGGCATTGTTATGCCTGGACTAACCGAAACCCAAGTGTCATCAGTTCGAGAAACAACAGACTGTCTTTTGCGTGGCTCATCAGGCCGCGCTGTTGCGGCAACTGCAATGAACGAGCAGTCATCGCGCTCACATGCGATTTTCACTATCACCGTTGAGGCCACCAAGAAAGACGAAATGTACGTATAAGGACAACTAAAAACATCAACTCAAAAGCAATTATAAGACTTAATTTAATATTTTTTCCTTTCAAACACAGGAGCACAGTAACTACTTCAAAGTTCCATTTAGTAGATTTGGCTGGTTCAGAACGTTCTAAAAAGACACAAGCTACAGGGGATCGTTTTAAGGAGGGTGTTAAAATAAATCAGGGTCTTTTAACCCTGGGAAACGTAATATCGGCACTTGGTTGTAAGTGAAAAAAATATTATAGTCGTGTATTTGTAACGTATGGAAACAATACTAATGGTTTGTGTAGATACATTTTATTACTAACAATTCCTTCTATGCTTATAATCTTTGTATACCTTTTTACTAAAGCAAAAATATTCTACTATACATAAATACAATACATACAAATATTCATATAATTCGTTATTGCTTTACAGCTGGTCAGGGCTCCGGTTTTGTCCGCTATCGGGACTCCAAATTGACTCGTTTGTTGCAAGACTCCCTAGGCGGCAATTCGATCACTCTTATGATAGCCTGCGTCAGTCCGGCCGACTATAATGTTGCTGAGACTTTAAGTACCCTTCGCTATGCAGACCGTGCGCGTAAAATTAAAAATAAACCGATCGTTAACCAAGATCCACATGCAGCCGAGATTAATCACCTCAAGAGTGTCATACAAAAGTTACGTATGGAACTGTTGGCCGCTAATGGCGGAAGTAATACAATGAGCAGCTCCCTAAATGGTGCATTACAAAGCATTGCACCGCCACCGGGAGGCGTTACGAACGACATTATAAATGCTAGAAGTGGGATAGTTAAGAAATACCAAATACTCCAAGAGAAACACCACACTTTGCAACAACAATTTCAGGCGACATTGCATGATGTAACTGAATATGAAATGCGCGCTCACATAACTGAGGAGGCGCATGAGAAGCTGAAGCTGAAAATGAACGAGTTGAAGAATATTGCAGTGGAGTTGGGAAACAACTACAAAGTGAATGCACCTATTGAAGAACAGGAAACCACTGCCAAACACATTAAACAATTGAATCAATTGGTGGATGAACTGGACGGAGAGCTAGACCGTACCCAAATGGAAATAGAAAACCACAAACGTGCCACGATAAATGGCAGCACTGATAGTGGAGATGATGAAGATGGCGCACTATTGGAAGTTCACTCGCAAATGCAAGAGCAAGCTGATGCATACACCAACATTCAGATGGATTATAAGGAACAGCTGCGTCGTATTAATCGAGAATTAAACCTAAAAGAAGAACTTCACCAACGTGTTGCCGGTAACTTAGTTAAATTTTGTACGCTGGATGATAATACTGAGGAGAAATTCAAAGAATGTGAACAGAAAATACACGAGTTGGAAGTTGAAAGAGATCAGTTGTTGGATAAATTGCGTCATGTGAAGGAAAACGCTTCCGCGAAATTAGCTGAGGAACGCCGAAAACGCTTGCAAACACTTGAACACGAGATCAGTGATATGAAACGGAAGAATACGCAGCAAGCAAAATTGTTGAAAGTGCGTGAAAAGGAGACACAAAAGATACAAAACCTGCATACCGAAATACAGGCGATGAAACAGTCAAAAGTGAAGTTAATACGAGCAATGCGTCAGGAGTCAGAAAACTTCCGTCAATGGAAAATGTCACGCGAGAAAGAGTTAATACAGTTACGCAATAAAGATCGAAAGCTGAAGAACGAAATGGCTCGAAAAGAGGCGTTGCATACAAAACAACGTAATGTCTTGAAACAGAAGTGTGACGAAGCATTAGCCGTTAATAAACGGTAAGAATTTTTCCACTCTTGAATCTTTTTTTTTTTTTTATATATTTACATAATGTATTCTTCCCTATTTTTATTTATTTATTTTAATTTATTTATATGCATACATAACCTATATCTGGTACATTTAAAATTATTAGTTTACAATTGTTATGTGTTTACAGCGTAGTTCATAGTTATAATATATGTAGTTAATGTATTGATGTATAAGAATATGCTTATACATTATTGATGCTGGGAATGGACTAGAATCCAAGCAGCACAATACCCTCATTGATTTGATGTACAGGTGGTCTGAAAAAGCAAATTACAACGCCGCACTGAACATTCCTATAGGCATGCGGTCTGAATGGAGGAGATCCAGAATCGCGCCAATAGGGCTAATTTCTATCTAATTGAATTTCTATTCTTTATAGAATATATTTGTTTTACCAACTCCTGTTCTAAACAGCGGCAGTGTAACACTACTACTTTCCCTGAGTAAATATGAGAGCTTCAGTTTCTGTATCTTAGGTTATCCCTCAGACAATCCGGTAACCTGTCCTAATTTATATTAAGCACGAATTTCATAGCGTGATAAATTATTTGCTGTTTCACGCTTAGCCAATTCAAATCTCCGATAATTGCTTGTAAGAGTTCATCGTACCGCTTATTCAAAATTAATCACAGAGCTCTGTTTAGCAACTTTTGTATCGCTAGCCATGATAAAAATCGTTGGACGGTATATAAAGTGCGGCTTGATCTGTATACCTTGTTGTTGGTTTTTATGTGGTTACATGACCTTTTTATGAGCCCAATTTTTTTATCAATCGTATTAACTGTACTATATATTCAACTTGCTCCTCAAATTTTAACTTATTATCGATATAAATTCCGAAATATTTAAAACTTCATCAACAGTTTAATTTATTTGTTGTGCTCATGTAACAATCATTTTGTTGATATCTGCTACATTTAGTCAGTTGAGTCTGTGATCACGAAAATAGCGATACCATAAAATATTAAATTTTTTCAAAAAAAATTTTAATTTATGATGTAATTAAAAAGTTCTTAATACTATTTTGAAATATTGTATTCTTTATATATACAGTGCACGCTGGATAACGTGAACTAATTCAAACCAAGGCAGTTCACGTTAACAAAAGTGTTCACGTTTTGGAATGCCCAAAAAGACTAAGTAAATATATTTTTTCACATTTAAATTCACAATTTCAATTCTTGTTTTCGTTACACATTAATTGAAAATTAAGTCATACAATGGTTTTATTTAAAAAAATCAGTAATCTTTTTTTGTATCTTATGTTTTTCTAAAACTTGAAGCACAGGTTTCTCCCTTAACCGTCCTAGCAGACTCATATCATTTTGATCGACGTCTTCATGACCAGCCCATATTAACGCCTCTCTCAGCCCATTAAACGGCAACTCTGAAGAACACAGTGTTTTTCTATTTCCAGGTCCACAACACGTGTTGTTTACGCATTTTAAAATCACTTGCTTTTTCGCTTTAATGTTGAGAATTGTTGATTTAGCAACATTCTATTTCTTTGCTAAAATCGTCACAGATCAGCCTTTTTCTAAAAAGCCGAGAATTTTAGCCTTTTGTTTTAATGTCAATCACGCGGGTTTTTAGAACTCATTTTCACCAGAAAACATAAGACGAAACACTCTTTGCAAAACCAAAACCGCGACTGAACTATTTTACTCCTTACATGCAATCACAAATAAAATGCCTATTTTATAATTAGGGGACTCCAGAATTTCAGAATTACTTGAGATCAATGTAAACTACATTCAAATAATTGTAACGTTTATTGTTCATGTTATAGAGCTTTTTGGGTTTGTTCACGTTTTAGAGTAGTCAATGCACAAAAATGTCTGTTCACGTTTTGGGATGTTCACGCTTTAGAGCGTTCTCGTTATCGAGCGTGCGCTATATACAGGGAGAACGCGGTATGAAGTGCTACCAACTTCACACTGCTTGTATCTGTAAAACAGCTCATGACATCAACGTCAAAATTGTTCTATTGACAGTTCAAATGGAAAATTGGAACCAGCCATTTTTCGTGAGCTCAGTCACCTCAAAGTGAATAAAATGTTCGTGTATCGCACTATGAAACATTACAATGATACTGGTAGCATTGCAAAACGCTATGGAGGTGGACCAAAAAAAATCGCAACAACGCCAGAAATGATTCGGATAGTGAAGGCTCGATTTGAACACAATACACGTGGTAGTGGAAGAAAATGGCCAAAGAACTGAAAATATCGCAACACAGCATTCGACGCATATTGAAAAATGAGCTCAAGGTCAAGGCTTATAAGTTCCAAAAAGCACACGATCTTTCACGCCAGCAAAAAAAGTTCGGTGCGAAAGAGCAAAGGAGTTGTTGCGCTTGCACGAACGTGGCGAATTTCCTAATATTGTGTTTTCTGATGAAAAAAATTTCCCAATTGAGCAGTTCATAAACACTCAAAACGATCGTGTTTACTTGACCGAACGCTCATACGAGAATTTGAGCCTACGTATGGCCACTCGAAGCAATTTCCCATCGCATGTAATGGTTTGGGTCGCAATGGTGCAAAGGTCCATCTTTCTCTCAAACACTCCAAGCGATGCTTCATCGAATGTTGTCATCGTCCACGCTTCTGCTCCATACGTTAGGACGGGCATGATGAGAGTCTTGTAGAGTGTTAGTTTTGTTCGTCGAGAGCGGACTTTACTACTCAATTGCCTACTTAGTCCAAAGTAACACTTGTTGGCAAGAGAGATTCTACGTTGGATTTGCAGGCTGACATTATTATAGGTGTTAAAGCTGGTTCCTAAATATACGAAGTCTGATTTTCTTTTTTCGCGTTGACTCTCGGCCAAATGCTTCCGCGTGCTTAAAAACAATAGTCTGGACTATCATTTAGACTGCCCTTGCATCAGCTGCGCGAGCGGTCTGAAGTAGGTTACACTTCAACGGACCCTGTATTTGAATGTTGCACTTAAAAATGTAGCGACGCCAATAAATAACCGTTATTTACGTAGTTGCTAGACTTTTTAGCAGATAAACTCCTCACATCTGAAATCCCTTGACCCTTCGTAGATATTTCATATTGAAGTTTTCTTTTGTTTGATTTATAGGGACAAAATAAATGACTTCAAAATATATTTTTATGGGTAACACTATTTTCATGTTCACAGCTGTAAATCTGTTTCTCCTCTGATGCCTTTTCGGCATCTTCCGTACGGTGACCTTGCTGTCAGTGATCAAACGCTACGTTTGGGAGGACAAAGGCAACAGCGACTGTTGTTTTTTTTATTACACTTATTAGTTTATTTAGCACTTTTACAGAAGTAGTTTCCGTTTGTTGATTTGTTTCACTTTATTAAAGGCCAATTAATTGAAAAACTAATATATGTCTTCTTTTTTTAGCCTCAAAGATGCCCTCGATCGGCAGCGTGCCGCTCAGTCGCAAAGACAGAAAACGCAGTCAGCTAAAGATGTGAATACTGCTAGCAATAAGATTGATCAAGTCGTTTCGTGGGTTGAACGTGAATTAGAGGTAATTGTTTCGTTCATCGATGCAGAACACTCCCTTGAACAGTTAATGGAAGATCGTGGCATCATTAGCATTCGCATTGAGGAACTAAGAAAACAACAACCAGAACCAGGTAGTATATCAGCTCAAGATTTGTCTACGCTGCACGAAGAGCTCGAAATGCGCAACGCGCAAATTACCGATTTGCAACAGAAAGTATTCACTGTCGATCTTGAAGTGCGCATACGTTCCCTCGCCGAAGGCATACAAAATGTGGCCGAGTCACGTGCTGTGATACGCAAGTTGCTTAAATCGATTTCAGATATGCGACGCGAACATGCCATTCGCTTGCAGGAACAAAAGATAGCCTTGGACGAACAAACTGCGCTTCGTGAGGCAGCCGAGCAGACGAGTGTAGTAGCAGCGAAACGTATTCGATTGATGGAGTTAGAGCATGAGGAAGCAATTGCTGAACGTGAGAATACATATGAAGAGAAGATTGCCGTTCTATTGAGGGAGTTACATAACGCACCACAGCTGGCTGCGGGCTCGGGTGAAGCACTAACACCGGAACAAGAGGAGCGTTTGAAAATACAAGAGGAACTATTGAACAAAATGGATACATTGCGGGAGGAATTGGAATACTATAAAAATTTGGTAAACGAATTGCAACAAGCGGTGCAAGCAAAGGGTACACGCAAAAAAGAGGTTTTCAAGAAGGTGAGCAAATGGCTGCACAGGGGTTTGACGCACACAAACTAGAACAGTTTGAGTATCGTTGTTGCTTGCAGCCAAATATAAAGCAAGACACCATTGAAGTCGATAAAGATGCCAATCGCTTTCGGGTGAGTTGGACTCGGACGACTCTTACGGTGATCCGGACTGGGCAAAAACACCGGGGTACAAACGTCCAACCCGTTTAACTGTAAGTATCTTTATTCTTCGTTTTCATATTACTAATTTTAGTTCTTACCTGTGTCTTAGATAAAATAGCGTGTCAGCAAGAACTCCAGTTCGGGAAATGATACATTCGCAACAGCTACTAGTGATTCTGATAAAAATCTGAATACTACTAAGAGAAAGTCTGAGGGTTGCAAATGTCGTAGGGATTGCGATACTAAACGTTGTGGGTGCTATTCATCAGAAATGCCAATGCGGTAATTGTTGCAAATTTGGCAAACTTGATGCAGACAGCGACGATAAAGAGAATGAAGAAACGATGGCTGTCGATGGTAATGACAATAATCAGCAGGAGTCCAACGAAATGCCCTCAGTTCGGACACCCACCAAAACGGGTGCTTCCGAAAGCTTTGATGAACTCAAATATTCAGAATCACCTTTTTTGAAGCCCAACGCTCCGTATCTCACACCGAAAATGGCCAGGTAATTGATATATTTGCTAGTTGACTTAGACTAAATCAAACATTACTTATCCTATTCCATTATTTATTTAATATATCACGTATGTTTTTTATTGTTATAATGTCGAGTCTCTAAATAAAAGCTCGGGGGTGAAATTGTCGATTACCAAGTAAAATTATTTCTTTGAAGCTTTACAAGAATAAAGCTAAAATCAAAGGCCATTCAAAAGACGCAGTGAATAATGCTGTTTCAAAATAAAACATGTCAAGATTTAAATTCCTTCAGGTTTCACTATTTTTTTTATTCAAAATACAGCTCTTAACAATTATTTGGTATGTGAAAAATGATATCATTGAAATGTCCACCAGGAGCACGTCCACAGGTAAAAGTCGATTCATGAATGCCTCACTGTTTAGAAAGTCGTGTTCAGCAACACTTTGCGCTGCAACAGCAATATTCTCAACTTAACGTCCTTTTTGCTGCCTAAGTCACGGTGCTCAGGTTTGTGATCTGCGCAAAGCGTCGCTGAGTGCGGCGGTCCTTATCATGACAGCAAAAGGACCAGTGCAGCCGCTGCGATGATTATGTTGAGTGTAATTATGTAGTTATGTGCGGGTGTACATATACTAGCGACTGCGGTTTGTGCACTCGGATCAGCTGATGAGATTAAGTACAGTGGTGACACAGAAAGGCGGATAAAATGTGCTCCAACAACATTCATTATCAGCTCATCCAATCTCACTACATCCGACCCTAAAATATATGATCTAAGTGTCTCGCCGAGCAGTGGCAAAGAAAATACTCTTTACAATCCTCACCCCCCAAGCAAGATGTACACTGCGGATCGTCGATGTTGACTATATCGTTCACATAAATTGTGCCACGTAATTTGTCCTGTCTTGAATTGTGGCTTCTCTTCTTCTTCTTAATTGGCGCTATAACCGTTTATGCGATTTTGGCCGAGTTTAACAAAGCGCGCCAGTCGTTTCTTTCTCGTGCTAATCGGCGCCAGTTGGACACACCAAGTGAAGCCTAGTCCTTCTCCACCTGATCTTTCCAACGCAGAGGAGGCCTTCCTCTTCCTCTGCTACCACCAGCTGTTACCGCATCAAATACTTTCAGAGCCGGAGCGTTTGTATCCATTCGGACGACATGACCCAGCTTATCGTTCCATCGCCTGCGATATTCGCCGCTGCCAACGTGCAAAGGTCCAAAAATCTTGCTCTCAAACACTCCAAGCGTCGCTTCATCGGATTGTACGAATTGTAGCTTACTCCTCTTCTATCCGTAAAGGAATTTTCAGGAAACAATTTGTTCTTTTGGTGGTGTCAGTAGTGCGATGAAGTAGCCGACGCTTCCCGCTATGCCTAAAAATTTGTGTTGGTCACATTGGGTACTCTAAAGGACTGCAGTTCGTCAGTTCATTAACCAGTTCATTGCCTTGATTACCAAAGTCTCCCGGCACCCACATACGACAATGGCGTTTGCTCCCTATTTACATATGTTCCTGAACTACTTTTGAAGAGGTGCGAGCAGTATCTGCAGTTTAATTCTTCGCCACCTTTCCGAACCTTTCAGTGAACCGACTGTCGGAGGAACGTAGCCTCTGCTCGATCGCTTTGCTTTTGTTTAAACATGTCATACCATATTTCAGCATCAAATCCCCACTAACAAATTTGTGTATGGAACTGAATTACAAAACATCGAACGCTTTTTCTTAAAACTGGCTTTTAGTTAATTTGTTCTGTTGTTGTTGTAGCAGAATAAACATTACCCATACTTACATACAGGGAATGCTGCTGGAGTGACAGTCCTTGGCCGGATATAAAGCCGGGTCGTTTCGGCAACGTAGAACCGACTGTCGTGGAAACGAGTTAATCGTGAAAATCAGTTCATTTTTTCTCTTTCGTTTTGCTTGCTGAATTTACTTAAGGTTTCCGCAGCTATAATTTTCAAAGTGCAACGTTTTTCCATCTAATGACCATTTCCGAAAAATGTTTTTAGTTTTTTCTTTTTCGCATATTTCTAAATGTCATGAAACATAGTAAAACTAATCTCTTTTTTTTATTTCTCTGCTTTCAGATTGTCAACGATTTCTTTCGATTTGCCATCCGCTAAAAAGAAATTCTTCGAGTAAGGGCGTGCCAATGATCATATTCATGCACTTATAATTCAGGAAGAACGAGTAACCGACTTTGGTTTATTAAATTTAGCTTCAGTTGAGA
Organism: Anastrepha fraterculus; assembly: GCA_037575425.1. Lineage (NCBI taxonomy): Eukaryota > Metazoa > Arthropoda > Insecta > Diptera > Tephritidae > Anastrepha > Anastrepha fraterculus. The sequence continues at coordinate 9,911 of JAYXIM010048704.1, forward strand.
TCTATTCCGTAACTTTTAATGATTTTATATCTTCTCATTCCTGCATTTGTTGCATTGTAAAATATACATTTTAGATTACATAAGTTTTAAGTCATTGATACTTTCCGCCAGTCACCTAAAATGTGTGAGCTCTTGTAATAGAAGACAACAAAAATAATTACGATTACCAAAAAGCGTTGCCCGCTTTAGCCAAGAAATAAAACAAAAAAAAAATTATATATATGTACGAATATCCTTATTTTTTTGTTAATGTAAACTTACAATATGTTTTTAATACAAAATTACTTATTTCCTAATAGTCTGCGTTCGGGTTTGTTTCACGTTTCATGCAATTTTCCCTATATCTTAAGTTTTTTGTTTGTTTAATGGTGGGATCTTTATACGCATTTGTCATTGTTACTGTATTTACTCCTACATATTTTTTCGGAAGATATATTCATAACCATATATTTGATTTGTGTACTATAAATCAAATCGATATCACATACATTTAATAATTAAATTTTTTAAAAAATAATAAAAACCATTTGTTGATTATTGTAAAATTAATATTTTTTATTCAAAATTTAAATATTTCAAACTAGCGGACAAGGATATGGCTGACCATTGCGACAGCAATATTCTCGGCCGGCCGCTAAATTTGTATTGAACCACTGATTTCGACAATTCTTGATGAAGAGATATGCCCGCTCTTTTCGGCAGTCACGATTCAGCGATGCACACAATATACTAGCTGAATTGGGTAGATGCTGCACTATCTGGTGGAGCAGGTAGGTGTTTTATAACGATTACAAAGAAATGTTTACATACTTACGGTTTCCAAGCACTTAGTTTGACATTGTTTCTGACCGATCTGATTGCAGGGAAAGGTGCGATCCAATTCATTGGTAATCACTGGAGTACCTTCTGGTGGTTCTTTTGCACCGCGTTTTATTTGCGATGCAAGGAAAACGCCACAAGTGCAAGGTACGGGCCGTTCACTTTCAGTTACCCCAACTGTGTCTGGCATAATGCTTTCGCTGTCTGCTGAAATTTGCTTACTATAGTTTGTCTTCAACGTGAAACGTTTATCTTGGATTGTATTTATTTTGCCAAAAATTGGCTTCTTGAATGTAATTTTCATAATACCCGCCTCCACATCCTGTCTTAGGTTAGGCTAGTGAGGTTGCTTGTTTTTAACACAAGACACTCGGTGGCCCTAAATCCCATTGTGATACCTGCATTTGTTTTCCTTCCCCTATCTAAGTTGCTTAAACCACTTAGATCTTTTTAAGAAGGTAACTAGTCCCTTCAGTGAGACATTTTGTAATTTTCCAGGTCGTCAAAGAAATAATCGCTAAGATATTTGGCACGACCTCTTTGCAGTGCAGGACATTCACAGAGGAGGTGTTGTACCAACTCAATTTCTTTTTCATCTCCACAGCTCGTGCAAAAGTCATTGTGAGGTACACCCATTCTATTGGTTAGGGTGGCAATAGTGCAGTGACCCGTTATACAGGGTTTGATTGAAAAGTAAAGAGCCTTCCCGCGCGGAACATCTGCCAAGCGATCAACCGAATCGGCTGGTGGGGGAAAATTATCGTTGGACCTTCCCCTTCCACTAGAAACCGGTCCTAGTTCGCTGGCAACAGCGGTGCAGTCAACATCACTCCGCGCGTGTAACCTAAAAGTGTGTTAGGATTTTGCAGTGGCGAAAATGTAGCGATCGTTGAAGCAACGTTACTCGATCAAATTTTGCGTAAAGCTAAACAAAACGAGTACCGAAACCATTGGGCTAATCAAGGAGGCTTACGGGGACCAATCTCTGTCCAGTGCCCAGGTAAAACGGTGACACAAGTCGTTCAAGGAAGACCGGGAGGACGTCGAAGACGAACAGCGATCTGGAAGACCTTCGACGACGCAAACAGACGAAGATGTGACAGGAAGCACTGTAAACGCGGCATTTTACAAAGAAGTGTTCCTTCGGCTGAAAACCCGCGTCGCCTGCGGCCCGACCTCGTCAACAATTGGACCCTTCATCACGACAATGCGCCAGCGTACACCGCCTTCCTCTGCACCTCTGCATTGGCCAAGATGTTTCGACGGGTTGGATCCAGAGGGAGAGGAGGTGTTAGATGAGTCGGTTTTAGAGGGCATGTGAAAAGGTGATTAGTGTCATGCGGGGTGCCTTCACATGCCGGACATATGTTTGGTATGTCGGGGTCGATTCTGGATAAGTAGGAGTTAAACCTGCTACAATATCCAGAACGTAATTGTGCCAGTGTTACACGTGTCTTACGCGGAAGCTGGAGCTCTTCATCTGCTATAGCGGGAGTGGGCTGTGTTAGGGGAGTTGTGTTGCGCCGATAGGCTCCTTACCGTGGAGGTATGGGTTGTGGTGACGGTTTGTAGTGCCAGCCTATCAGGGGAGGTAGTAGCTGTTGAGGCATCGGACGCCTGGTGGCGGGAGCAACACGTGGTCACATACCGTGTGGACCACTCCCTGTGTGACTTAAGACCTGAACAGGTCTTCAGGTGTCTCCACCCGTTGCACTTATTGCACCTAACCGAGGTGGATCTCGGGTGGAGCCGTTTATGGCATACGCAGCAATAGAATACCTCTGGCCCAGGGTTGGATTCAATACCAGCCCTGAGGAGAAGTATTTGGAGCAATATTGCTGCAAGGATTTGCTCCTGTGACGTAAGAGGTGGAGTGATAAACGGTTCGCTAGATAGGGCTAGTTTACTGCGGCGTCAGCCCTTGGTCGGGAAAAACCCGAGTCATTCCGGTAACGTAGAACCGACTGCCATGGGAATGTCCAATCAGTCGTTGCACTGATAGCCACGAAGCAACATGAGTGAAGCATTTTAGAAGAATAAAGCAGGCACGAATGAAATTTCGCTCCGTAGGTTCCGATCATTTCTATAATATAAGCCCCGATATAATTTGACTTTCGTTACGACTTTTTTGAAGAATCACATTATTCGGTGTTATTTACTTTTTCTTCATATAAGTTTTTCAACAATTCGTCATACTTTTTCTCATTACATTTATTATTCATTTTTAAGTATACAAATTAAAATATGCCCATAAGAAATACATTATTTTAATGTAATTAGCATTAAATGTGGAAATAATTCAAATAGTATGTTATTGAAATATTTCATATAGGGGAAAGTATGTTGAATTTGTCGTAAAAGAAGTGTTGGTGTTAAATTATTAATAGCAAATAAATGAGAAAACTAAGTAAGTTGCAAATGGCCAAGAAAATATACAAATGAATGTAAAGTACCCATACATGCATATAATATTATATATACATATGTTTGTATAAAATTACCACAGGGGCATAATATCGAGCATCTCTGATGTAAATTTCGTATAGGAAATGAGTTCTTGAAAATATATACATAGTTCTTTTTAGAGTGGGAAAATATCAAAAGCCAGTTGCAGGTTGAAAACATTAATCTCTTCAATCTCTTAATGCAGACCCTTGCAAGAATGTAACAAACAATTTGCTTGCTTTTGACTAAAATCAAAAACATTAACTAATTTGAACAATAAAGGTAGTAACTAGTTTAAAAAGATCTATTCAATGCACATAATTAATGTTTGTGGTTTGAGTTGTTATTTTTCTTTTCTACATTCAATTCAAAAAGCTTTGACACACATTTCACTCTAAAAAGAAAAATATATATTTGTGTTTGTAATCATTTTTAGTTGAATTTCTAGTGATTAATGTGCATTTCACTTTAAATCAGAGGAACGAATTGAAACTTAACAAGGCAATGCATTCAAGGGCAATTCAAAATAAGACTACGATATTAGACTAAGATATTCAGAAGTTTATTTCAAAATGCCCTTTACATTTTCCTTCGTGAAATTCTGCATGTCACTAAAAGCGATTCAAATTTAGTAATATTTTAAATGAATGAGATGAGCCTGGTGAAAGGTTGTTTCCCTTAAAAGGTAATATATATTGCAAGCTACTTGGTTTTAGTAAAAATACGAGTTTTCATTTCCTTGAAGCTCCAAAATAGATGTTTGAGCAAACGAAGGAATTTATAAAAAAAAATTGGGCTAATTTTTATCTACATTCGTTATTATGTGGTATCAAACACAATGCCGTGTCTTATTCCATCAGAGTCTAAGCGTACGTGCTGCACCACGCTTTGTTGTTGACGTCGATGGAGTTGAATTGATACTCCTCATGCCCGACATCGCGTATGGCACCCGTGGCCTCCGTTTAGGTGTAGCTGGTGGCGTATGTGCACTTTTGGTGGGAGTATGGAATTGCACCGCACTTATGGCGCTAGCCTCTTCATCATCGTTGGATCGTAATGCAATTTCAGTAGAACTAACTCCTTCAATATCATCAGCAACTTCAAGCGTCGCAGGCGACTGTTCATTTAGCGCCGCTTCATTAAATTGTGCCATTAAATTTCGTCGACGCATACCCACAGCTGTGGTAGCTACCGGCTCACTTTGGCTAATATCTGTGTTACTACTATTTATATGCTCATATATAACCAGAGCAATTTGTATCTGTTGATCGGACAAACACCGACGATATGATATACGTAGACGTACTGGCCTATCCCAGTCATTGATGCGATGAGGTGTTGGTGGCTCATCCGTGTAATTAAGTAGTTGTTGTTTAGCACGCAGCATACCAGTCGCTTCTATGTAATATAATGGCGTGTATTCATTTACTAATTTATTACGAATATCTGCGTCCAACTCCTCATCGCTGGACGTATCGTTACTCTGCATTTGCACGTCGAGTTGTGTCACTGTTGATTGCCTCTTTGAAACATGAGTGATTTTATTCATTGACGTAGGCAAACGTCGCAAATAACTGAATGGAGTTGGTAGCGAACGCTTTAAGCGCTTGGGTGCTGTAGCATCCTCCCCCTCTTCTAAATCACTTTCGGAGTCTGATGGGTGAACATTTTCAAGTTTTATTGTACTGGATGGGGGTGTCAATTCATTTAAATGCGACGTGCAGTTGCCTTGATGATCTGGTGTCTGATTGCACGAAGGCAAGGGTTGAATTTCTAAGTCATCATCTTCAAGATCACTCTCTGCATAACTTTTCAATGAAGTTAATCTAGTAACCTTGTTTAATGGCAAAATGAAATCCATGTCCCCAGTTGGCACCGATTTTCTGTAAATTTACCAGAAAGTACTAAAATTTACAGCTGGAATTTTTGTTTTGCAAATAATTACGTTTTCCAATGCGACGGACGTTGTTCAATTGGAGGACATACTTCGGCTTTATCGAAATTCGCATGGTCATATTGTAAACCTACTTCGAATCTATACATATAAAATATAAAACCGGTAATTGAAGCCAATTTTTAATCATAATCAAACCTTAAATAATCATGGATCTTTGCTGGCCCGCGAACTTGTCGTCCAAACCAGTCCACTACAGCATTCGGAGCTAGTAATAATTTTAATTGCCTGCAGTCAGCAGTAAAAAGCTCCAAATATTCTTTCAACACATTGGATGCATCCATTTCTCTAAGCAGCGCTTCACATTAAAGAAAATCGGAATCAATCATTAGTTTTACCAGCAACTGTTAACAAATCCATACTCATAACACCTACCTAGGTGTTTTCGCTACTTTCGGAGAATGATTTGATAAAATAATAAACCAGATAAGTTAATTCGTTTTTTTCCTAAATGCATACAACACATTTGGAAAGGAATTATGGTTACCGTTTACCCAAATCTGCCTTTTTCTATTCGTGTTTAGCGTCTTTCGCACTTTTGGAGGCTTAAGTTGACAGCTGTCAGTTTCAATGCCAAATCTAAATCAATTGTAGAGAAATATATTGTAATAGTTCGGCTAATGGAATAATTAGTGTTGCCACAGTCACTTATTATAATTTCTAATATACGGAATTCAAAAGCAAGCGGGGCAAAGCAATTATTATTGTATAACCGTGTTAATTAATTGCGACTTTCGCTGCTTCAACTCGTAACTCGTTGTTTAAGTTTATACATTAACATAATGTCAAGTTCATTGCTTTGATGAAACAAATACCTCAAATTCCGATGGTCTTTCCATCGCATTTTTTGGATGGCAGTGATGTCAGTTTTAGCCTGAATCCTATCCGCTAAATACTCTCATGAATTTTTGTTTTTAATTTAGCGAACTGCCACAAGAGTATTTAGTTCAGATCTTTTTTTAAATTAAGCCACTTTAAAGTCTCTAACATTACGTTAATTGCTGTATATATCTAGTATATTGTAAAATATGTTGCATGCCCTTATTCTGTAATTTTTGCAATCTTTCCATGAGTTTGGTTGCAGCATGTACATATATACATATATGTGAGATGTGGATCAATAGTCTTTTCAATAGTTCTTAATGTATTAATAGGCCTAAATTCTTCACCTCCTTTTGCTTTATTTACTTCCTGCACCGGAGTTATCATTGACTCGTTCAGTGAATTTGTAAATACATCTCTCTTAATTGACGTTTTGCCATGACCAGAAGTGTGTGCCCATTTATGCTCCAGTTATTTGTTATCATGCCCTTGCTTATTCCTAGAAAAGCTGGTGTATTTTTCACGGTTTTACGTAAATTATATTACATATAAAGTTCTCCTAATGTAACCTCTTAAAATTTAAATACGCGTTTTATCTCTTACAAATTGTGTATACTCATTTGACTTACTAATTTCTTCTTGCTTTGTATAAAGTAATGATCAAATTTATTTGCAACCCCATTTTCGTCGTCATATTCCACCCCTTCAAATTCTACACAATCTATTTTTGCTGTCGTCGTATGTTTTTATCAATGGGTTGCCCTTAATTATATTTCAAATTCCTACTGTCAAGGTGTTTTTGACGTGATAACGTCTTATAATTCGATTTAACAGGCTGCACGCACGAAAAAATGTGTCGTTACCTTGCTCATTAGTGTTACCTTGCTCATTGCCGTTACCTTGCTCATTAGTGCTACCTTGCTCATTGCCGTTACCTTGCTCATGTGTCGTTACCTTGCTCATTGCCGTTATCTTGAATGAACTGCAAGCGAAATCGCGGAACGAACGACAAAGCAAACGAACGGCAACGTTCGACATCTTGCTGTCTCCTACTTCAGTGAGCGTATATGTGTATGTATATGTACATATATAATATAAATTCACGTATTTGTATTTGCATATGCCTTCTTATTGATTATTAATTTGATTTACTTGAAGAATTTAAAATAAAACCAAGTTTGTTAATAATACCTGTTGATTTAATGTTATTATTATTTTTTGACGTGATAACGTCTTATAATTCTACGTAGCCTGCTGCACGCACCAAAAAATGCGTCGTTATCTTGCTCATGCGTCGTTACCTTGCTTGAACAGCATGTTATGTTATGATATGTTATGTTATGTTATGTTATGTTATGTTATGTTATGTTATGTTATGTTATGTTATGTTATGTTATGTTATGTTATGTTATGTTAAAGCATATTATGTTATGTTAATGTTAACTCATTCTCTATATCCATACAAAATATCTATCAAACAAATAAAATTTAAAATTTCTTTTGAAAAATGCAACCATTCAATCAGTATTTTCTTATGACGTTATCACGTTAAACTATCGTTAGTAAACCGACTTTACAGACAACCTCTTTTTAGTAATGTTTTGAAGTAATGTTTCACAAAAGAAGTATTCAATTTTTTTCTATATTTGTGAATTACTGCTTTTATTTCTAACAAGTATTCCTACCTATTATAATCGTCTCATGATCTGATATTTTTTAAGTTTGGTTCAATGCTACTATTTGTTTTATAAATATGTAAGACCACATAATCTATTTTTTTTTTAATGTATATTATTTTTCATTTCAATACACCAATATCCTAATATTACTAAGGCAGCCGCCGTAGCCGAATGGATTGGTGCGTGACTACCATTCGGAGTTCAGAGAGTACGAAGGTTTGAATCTCGGTGAAACTCCAAAATGAAGAAAAAATTTTTTCTAATAGCGGTCGCGGGGGTACTTTTTCCAATAAGGATTTTTGTTGACAGATTACGCGTGACTACTATCAAACTAAATACATAATTTTCTAGTATTAGTATTAATTGACATTTAATCATGCAAAGACTTACGCCTCAACAACGTTTACAACTCGTATAATTGTATTTCGGAAATCGACGCTTTGTGAAAAATGTTTATAGGGTTCACTGGATCCGAATTTTGTTCAGCTATGAGACACATTTTAGGCTTGGTGGCTACGTCAATAAGTAAAATTACCGTATTTGAAGAGCAACCCGAAGCCATTCAAGAACAGTCATTACATCCATTGAATACAACCGTTTGCTGCGGGCTATCGGCTAGAGAAATCATCGGCCAATATCGGTCAACGTTGAATGTAAAACGCTATGGCGCCATGATAAATGACTTTTTGATGCCAGAAATTGAAGCTCGTGATCTCCGCAACAATTGGTTCCAACAACACAGCGCTACTTGCCCTACAGCCCCTGAAAAAAAAGATTTACTGCGTCGTCGTTTCGGTGAGCAATTTTACTCTCTTTTCGGACTAGTGCATTAGTCACAAAGATCGTGTTATATCACAGCTTTGGAATTTTATTTGCGAGGTTATGTAAAGTCTAGATGTTTTGTGGGTAAACCAGCTTCGATTAAGGCATTGGAAGCCAACATTATTGAGTTATTCCAAGATACCCTCCGAATCCTGCAGAGAGTAATTCAAAATTGGTGTTTACGGATGGTCGAATTACAACGCAGCTGCGGTCAACATTTGAAAGAGATTATCTTTAAAAAATAAATGTCATGGATGGTTCTACACAAAAATAATAAAGATTGCTTAATCAATTTCAATATTCTTTGTTTTATTTCAATACCTCTAGATTGGAGGAAATCCGTAACGACGTTTACTGAGGATTCAAAAAATTATAGCAGAAATACGCATTCGAAATTCGATAGTACGCTTTATAATAAGTAATAAGAGGACACACGCTTTTTTCTAGTATATGAATGCATAGTTAATAATACCTAACAACATTTTATAAGAATTATGTCTACAAATATGTTTTCTTTGCCGTCATCCATTTAATTTAGTTTTTACTTTGAGGTTTTTCCTTAAGCTAGCTATACACGAGCAGACGGTCTGTAGTACCTGTCAAAGTTGTACAGACCATCGTACCGTGGATAGGCGAGTGTGCAGACCAAAATGTTGGTCTGCACTCAAGTCTGCAGAAAATTGAATCGATTAAATTTTTCTGCTCGTTGTTGCTACATGTGGGCATGTGTATAGGGTTCAATGCATACCAACGCTCATACTTGAGTGAACTTCAACGCGAAAGGTTGTGTGCGCAATGGCTATAATTGATTATCAAGCTTGCCGCGATTTCATTGAAGCCTTTAGGGGCGAAAAAATATTATGGGAAGTAAAAACGAGAATTACAAAAACAAAGTGAAGCGTGATCAAAGTTGGCAGAAGCTGTTGGAAAATTATAAGGAAATTGATTCGCAAGCCACAGTCGACATCGTCAAAAAACGAATTAATGGCATGCAGCAAAAATATCACGCAAAGATTTCCAAGGCCCTACACAATATCTCGCGCGTCGACTCCGTATACGTCATCATCGTCTATTTCAGATCCTTTTACTACAGTTCTGACACAAGTACCACAAGTATTTCTATCAAAAAACACTATGCCACGAAATGAATGTTCACAGCCAGTGTTCGTGGAAACGCAACAGTGCATTGAACCAAACTGCTCCGAAAATTCTGTTTCAGCACAGTCTTTTACCGAATTGTTTACAAACACCCAATATCAGTGAGCTCAGAGCTGGGCCGTAATAATGATTTCACTTCAAAAAAGTGAAATTACGATTATGGTAATCATCAATGTCTTAATTATAGCTTCACAAGTTTCAATTACAATCCGACTTAGGCTATGTGGGGATATTGCTGTCAAAAATTTAAGTCCTCGAAGCTTTCACCTGATGACAGAAATCTTAGAGTAGCTGAAAGCCGTTCATGGAGCGTAATCGCGTCTCTCATGAAGGTGTCCTTCTTTTTTATTAAAGGCTCTACCAATTTTAGAAGTTCTTGATAATTTTTATTATTCATCCGTACAAAATTTTTAATTTTTTTTTCAGATTTTGTTTCAAGTTCTTTAAGGAGTGGAACGTGTGAATATTTTGCTCGCTCTGTATAAAAATGTTCACTCCAAAAGCGTTGTTTGCGTTTTTTCGCTCTTATTGTATTTTCATTTTCAACGCAAACAGAAATTGCCATTAGTGCGATTGTTTCTTCGTTTTCCGATGACATGATGTTCACTCGGTCAGCGATCACTGCAACTGATGTCTGTACAACGTGTTGTAATAGTGTACAGATCTCAATATGCGACGGGGTGTGCAGACCAAGTGTGCTCGTGTATAGCTAGCTTTACACTCGTAAAAATAATGATCTATTACACAGAAAACACAGGGTTGTATGTCAAAAAGTATGTTCATTATATAGGATTATTTTATAATCTCAGATTTTGGAAGAGAAGTTTTGTGTGAGAAATCTCGATTTTTAATTACGGATTGGAAGTTAAGCCCGAAAAAGTAGATCATCTATTTATATGTGAATGTATTATAATCCAGTATTTAGAAAAATCCGCGTGGAAATATACAAAATTCAATTAATTCACTCGGGAATTAGGAATTTCTAAACTTTCGGAATGGATACAATATATTTTCGCATTTATATCCCTTAAAATACGGGATACTAGTCAAATTCTAATCTTCTTTGACATCCGACATTCACATTAAACAAATATTTACAGTTGTAAAATTATTTGTACATTTTTATTTATATGTTATAATTATCAATAAAGTACATCATGTGGCAACTACATATTCCAGACGATCTACTACATTCTTCAGCTGAATGGAAACCGCGGACGATAGCTTGAACAGTAAAACGGCAGCGCCATTTTAAATACTTATATTCGAATGTGCGAAATATATTGTTTCGAGTTGTACAATTTTTTCGTTTCTTTAGTTTCATTTATTTCAGTTCTGCTATAGTGGAGTGCATTAGTGCCTCAAATAGACAGAAAGTCTATATTTAATATTATTCCGAAAGAAGAGACCAGGTAGTTTTCAAGGAAAAATCGTTACTAATTTGAGGTGTAAGTCGTCTATAAATTAAGTGAAAAAAGCAGTGGCAATGTCAGATGTCGATAATGTGCGTGTGGCGGTACGCATACGTCCTATTGTGCCTTCAGAACGAGAGCGTGGTTGCCAAGAAGCTGTGGAGCGCGTCGGCGATTCTGCACAGGTGATTGTAAACCGCACCGACATATTCACCTTCAATTATGTATTTGATGCACGAGACACGCAGGAATATATCTATGATGTAATTGTGACGGGACTATTGGACAAATTCTTTTCCGGATTCAATGCCACAATACTTGCCTATGGTCAGACTGGTTCTGGCAAGACTCATACTATGGGTACAGTTTTTGGCGGAGAGTTGAATGAAAATGCAGGCGTTATACCACGATTAATGCGTGATATCTTTGAACGCATTAAAAAATTGGCAAATGAATATGACTTCGTAGTAAAGTGTTCTTTTATGGAGTTGTATCAGGAACAATTATATGATTTGTTGTCAGATCAGCCCCGTGAGCAATCTATTGTAGAAATGCGCGAGAACCGTAATGGCATTGTTATGCCTGGACTAACCGAAACCCAAGTGTCATCAGTTCGAGAAACAACAGACTGTCTTTTGCGTGGCTCATCAGGTCGCGCTGTTGCGGCTACTGCAATGAACGAGCAGTCATCGCGCTCACATGCGATTTTCACTATCGCCGTTGAGGCCACCAAGAAAGACGAAATGTACGTATAAGGACAACTAAAAACATCAACTCAAAAGCAATTATAAGACTTAATTTAATATTTTTTCCTTTCAAACACAGGAGCACAGTAACTACTTCAAAGTTCCATTTAGTAGATTTGGCTGGTTCAGAACGTTCTAAAAAGACACAAGCTACAGGTGATCGTTTTAAGGAGGGTGTTAAAATAAATCAGGGTCTTTTAGCCTTGGGAAACGTAATATCGGCACTTGGTTGTAAGTGAAAAAAATATTATAGTCGTGTATTTGTAACGTATGGAAACAATACTAATGGTTTGTGTAGATACATTTTATTACTAACAATTCCTTCTATGCTTATAATCTTTGTATACCTTTTTACTAAAGCAAAAGTATTCTACTATACATAAATACATACAAATATTCATATAATTCGTTATTGCTTTACAGCTGGTCAGGGCTCCGGTTTTGTGCGCTATCGGGACTCCAAATTGACTCGTTTGTTGCAAGACTCCCTAGGCGGCAATTCGATCACTCTTATGATAGCCTGCGTCAGTCCGGCCGACTATAATGTTGCTGAGACTTTAAGTACCCTTCGCTATGCAGACCGTGCGCGCAAAATTAAAAATAAACCGATCGTTAACCAAGATCCACATGCAGCGGAGATTAATCACCTCAAGAGTGTCATACAAAAGTTACGTATGGAACTGTTGGCCGCTAATGGCGGAAGTAATACAATGAGCAGCTCCCTAAATGGTGCATTACAAAGCATTGCAACGCCACCGGGAGGCGTTACGAACGACATTATAAATGCTAGTAGTGGGATAGTTAAAAAATACCAAATACTCCAAGAGAAACACCACACTTTGCAACAACAGTTTCAGGCGACATTGCATGATGTAACTGAATATGAAATGCGCGCTCACATAACTGAGGAGGCGCATGAGAAGCTGAAGCTAAAAATGAACGAGTTGAAGAATATTGCAGTGGAGTTGGGAAACAACTACAAAGTGAATGCACCTATTGAAGAACAGGAAACCACTGCTAAACACATTAAAGAACTGAATCAATTGGTGAATGGACTGGACGGGGAGCTAGACCGTACCCAAATGGAAATTGAAAACCACAAAAATGCCACGATGAATGGCAGCGCTGGCGGAGGAGATGATGAAGATGGCAGTCTATTGGAAGTTCACTCGCAAATGCAAGAGGAAGCTGATGCATACACCAACATTCAAATCGATTACAAAGAACAGCTGCGTCGTATTAATCGAGAATTAAACCTAAAAGAAGAACTTCACCAACGTGTTGCTGGTAACTTAGTTAAATTTTGTACGCTGGAGGATAATACTGAGGAGAAATTTAAAGAATGTGAACAGAAAATACACGAGTTGGAAGTTGAAAGAGATCAGTTGTTGGATAAATTGCGTCATGTGAAGGAAAACGCTTCCGCGAAATTAGCTGAGGAACGCAGAAAACGCTTGCAAACACTTGAACACGAGATCAGTGATATGAAACGGAAGAATACGCAGCAAGCAAAATTGTTGAAAGTGCGTGAAAAGGAGACACAAAAGATACAAAACCTGCATACCGAAATACAGGCGATGAAACAGTCAAAAGTGAAGTTAATACGAGCAATGCGTCAGGAATCAGAAAACTTCCGTCAATGGAAAATGTCACGGGAGAAAGAGTTAATACAGTTACGCAATAAAGATCGAAAGCTGAAGAACGAAATGGCTCGAAAAGAGGCGTTGCATACAAAGCAACGTAATGTCTTGAAACAAAAGTGTGACGAAGCATTAGCCGTTAATAAACGGTAAGAATTTTAATCTTTTTTTTATATATTTATATATTCTTCCCTATTTTTATTTATTTATTTTTATTTATTTATTTTAATTTATTTATTTTAATTTATTTATTTTAATTTATTTATTTTAATTTATTTATTTTAATTTATTTATATACATACATAACCTATATCTAGTACATTTTAAATTATTAGCTTACAATTGTTGTGTGTTTACAGCGTAGTTCATAGTTATAATATATGTAGTTAATGTATTGATGTATAAGAGTATGCTTATCATTATTGATGCTGTGGGAATGGACTAGAATCCAAGCAGCACAATACCCTCATTGATTTGATGTACAGGTGGTCTGAAAAAGCAAATTACAACGCGGCACTGAACATTCCTATAGACATGCGGTCTGAATGGAGGATCCAGAATCGCGCTAGTAGGGCTAATTTCTATCTAATTGGCAACTTTCAGCTTCTTGAAAGTGTTCAGGTTAACACAATTTTTTATTTAAGTTGGTAGGTAAACAGCGGCAGTGTAACACTACTACTTTCCCTGAGTAAATATGACAGCTTCAGTTTCTGTATCTTAGGTTATCCCTCAAACAATCCGGTAACCTGCCCTAATTTATATTTAGCACGCATTTCATAGCGTGATAAATTATTTGTTGTTTCACGCTTAGCCAATTCAAATCTCCGATCATTGCTTGTAAGGGTACATCGTACTGCTTATTCAAAATTAATCACAGAGCTCTGTTTAGCATATTTTGAAATTTCTCAACTTGTGTATCGCTAGCCATGAAAAAAATCGTTGGTCGGTATATAAAGTGCGGCTTAACTATTGATCTGTATAGTATACCTCTTTCTTATGTATCATACTTATAAGACCTTTTTATGAGCAATCGTATTATCTGTACCATATATTCAACGCGCTCCTCAATTTTTAACTTATTATCGATATAAATTCCTAAATATTTAAGATTTCATCAACAGTTTAATTTATTTGTTGTGCTCATCTAACAATTCATAACATTTTTGTGGTTCTTTATGTTGATTTTGTTGATCTCTGCTACATTCAGCAGATGAGTTGTGATCACGAAAACAGCAGTACCATAAAATATTAAATTAAAAAAAAAAAAAAAAAAATTTAATTTATGGTGAATTAGAAATTTCTTATTACTATTTTCAAATATTGTATTCTTTACTGAATGCGTATTTAAATCAATTCTATAGCAAAAAAGGACAAATTTTAAACCAAAAAATTTAAATTCAGTGTTTATAAAGAAAGTTAAGGAGATCTTCATTTGCAAATATGATACAAAGTTGAAACTAATATTTAGTTAAATTTCCCAAATTTTTTATTATGGGAGCACAACGCCGAGGTATTGAGGCCACCAATTGCTCATGGAGCTGCTTCGGAATCTTCAGCCACGCATCTTCAACAATTTCCCAAAGTTGTTGATTGTTACTCGGTTTGGCATTGTGTATAGCTCTTTTTACGTCCTCCCACAGATTTTCTATAGGATTGAGGCCGGGGGACTAAGCTGTCCATACCATATATACATATATATATATTATTTATAATTGGTGTGTAAACCCTTTCTGGGTGTTTGGTCGAGCTCCTCCTATTTGTGGCGTGCGTCTTGATGCTGTTCCATAAATGGAGGGACCTACAGTTACAAGCAAACTCCGAATGGCAGATATTTTTATGAGGAGCTTTTTCATGGCAGAAATACACTCGGAGGCTTACCATTGCCTGCCGAGGGGCGACCGCTATTAGAAAAATGTTTTTTTTTCTTCATTTTGGCGTTTCACCGATATTCGAACCTACCTTCTCTCTCTGAATTCCGAATTTTAGTCACGAACCAACCCATTCGGCTACGGCGGCCATACCATAACCAACCTCAGTTTTATTTGCGCGAAACCAATCTTTGGCTCTTCGAATCGTGTGTTTAGCATTATTATTCTGCTGATGGAACCATTTTATTGGCAGTTCCTCTCCTTAATACGACAACATTCATTCTGATTATTTCCTCATAAATATTGGTGTCCACGGTTCGCGCTGCGTTATGTGTTCCTGTATGAAGTGACTGGAGCAGACTGCTGCAGGTCTGTGCGCGTTTTTCTACTCCCGCGCTGCGTAACCGCGAACTTCACGGTGCGCGCTTCCACTAAAATCGCAATATCTCGAGAACTATTATAGACTCCATAAAATTTTTTTTTTTTCAAAATAAAGGTTAAATCATAAGGAATCGTTACGTGTATAACAGAAAATCTAAAAAACTGGCCAAATCAACTAAAAATTGATTCAAAAAATTTTTTTGACTGTTTTTGGTCAAAATTTCGAAATTTTTTTTTTAACATAATACTAATTTAAACTACTTATTTGTTTCTATATTGTCTGTAAATTGCATTGAAATCCATCCAACGGTTCAAGAAATATTGATTTTTGAAAAAAAAAACACGGTCCCGATTTTCAACATGGCGTAGATGACTCAATTTTGAAAATTTTTCAAAATCCTTTTAGGCTCGAATGTATCTTACCTAGAACTAATATTTCCCAAAGTTTCAAAGAAATCGAAAGACCACTTGCAAATCTCATATTTTCTGACGGAGTCTTACCCTTTTATTTAATTCAAAGTAAGAAATGTGTGAAAATAATACAACATTAAGAATCAATTTCCTTTTGCTCGATATGAGCACCTTTTGCCTTGACTATGGCCTTGAGACGGTCGAGAAACGAAACGCAAGCTAAAATGCCAAATGTGACTTGCAGGTATTTTGGCTCACTCGGGGAGAATGGCTTTTTTCGCCGCCTCGAGACTAGTGAATCTTTTAGTTCGGACCTTGCTCTCCAAAATAGCTCAAAGCGAATAATCCATCGGATTCGCGTCTGGTGAATTTCAGAGCCATTGTGTGGATGTTATAAAGTTCGAATCGTTGTTTTTAGCCATTCTTGGTTCACTCGAGTTCTGTGAGACGGTGTCGAGGCCAGTTGAAACGTCCATGGTCTGAAACCGAAATGTTTGTCCGCCCACGGTTTCAAAGCGATCTCCAAAATACTTTCCCGATAATATTTCGCATTTACCTTGACGCCAGGCTCGATGAAAACGAATGGAGAGCGGCCATCTGTGGTTACACCGGCTCAGACCAGTACCTGTGACGGGTGCTGTCTCCTAGTGGCCAATCGATGACTCAAATTCTCGTATGAACGGTCGGTTAAATAAACCCTATCGTTTTGGGAGTTTACGAATTGAAAAATTTGAAAAGTTTTCTCGTCAGAAAACACAATGTTCGGAAATTGACCGCTTTCGGCTTTCGTTCTCTCAAGTCTGACTTCTTGTTGCTTTGGTGTGAGATCATGCGCTTTTCCGAAATCCCCTGACCCTTCATAGATATTTCATATTGAAGTTTTCTTTTGTTTGATTTATAGGGACAAAATAAATGACTTCAAAATATTTTTTTAAGGGTACTACTATTTTCACAGCTGTACATCTGTTTCTCCTCTGATGCCTTTTCGGCATCTTCCGTACTGTGACCTTGCTGTCAGTGATCAAACGCTACGTTTGGGAGGACAAAGGCAACAGCTACTGTTGTTTTTTTTATTACACTTATTAGTTTATTTAGCACTTTTACAGAGATATTTTCAGTTTGTTGGTTTGTTTCACTTTATTAAAGGCCAATTAATTGAAAACCTAATATATGTCTTCTTTTTTTAGCCTCAAAGATGCCCTCGATCGGCAGCGTGCCGCTCAGTCGCAAAGACAAAAAACGCAGTCAGCTAAAGATGTGAATACTGCAAGCAATAAGATTGATCAAGTCGTTTCGTGGGTTGAACGTGAATTAGAGGTAATTGTTTCGTTCATCGATGCAGAACACTCCCTTGAACAGTTAATGGAAGATCGTGGCATCATTAGCATTCGCATTGAGGAACTAAGAAAACAACAACCAGAACCAGGTAGTATATCAGCTCAAGATTTGTCTACGCTGCACGAAGAGCTCGAAATGCGCAACGCGCAAATTACCGATTTGCAACAGAAAGTATTCACTGTCGATCTTGAAGTGCGCATACGTTCCCTCGCCGAAGGCATACAAAATGTGGCCGAGTCACGTGCTGTGATACGCAAGTTGCTTAAATCGATTTCAGATATGCGACGCGAACATGCCATTCGCTTGCAAGAACAAAAGATAGCCTTGGACGAACAAACTGCGCTTCGTGAGGCAGCCGAGCAGACGAGTGTAGTAGCAGCGAAACGTATTCGATTGATGGAGTTGGAGCATGAGGAAGCAATTGCCGAACGTGAGACTACATATGAAGAGAAGATTGCCGTTTTATTGAGGGAGTTACATAATGCACCACAGCTGGCTGTGGGCTCGGGCGAAGCACTAACACCGGAACAAGAGGAGCGTTTGAAAATACAAGAGGAATTATTGAACAAAATGGATACATTGCGGGAGGAATTGGAATACTATAAAAATTTGGTAAACGAATTGCAACAAGCGGTGCAAGCAAAGGGTACACGCAAAAAAGAGGTTTTCAAGAAGGTGAGCAAATGGCTGCACAAAGGGTTGACGCACATAAACTAGAACAGTATGAGTATCGTTGTTGTTTGCAGCCAAACATAGAGCAAGAATCCATTGAAATAGATGAAGATGCCATATCGCTTTCGAGTGGGTTGGACTCGGACGACTCTTACGGTGATCCGGACTGGGCAAAAACACCAGGGTACAAACGTCCATCCCGTTCAACTGTAAGTATCGTTATTATTCGTTTTCATATTACTAATTTCAGTTCTTGCCTGTGTCTTACATAAAACAGCGTGTCAGTAAGAACTCCAGCTCGGGAAATGATACATTCGCAACAGCTACTAGTGAATCTGATAAAAATCTGAATACTACTAAGAGAAAGTCTGAGCGTTGCAAATGTCGTAGGGATTGCGATACTAAACGTTGTGGGTGCTATTCATTAGGTAAAAAATGTACCCCGAAATGCCAATGCGGTAATGGTTGCAAAAATGGCAAACATGACACAGACAGCGACGATAAAGAGAATGGAGAATCGATGGCTGTCGACGGTAATGACAATAATCAGCAGGAGTCCAACGAAATACCCTCAGTTCGGACACCCACCAAAACGAGTGCTTCCGAAAGCATTGATGAACTCAAATATTCAGAATCACCTTTTTTGAAGCCCAACGCTCCGTATCTCACACCGAAAATGGCCAGGTAATTGATATATTTGCTAGTTGACTTAGACTAAATCAAACATTACTTATCCTATTCTACATTTTATTTAATATATCACGTATGTTTTTTTATTGTTATAACGTCGAGTCTCTAAATAGAAGCTCGGGGGTGAAATTGTCGATTACCAAGTAAAATTATTTCTTTGAAGCTTTACAAGAATAAAGCGAAAATGAAGGGTCATTCAAAAGACGACGCAGTGAATAATGCTGTTTCAAAATAAAACATGTCAAGATTTAAATTCCTTCAGGTTTCACTATTTTTTTTTATTCAAAATACAGCTCTTAACAATTATTTGGTATGTGAAATATGAAATCATTGAAATGTCCACCAGGAGCACGTCCACAGGCAAAAGTCGTAGTCTCTGCTCGACCGCTTTGCTTCTTTAAACATGCCATACCATATTTCAGCATCAAATCCCCACTAACAAATTTGTATGTGGATTTATAGAACTGAATTATAAAAAATCGAACGCTTTTTCTTAAAAATGGCTTTTAGTTAATTTTTTCTCTTTTGTTTTGCTTGCTGCATTTTTTTAGGTTTCCGCAGCTATATTTTTCAAATTGCAACGTTTTTCCATCTAATGACCATTTCCGAAAAATCTTCTTAGTTTTTTCTTTTTCGCATATTTCTAAATGTCATGAAACATAGTAAAACTAATCTCTTCTTTTTATTTCTCTGCTTTCAGATTGTCAACGATTTCTTTCGATTTGCCATCCGCTAAAAAGAAATTCTTCGAGTAAGGGCGTGTCAATGATCATATTCATGCACTTATAATTCAGGAAGAACGAGTAACCGACTTTGGTTTATTAAATTTAGCTTCAGTTGAGATCTATTCCGTAACTTTTAATGATTTTATATCTTCTCATTCCTGCATTTTTTGCATCGTAAAATATGCATTTTAGATTACATAAGTTTTAAGTCATTGATACTTTCCGCCAGTCACCTAAAATGTGTGAGCTCTTGTAATAGAAGACAACAAAAATAATTACGATTACCAAAAAGCGTTACCCGCTTTAGCCAAGAAATAAAACAAAAAAAAAAATTATATATATGTACGAGTATCCTTATTTTTTGTTTATGTAAACTTACGATATGTTTTTAATACAAAATTAGTTATTTCCTAATAGTGTGCGTTCGGGTTTGTTTCACGTTTCATGCAATTTTCCCTATATCTTAAGTTTTTTTTGTTTAATGGTAAGATCTTTATAAGCATTTTTCATTGTTACTGTATTTACTCCTACATATTTTTTCGGAAGATATATTCATAACCATATATTTGATTTGTATACTATAAATCAAATCGATATCACATACATGTAATAATTAGATTTTTTACGTAATAAAAACCATTTGTTGATTATTGTAAAATTAATATTTTTTATTCAAAATTTAAATATTTCAAACTAGCGGACAAGGATATGGCTGACCATTGCGACAGCAATATTCTCGGCCGGCCGCTAAATTTGTATTGAACCACTGATTTCGACAATTCTTGATGAAGAGATATGCCCGCTCTTTTCGGCAGTCACGATTCAGCGATGCACACAATATACTAGCTGAATTGGGTAGATGCTGCACTATCTGGTGGAGCAGGTAGGTGTTTTATAACGATTACAAAGAAATGTTTACATACTTACGGTTTCCAAGCACTTAGTTTGACATTGTTTCTGACCGATCTGATTGCAGGGAAAGGTGCGATCCAATTCATTGGTAATCACTGGAGTACCTTCTGGTGGTTCTTTTGCACCGCGTTTTATTTGCGATGCAAGGAAAACGCCACAAGTGCAAGGTACGGGCCGTTCACTTTCAGTAACCCCAACTGTTCTGCTTTTGCTGACTTTTGTTGGCGTATTTCGTATGGTTGTAGAGCGTGGCGCAATCAGAAATTCGGGAGCGGGCAAAGGGAAAAGCTCTTCGATTTCATCATTTACTTCAGCATTGCTGTCTACCCGCGTGCTACGCTGTGTTTCAGCAATGTTGGCGATTTCGCATATTTTCTGTTGCTGGCATAGTTGTTCTTCCAATGTGTTATTCATCAGCGGCTCTAGGTTTGGCAGTAAATCAGCCGTTGCCCTTGCTCCTAATCTGTTTATCCCCATAAATTGCATATGTGTGTTATCTACTTCTTCCAGCCTCTTATTCCCCAATTCCTTTTCTATTTCCTGTCCATTTACTGCTGCCTCATCATTGTTACGGTCTGTTATTGCCTCTGATTTTGTACTGTCCGCCTCTGGAAGCAATGGCGTTGTTTGTTGTTCCACGTTGAGTTCTGTGGGAGCTACGGCTTGTGTTTGTATGGGCGTAGTGGTGGTAGTGCTTGTCATTGTTGTACTACTGGTAGCTGCGTCTGGCATAGTGCTTTCGCTGCCTGTTGGAACTTTCTTACTATAGTCCGGCCTCAACCTGAAACGTTTATCTTTGATTGCATTTATTTTGCCAAAAATTGGCTTTTTGTATGCAATTTTCATAACACCCGCCTCCACATCCTGTCTTAGACTTAATATCACCAATGTTGTTATAGTTAAAATCAGTGTTTTCACATACAAACCCCTCAAATAAACTGCAAGTGTGTTAAACAATAATTAGCACATGAATTACGTTTAAAAATTAAATCAATTGTTTCACCCATAGCTCTGCTCTTTTCCGTTCCACTATTCTGCTCCTAATGTTCCCAAACTATGCTCACCCATAGCTGCAGTCCGCCGTTTAAATATCTCGGAAATCGTTCTTTTGATTCACCTCGAAAGTTCTTTGCTTTCAGTTGTGCTAAGCATATTTTTTTCACAAACGTACGATTTTCTGTCGAGTTTGCAAGGTTTTGAGTAGTTTCTGCAGAACACTTGGTCGGTGACTTCTGCTAAGAAGTTCAAGTGCAGAAATTACTCTAAAACTGGGTCAAGTACGGGGGAAACTAAAACCTTTCATTTGTTATTATTATTCTTGTGTTTCTATAAGGTGTCAGATGTTTTGGGACCTGAATGAAGTAAATATAAAATTAAAGTAGAGATGAAGATTGTTAACACACATTCCAAATGCATGTATGAGACGATAATTTATTTTGCAAAAAACACATTAGTATTGTGTATCAAAAGTGGTTTAAATATTATTTTAAGATCCCAAAATTCCCAAAGGACATTTAAAAATAAGTCGGAAATTTGCTAAGGAACAAGCAATTACTAGCACAGATATAAGTTAATGAATTATTTCTTGTATGGTTCATACCTAGCGACTAGCACCGTTCTACTACCACTGTTCTCTGTGATGCCTTGTTTTTTTTTTGAGTCAGATCCATTTCGTGAGATCCATGTATAGCAGCAAACCTTTTATCTCTATATCTGAAATTTCATTAACTTCCTGTAGAAAAGGCTTACCGAAAGAGCGAAGTCCTGCTCTAGCCAGGCCTGGACATTCGCATAAATAGTGGCAAAAACTTTCTTTCACCCCTCCGCCTGGCAGCTTCTGCAGATGGGATTGAAGAAAATGGTTAAGTTTGGATCCATGATCCCCTACCTTCCAGTCACCTGTCAGGGTTGCAGTGATACGAGAGATGCTTGAGCGAGCGCATCCCAACAGGTAATTTGTCCTCAGGACGTTGCACAACGGCCATATTTTTCTTGTTGTAATACATGGATTAATTGTTGTAATACATGTTAGTTGCTTCCACCTCCTTTCGGCTAGAGCATATGAGTGGGAAGCAGTGGATGTTTTACAGCGTAACATATGCCACTGCCTCTGTTATGCTAGTGCAAAACCCTTTCTTGCTAGCTCATCCTCTATCTCAGTACCCTGTACATTCCTATCACTGGGACCCTATATATATCAGAATTGTTTGAAGCCGATAACCAAGCAACTCTGGCAATTTGGATAAAATGGAATTGGAATATAAGGCATTGATAGCTGCTTGACTGTCTGAAAAGGTAGCTGCACCAATTTCTTTGTAGTGATTTAGTGAACACGCCGGCCTGGTCGGGAAGTCGAATTGATTTGGATATTATACCACTGGCTCATCTCAGTTTAGATTTCAATGACGAATTTACCAATCACCTTCGCTTTCCTCCATTCGGCTCTCGGTGCAAAACGTAGCTTAAAATTTTTCTTGAAGTTATGTTCGGGGACTGTGAAGTTTGATTTAGTTTTAAGCGGTGAGTGTCCCTGAAGGAGGATCTTGTTGTTGACCGTACGATCTTGTTTTCCAGTTTCCTATGTCTCTGAGTCTCACCGCGCAGCATTTGGTTTTTTTTTTATGTGTAAGTCCAATGGCAATAGATGTGTTAGTAGGTTAAGCGCTTCCGTAGGACTGGTGCTAAGCTCTCCTGTGGTTAGGATACACGCTGATCTATGTATATTGTTCAGTTTGGTTTGATTGTATTTCTTTTCTAGTTGCGTATATGTTAGTATCGATCTTATAATGGCTGTGTAGGACCAATTGGATAGTTTTGGTTGAAGCCCCCATTTTTTACCCAACATTTTCCTACACTTATAAAGTAATATATTAGCTTTCTTCATTCTATATTCTACATTGGGCCTCCAGCTAAGTTTGGGATGGACGGATAACACCTAAATATTTCGCTTGTGGGGCTAGCGAAAGACTGATGTCTTGGTTTTCTTAGTTTCTTTTACACTTCTGTGGCTAATTGCTGAACAACCTCTCTGGGATCTTCCACGATCTCACTGATTATTGCTGGAAACATTCCTGAAACTAGGATCATTCAGGCAACCTTCAGCTTGCGTTACTTTATTTTTCGCTATTTCAAAAACCGTTGACGTAAGTGTCGCGAATAAATAAACAAAAAGAAGAAAAGTTAATTGTTTTTGAATATCCAGTGAAGAGATCGCTGATCATTGTGATTTTGAAATTAAACAATAATTATAGTAAAAATGAAGTGTAGCGTGTTAAATTGTGAAAGCACGAAGTATAGAGTCAAACCACGTCAACTGCGCCCCGAAATTTCCATCAAATTACCGATTTTAAAATCAAATGCATTTTGGGATAGAGAATTTGTCACATAATAATTGCTGTGAATAGTTTTTTTTTTTTATTTCGCTTTTTGTTTATGATATCAACAATTGAATTTTTTTGCATGATATTCCTGTAAAATCAATATCTCAGAAACTACAATTGATAATTTGATGAAATTTATTTCGGTTACCGAAAAATGTTTACTCCATCGATTTAACGTTCATACATTGTATTTGTTGAAACAATAATTTTTTATAAACAATCGCAATTATTTTTGCGTTCTTCACGCTGTCAATGGACAATATTACAGTCAGATTAAACGCACAATGCTCACCTTTAATAATATGCAAAAAAAACTTTGTTCATCCAATCCGTTCTGAAGATATTGAATTTTTTGTCAAACTGTGTAAAGTTTTGATGCAGTTGGCCTTGCATTGTCCCATGAGATCATACGCTAAAACGTATAGCACTTAAAAAAGACATAAAAAAGGATTAAAGATTCAAAAATGAGGTGTTTCATTACTAGAATTTGTATTACATACATACATCCATATCTACATGAAAACATGCAAAATTTAATTAGTAATAATACTCTCAAAACAAGATGTGTCATCGGAGAAGATTTTGCTTCGAATCTTTTTGTTACTTGCAGGTTCGAAGTGATGAAATTGTCGCGTTTTTTTCATGCACACTATGATCTTTTTGCGAACAAGAAACAAAATCTATCGATTTAAACGCATCTTTGGCCCACTCGAAAAGAACTTTAGCATCGCGAATATGATTTCCAGCAACCCGCTGCGTACTTGCTTTTCGGGCAAGCCTTTTAACTGCTCCACGAACCCCATTGCACGCTCCCTTGCCATGGGTGGTCGCGAAGAAATTCCATTCGGCTTCGAATCCGATATCTTTTTTGTGGTAATATAGGCTCAAAAATTAAGATTAATTCTTGTACTGCGATGCAGCTCCATCAGAAAATTAAGACAACTTTTTTATATTTCAGGATCTAAATTTGCTTTTTAGATACTTAACAAGTCTTGTGTTGAATAAGTGAACCGAACTTGTATCGTGGGTTAGTTTTTCAGAAATGATGACAAAGCTTAAATGATGCTGTTTACCATCGATACAATAGTAAATTACATACGGGTGAATGGTCACTTGGGTATTTGACCAGTGATGAGCCTGGATCGCACCTTGCACTTGAATTGTGTAGTTTTCTGCAAAATCTAACGTGACAACAAATTCCCCCTCACTTGCATTTGTATTTTTTTTCCAACAAAGTAAGCTGCTTGAGGTTTTGATAAAAGGTCGTGCTTTAACACAGATGCTAGATCTTCGCTTAACTTTTTCAAAAATTTAGCTATTTTATCCGTCGTTTGTACTATATCACAGCTGCAAAAAAAAGTGTACAAGAAATTGCACTGCTAATCCATTTACAATTTTTTAGTTACCGATCAGTGTTGATCCATTGAGTTAACGTGACTTCTTCAACGTTATTTTCAGTCAATATTTTTTGTAGTTCCTCAATGGTCGGGGCCCCTCCAGGATATTTTTTACATTCCCCAAAATAACAAACTGACGTTGAATTTTTGCACACAGAACGCTTTCTGTAATCGCCCATAGATTCTTTAAAGGCGATCTTACGTTTGCAAAGTTCTTGCTCGATTCCATATATTTTTAGAGTCACATTTTGATGCATTTTGCAAACACATACATTGTCCGTGCCGTTTTGGTCTGCAAGAATACATTGACGGGGTCTGAGGTATCGAAATTTTGATAAACCAATCTAAATGTCAAGAAACTCTATTTTAAAGTGTTCATGTAAATCCAACAAATTGTAAAGTAACAATCTCTTCTGCGGTTTCAATTTCTTTCCATTTTCATAAACAGTTACACAATCTTTCATTCCAGGTAACAATCTGCGGGAATAGTCTGATAAATAGAAAGCTTTAATTTTTTAAATAGTTCAGTTCGGAATACGTTTTCCGCGCTTCTTATCAGGACAGATTCAACTCCCCTTTTCTTTTTCAATTGTTTTGCTTTTGATGCCATCCTTTTCGAAATACTAAATGTTTCACGCTGCCATCTTAAGCTCCCGACCCCCGAATGCCGTTATCGGAGTCCAACCACCACCAATTGCAGACGAAGAGCTCCAGCTTCTCCGAGAGTCCCGAGTAACCTTGGCACAATTACGTTCTGGATACTGTAGCAGGTTAAACTCCTACTTATCCAGAAGCGACCCTGACATACTAAACATATGTCCGGCATGTGAAGGCACCCCGCACGACACTAACCACCTTTTCACATGCCCCATCAAACCCACTCATCTAACACCTCTCTCCCTCTGGGCCTAACCCGTCGAAACAGCATGTTTCCTGGGCATACCGTTAGATGAGCTAGACGAAGACGACCGGTGATTACACTACACTGGCAGGGCAAAGATACTGCTACAACAACAACGACAAGGACCTTGTTGCGATTTTGGACTTTAGTGGTAATTGCGGTTGTGTGCGCGGAGAAGGAGAGCAAACTGTTAAAGGTTACACCCAACATTTTGGGGTTGTTTACTGGTATTGGTGTGTCATCGACTTTTACCTTAAGGGAGAGTTTGACCTCCTTTGTCCAGGTGGTGAAGAGGTTCGCCATGGATTTAGTGGGGGAAAGTTGGAGATTCCTCGCAGTGAAAAAGCGAGAAAGGTCGGTGAGGTAGTTGTTCACTTTGGAGCACAGGCTGCTAATTATAAACAGTTGGAGGAAATCCGTAAACGACGTTTACTGAGTATTCAAAAAATTATGGCAGCAATACGCATTCGAAATTCGATATTACATTTTATATTAAGTAGTAAGAGGGCACACGTTTATGGACACACGCTTTTTCTGTTATATGAATGCATAGTTAAAATATCTAACAAAATTTTATAGAATTATGTCTACAAAACGTTTGTCTTTGCCGGTATCCATTTTATTGAGGTTTTACTTTGACGTTTTTCTCTACACTCGTAAAAATAATGTTACACAGAAAACACAGGGTTGTATGTCGAAAAGTATGGTTATTATAAAGGATTATTTTATAATCTCAGATTTTGGGAGAAAAACTTTGTATGGGAAATCTCGCTTTTTAATTACGGATTGGGAGTTAAGCACGAAAAAGTAAGTATGAGAAAGTATTATTAGGATTCTCTTTGTTTATTTATTCGAAGCACTTATGTTATGGCAAAAGGCATACGTGCGATGTGCGATCAGAATGCCTCACATCTAAGTTACTGTTAATACATGTGGCAGCATTGATTGTTCCTATTTGACAGTTTCATCAGCTGAGTGCGGGCTACGAAAACAAACAAAGAAATTTCTATTTCAACTCACCGGTTCAACCGAAGAATGATAAAATAGACGATTACGCCTTCCCTAGCAATTCACTACTTTTATCTGGAAAACTGATATATCATAAAGTTAACGTTGGACTCTACAAGGTGATAAGAATAGTTTTAAGTTATTACAGTTACAGATTTTAGGTTATTTATTCATTAGCACAAAAGAAGAACAGGAGTTGAAACCCGAAATGGAAATACTGAAAGTCAGTGGCTACGAGGCGTTCCGTGAGACTGTGGAAAAGTTAGCACCTGAAAAAAGCAATCAGATAAATGTGTATTTCACAGGTGAGAAGGATGCAACCGGCAAAAGTTGGTGTCCCGATTGTAACGAAGGTGAGTTGTCCATGGAGAAGTCATGTAGCACATTTAGTTTGAATTGTCTCATCTAAAATTTTATAGCCGAACCTTTCGTGTTCTCAGCACTAAAAGAACATGCCGATAAAAACTCTGTTTTTGTGGTTGTTGATGTTGGACCCCGTGCATTGTAGGTTGATTGAATTAATTGATTGTAATTAAAACTTTAAAAGGGGAAATTATAAATCTCTGGTTTTAGTTGGAAAGATATGAAGAACCCTTTTCGAAAAGATTCAGTAGCGCCCATCTCTGTTATTCCTACACTCCTGCGCTGGAAGTCACCTGCACGTCTTGATGGTGAACAATGCGCGAAACCATCGCTGCTTGAAATGTTCTTTACCGAAGATACGGATTAAAAAACGACGTTTATGTGTTCAGTTTAATTTCAGGACTATTGTATATTAAAACAAATAATAAAATTATATATGTGAATGAAATTACTAGATAACACTTTTTTGGCTGTACCTCAGACAGTAACTGTTTAACTTTCTAAAGAAATTTAAGTACAGACACCTAATAAGAAATAAAATAAAATATTATTGCACTAGAAAAATAAATAATTAATGTTCCGAGTTCAGCATATGCTTCGGACCTGAAACATCAATATTATAGAAAATGATTACTAAAAGCTTATAAGTACATTTGGGGACGGTATATAATTCTTGGATACTCAAAATAAATGCAACGAAATGCAGGAATTATATGTATGTATGTATTATATCGTTACAATAGCGAAGTTTACCGAACTGACTGGCAAAAATAGGGAACGATAGGCTAAAACAAAAGCGTGAATGCAGGCTTTCTGAGTCTACCGCTAGATGAGTTGGACGAAAACGACAGGTGACTAGTGGGCTGCTGCTACAACATAACTCGCCGGAAGATACGAGCTGCCAGGTCTAAAATTGCGATTATTATTATTTTTTTGGGCTATATACCATATAGCCCTAACTTAATTAGCACGCGGACTACTAAAATTACGAGAGTTATTAAGCACATGTATACAAGACGAGACATTTTTCTAATAGCGGTCGCCCCTCGGCAGGCAATGACAAACCTCCGAGTGTATTGCCATGAAAAAGCTCCTCATAGAAATATCTCCCGTTCGGAGTCGGTTTGAAACTGTAGGTCCCTCCATTTGTAGAAAAACAGTAAGACGCACAACACAAATAGGAGGAGGAGCTCGGCCAAACACCCAAAAAGGGTGTACGCGCCAATTACATATATATATATATATATATATATATATACAGGGCCGTGGAGAGAGTATTCGGGCCCCGGGGGAAACTTGAGATGCGGGCCCCTTCAAATTTTTTTTATTTATCAAAATGCGTATTATGTTATAGTGAGCCTCGAGTCCGGGCCCCTCTGAAAACTCCGGGCCCGGGGGAAAAAGTACCCGAGCCCCCAGGCCCGTCCCTTAATGACGGTGAGTGCCGTGGTGGTGCTGTGCACTCTTCGGAAACCATGCTAGTGTGAGGCTGGGGTCAGGTGTTTCGTAAAGAGTGGGTGTAGAAGGGCCTCAAGAGTCTTCACTACTGGAGAAATTAGAGTTATCGGGTGATAAGACTCCCCTTGGTTGGCGGGTTTCCCAGGCTTCAGTAGTGGGACCACTCTCCCTAAATTCCACTTATCAGGAATGATGAGAGTGGCCATAGACAGGTTGAAGACCTTGGTGAGATATTCTGCTCCCAACGCACCCAGCTTTTTCAACATCAGCATGTTTAGTCCGTCAGGGCCAATGGCTTTGAATGGTTTCATGTGTTTGATGGCCCCCTGAAGCTCGTCGCTGGAGAAAGCAAGTGGCGCACTGTAGTATGTCAATTTGTGCAGCCGTCTGGTGGCACTACGCTAGGATCTGTCGGCCGGAGGGTGCAGAATAAATTGCCGGCTAAAATCTCTTCGGATCCGACGAAGCACGACCGTTGAAGGTGCTATCCACCTTGTCATTGTGCTTCGACGGGTTCGACAGGGACCTTACGGTGGACCACAGCTTGCTCACACCAGAGGTGAAGTTGCAAGACTTCAAATGCTCTTCCCGTTTGTTCCGCTTGTGTAGGGTTACCAATTGCCGTATCTCGGATTTGAGATCCTTGATCCGAGGATCCCCTGGATCGGCCTGGCGTAGGCGATCACGCTCGTTCGCCAGAACAGCTGCTTCAGCTGGGAAATTGGGACATACATATGTCTCGGATCCTTCCAGCGGGTATGCAGCGAGCCGCGGGCTATGATCGCCTTGCGGAATGCGCGTTCGCCTGCGCGCACATCAGTGGGAATGGGGAGAGCGGTGAAGATGTTCTCAGTAAATTCCGCGAATCCGGTCCAATCAGCTTTTTTGAAGTTGATATATGACCTGTGATCCGCGGAAACAAAGTCGGCAGGTCTCTCGATCGAGATGATAATGTAGGGAGCCGTTAAGAACAAATGCTTTGCGAACCATCCAGGGATGATTGATGCTTTAAAACACGAAATCGAAGTTGCCATTCATGAAATTGGAGCCCAAACAATCGAAAATGTGCTTAAAAATTGGGTTGATCGAATGGCCTACTGTAAAGCCAGTTGTGGCAGTCATTTGAACGATATTATTTTTCATTCATAAATAACAATGTTCAATTTACAAAATAAAACAAAAAGTTTGAAAAAATATTGATTAGTTTTTTTTTATAGTCGATTCAAAAAGCAAATTTTACATGGCCCACCCTGTACTTTGGCTAATTAGGTAATTGAGTAGTAAATATTTTGGTTTTAAATTCAAGTTAAAAAATTTTTGAAATTGAAATTACGTTTGGTCGAAGTTGGAAATTTAAAAGTATGAATATGCCAAATCTCAACCGATGCTGGTACCTCTGTCTAGTTGGAGCAGGGTTCTTCTCTAAATCAGGAAATTTATCTATTTCCTTGAAGTTGCCGAATACTGCCAGTATTTTCAGGCAGAAGTCTTTGGAATGTGGAAGCGAGGGAGATTTCAACATTTTTCCGATAGTCAAGTCGTGATCAAGGCTCTGACGACGCCATGGGGCAGATCCAAATTCGTCAACTCATGTAAGTAGGAGATAAAATCTCTTTGGGGTACAATTAGCATTTTTCTCATCTCGATTCCAGGACGTAGGAGCATAGAAGGAAATGAAATTGGTGATGAGCTTGCTTGGTCTCAGACGTCTCCTACCCTTTCATCGGATTCTCTCGGATTGTTGTTGAAGGGGAATTGCAGAACTTATTTCTGAGGAAAGCGCAGAAAAGATGGCGCTATGTTTCTTCGCGTGCTGTTTCGAAAACCGTTTGGGCTCAGTACAATAGACGCAGGACTTAGAAAGTCCTGGAGACTCTACGCCATTCACTTTCTAAACTCTATGTTTGCCGGTCATTGGATGATCATAGCTAGACGATTAAGGTCACTGGGTGCACCTTTTTTCGGCAGGTTGGGGCAGTGTTCCAACCTAGTGAAATCGAAATTTTTTTTTTTATTCTGTCCTAAGTTAAAATTAATTGCTATTAGTTTATTATTATTTTTCGGCCATAATCACCATGCATAAAAATAAAAACTTGTTATTTTAATACGGACTCTACCAAGGCTTATTAACGGTTAATTTAAAAAATCTTAAAAAAGTGATTTTCAGTGAAAAGTACAGCCTCCTCATATATGTTTTCCGGAAAGCAGCTAAAAATTGGATCTTAACCCGCCGTCCGTCGCAAGGGGCGAAAAAAGCCCATCATTTTCAAAAAAAATGCATATGTGTTGCATCTTCTTCTACGAATTAACTTACGGCTCAGCCTATAGCTTCAGTGATGCTATGCTTAACTTCTTCTGGTTCGCTCAGTTATTACGTCGCTATAAGTCGTTTTAAATTTCATACGGTATTTTCGGCATTTATTCGCCCCACGCGACGGTTTATGCTACATTGTTCCTTCGTTTCCTACTACTGTTTTACCATCAAGAATACCTCCTTTAGTTTTGAAAACTTGAAAGACTTTTTTGTAAATTTGCTTTAAATGTGAATAAATGTGTTTTGTCAAATAACTGTATGTGTTCTATATGCAAATACTAATGAAAATTAAATAAATATACATATTTTACTTATATACATATTTACTTCCTGATTTTAAACAAAATCAAAAATTTTAATTCTTGTGTTTTCACTTAAAAATTAATTAGAAATAATCATTTAATTATAGTCATATTGAGAACAATACTGACAGTGTTTAAACATCCAAACTATCACCCATTATAATCAACCACATCGTATCCCAAGATAGAGTATTATGGGCGATAAAAAACTTTGAACCATATAAGGCAGCCGATCCAGATGGGATATTCCCAGCCATGCTGTGGAATACTCGAGAAACGACGATTCCTTGGCTGGAGGTCTTTTTCAGGAAAAAAAAAGAAATGGTGGGGCACATACCAAAAAGCTGGAGGAGGGTTAAGGTGATCTTCATCCCTAAAGCTGGTAGACGCGATCATGATACAGCGAAAGTTTTCAGACCCATCAGCCTATCCTCCTTCATCCTCAAAACTCTCGAGCGATTGTTGGATGTATATCTCAGGGAAAAGATTACAGACTCAACGATTTCACCATCTCAACATGCCTATCTCAAAGGAAAATCCACAGAGACAGCTCTTCATGAGGTTGTAAGTGAGATTGAGAGGATCATAGAATACAAGCAATACTCACTAGTCGCTGTTCTCGACATAGGGGGGGCCTTCAACAATGTTACCACAAGATCTATAATTGAGGCTCTTAACATGTTAGGCACATACATAGCTCTCAACGAATGGATAGAGAACATGCTCAAAACTAGAATAATCATCGGTGAGGTAGCAGGCAGCACGATAAAACGCTCTGTCAACAGGGGAACCCCTCAGGGAGGAGTCTTATCCCCTCTGCTGTGGTTACTAGTCGCCAACAACATCCTCACCAAATTTAACCGAAAGGGAATTAAAGTGGTGGCGTACGCGGACGACATAGTGCTTATGGTTTCAGGAATGTTTCCAACCACAATCCGTGAGATTATGGAAGGAGCTCTGGTATTACTCAGCAATTGGGCCACGGACTGTGGTTTAAGTGTAAACCCGAGAAAAACTGAACTGATGCTATTCACCAAAAAAACCAAGGTGCCAAACTTTAATCTCCCAAAACTAAACGGCGTCAGCCTCATGCTAACCAAACAGGCAAAATACCTAGGAGTTATCCTGGACCCCAAACTCAGCTGGAAGTCCAACGTAGAGTACAGGGTAAAGAAAGCGAATATAGCACTTTACACGTGTAAGAGAATGTTGGGGAAAAAATTGGGGTCTCCAACCAAAATTATCCAACAGCCATTGTAAGGCCAATACTAACATATGCGGCACTAGTTTGGTGGCCTGCAATAGAAAGGAATATAACAAAACTAAGCTGAACAAGAGACAAAGAACAGCGTGTATCTTAACTACAGGAGCGCTTAGCACCAGTCCTACTGAAGTGTACTAACACATATATTGCCATTAGATTTACACATTAAAACAATAGCTACTTGCAGCGCGGTGAGACTCAGAGACATAGGAAGCTGGACAACAAGGTCGTACGGTCACAGTAAGATCCTCCTACAGGGACCCCCGCTGCTCAAAAACGGATCAGACTACACAGTCCCCGACCTCAACTTCAAGAAAGGCTTTACGGTACGTTTTCCACCGAGAGCCGAGTGGAGCAAAGGAGAGGTGATTGGAAGACACGATATCGAAATTTATACCGATGGTTCTAAGATGAACTGTGGTGTTGGAGCTGGCTTCCATTCGGAGCCACTCAACCTATCTCAATCAATTCGTCTTCCTGATTATGCCACCGTGTTCCGGGCAGAACTTTTAGTGATCAGAGAAGCATGCAAATCCCTAGAACTCTACAATGAAGTTGGTGCAAGAGTAGCTATCTTCTCAGACAGTCAAGCAGCTATTAAGGCCTTAGACTGGTCCTACAGTGTAGAGAGGAGCTGAAACTGCTTAGCCATTGGCTTGAAATTACCCTGATATGGGTTTCCGGTCATAGGAACATACGGGGCAATGAGATAGCGGATGAGCTAGCTAGAAAGGGCTCGACACTAGACATAGTGGCAGTCTCCCCCCCCACTGAACACACTGAAAGCATCCATTGCTTCACACTATCATGCTTTAGCCGAAAGAAGATGGAAGCAAATACCTACATGTATTACAACAAAAAACACATGGCCGTCATACAAAATCCAAAGGACGAATGACCTGCTAGGATGTTCTCGGCCAAACATTTCACGTATCACTGCAACCCTTACAGGACATTGGAAAGTAGGGGATCATGCAGCTAGACTCAATCTACCCTTCAATCCTATCTGTAGAAGCTGTCAAGCGGAAGGGGCGAAGGAAAGTCTGTTTCAATATTTATGTGAATGTCCGGGACTAGCCAGGGCACGACTCCGATCCTTCGGTAAGCCTTTCCTACAGCTATAAATTAAGGCGATCTCAGGCATCGAGATAAAGGATTTGCTGTTATACTTAGACCTCACTAAATGGATCTGACTTGGAAACAATCGTTTAATTCTTTCATCAAAACACTTGAACCTACAAAAAACGATGAACACAAAAGCTGGAGGGCTACTAAATATTTAAAACGGCCGATCAAGCGTAATGTCAGCATTAGAGATTCTAATGGGGTATGGTGCAGAAGCGATGAAAGTAAAACAGAGGC
Source organism: Anastrepha fraterculus (assembly GCA_037575425.1). Lineage (NCBI taxonomy): Eukaryota > Metazoa > Arthropoda > Insecta > Diptera > Tephritidae > Anastrepha > Anastrepha fraterculus. The sequence continues at coordinate 44,154 of JAYXIM010048704.1, forward strand.
TTTCGCCAAACATCTCCATCAAATTTTTCAGCCAAATCTTCCAATTGCCGCCAATGACGATGCGGAGTTCACAAATTTCCTTGAATCCCCATGTCAAATGGATTTTCCGATCAGCCGGATATTAAATAGTGAAGTATCTGAAGAAATACTTAGACTAAATAACTGCAAGGCTCCTGGATATGACTGCATTGATAGTAAAGTAGTTAAAGCTCTACCTGAGAAAGCTATTGAATTCCTTACAATAATCTACAATGCCATTCTCAATGTAAATCACTACCCAACACAATGGAAATGTGCTGTTGTTGTTATGGTGCCAAAACCAAATAAACCCGAAAACTTTCTTAAGTCTTACCGCCCCATTAGTTTGATTGTAACGTTCTCGAAAATATTCGAACGAATATTTTTGAAGAGAATGTTACCAGTAGTTGGGGACCACAACATCATTCCCGAACATCAGTTTGGGTTCAGGGCAAGACATGGCACACCAGAACAATGCCACAGGGTTGTAAATGTAATTAGGGATGCGCTAGAAAGGAAGCAACACTGTTCTGCAGCTTTTTTAGATGTTCAACAGGCATTCGACAGAGTATGGCATGTGCGACTTCTATACAAAATTAAAAAACTCCTGCCAGCACATTTCTATTTGATCCTTACATCCTATCTGAGTGAAAGGCACTTTTATGTTAGACACCGAGATGCGTCTTCAGAAATATACAATATTGGCGCTGGTGTGCCCCAGGGTAGTGTGTTGGGCCCCGTCCTATTCAAAATATTTACTTCCGACATGCCAATAACAGAAGAAGTGGAAGTGGCTACTTACGCTGCCTATACAGCCTTCATAGCTTCTGCGATTCACCTGCAAGAGCATCCTCTTTGCTGCAAAACCAATTAAATATATTAGAAATTTGGCTTGATAAATGGAGGATCAAAGTTAACTCCGACAAGTCTACCCATGTCACCTTTACGTTAAGAAAAGATAACTGCCCTAGAATATTTTTAAATAATGCTGTAATACCAATGAATACCAAGGTGACATATTTAGGAATGCATTTAGATCGACGCCTTACTTGGAAATCCCATATTAAGGCCAAACAAGAGCAGCTTAAAAATAAAACCAAGCGAATGCACTGGCTGCTTGGTCGTAAATCTCAGCTTAGTTTTGAAAACAAAATAAGACTATATAAAGCTATTTTAAAGCCTGTATGGACCTACGGTATACAGCTTTGGGGAACTGCTAGCAAATCGAATATAGAAATCCTGCAACGCTACCAATCAAAAACTTTGCGTGCACTTGTTAACGCCCCTTGGTTTGTCACAAATGAAGCAATACACAAGGACTTAGATATCCCATTTGTAAAGAGTGAAATTCCAAACTTTTCTAACAGATATCTTGCACGGCTGTCAAACCATGTAAATACGAATGCTATATGCTTATTAGACTCAAGTAATGAAACAATACGACTGAAGCGTAATCATATCTTAGACTTGCCATTTCTCTAATTTTGCTGAATTAAATTATTTATTCAACACTAAATAAAAAAACAAAATACATAAGTTCCTATATGAAGATAAGCAACTCATTAGTACAATTGAAATTTAATACATTTAAGATCAAATATTATAACAAATATCGTAATTTTATATGTAGTTTTGCATTTGTGCAAATACTACCGCTGCTATTAGATTATAAGACCTAATTTGCTGAATATTATTATATTAAGATAGATTGCAAATAAAATACTTACACAAAAAAACTTCCTCTCACTTGATTTGGATCAAATATTTTCCATTTGTTTTAGTGACAAATTTCTTTTCAGACCCATTGAAAACAAACCCCAATCGTGTATGCAAACGTCCAAGGCATTTCTAAGCTAATAAAATATTAGTAGTACTTTTTAGGCACCTATACAGTATGAAAAGTTCAGCTTTTCATTTTCTATTTCAAAAACATAGTCTAATTAAATAAAATATTTCAGTAGCTAAAGTTGTTCTCAAAAGTACAGACTCCTCATACCTTTTTAACCCAGCCATCATGCTTACCATTTCCCATGGTTTGATTTTCTATATATTACAAATATCCATCGCTTTAATCTCTATGAGTACATTAATTTTAGAACGTAAATATGCGCTAATGAATAAAAAATTTACATATTTTTGTGCATTACACTTGCGTTTAAGATATTTCAATGTTAAATATGACAAGCCAATTGCACTATTGCTACGTGAATCACTTCAAAATAAAATACTTTTTTGCTCTTTTTTCCCACTACCGGTGAGTGGATTTTACTCCTGCTCTTATCAATTAGAGGGAATGCAGAAGCTTCCCATAAACGCTATCACCATGGTGCACATATTATATAAGTATATATACCACGGTACATATAACAAAGCTAACTAGAATCTCATCAATTAAATTCACTCAATTTAGATGAATTTCACTCGAAACAGGAGCGAACGTGTAGAGTATAGGATAATTTACTCGGCTCGCTGAGAATGATGTATCGTAATGGAGCAGATTTCTCGACTTGGAACTGGTCGAAATGACAACAGCAATGTAATATTTGGATGCAACGACGGATAAGTACTTTGGACGTCGGGCAGAACAGACGAGCGTCGCGTGTCGTCGAGCTTTGTGCGTCCGTTAGTGTTTTTGTGCTTTTTGTAGGTGGTATTGTGCGCGTCGCCGTGTAATAAAAGGGAAGAAAAAAGCACGCAATAATAATGTCGCGAAAAAAATTCAAAGAAAAAATGTAACAATAGATTTTTGAATTTGGAATTCAAAATGAGCAGTGGCGTAGACATACATATATATTTACATGTACAATATAATTGATGTGTAAGTTTCGGTGGTAGCAATTTTTTGGAAAAATCGAAACGGAGCCATTTTGGCCAATTCGCTATGCGTGTAAACGCGTTAATGTGCCTGGCGCGACATGTATCAGTCTGTGTGGATGCGCACGAGTTTAACTGTTGCGCTTTGAATTTTTACTACCTATTTCTTTCTTTTGCCATTAATAAATGTATGTATGTAAATATGTACCTACTATTAAAAATGTGTTAATTACAAAAATAAATATTTTTAGTTGCTGATATTCAAATTAAATTTGCCCAATTATCCGAAAAAAATATTCTGAGCAAATGGTAGTAGGGGAATAACAAATACTCGTAGTAATCATACAAATACAGTTTGCAAGTTGGTTAAGAAAAACCATATTGACAAAAAAAAAATTTAAATTGTCAAACAAAGTGGAACTATGGCACAAAGGGCGACCAAAAACAATTTTTTAAAATTATGAAATTGGCGAGATATGTATGTATTTACATATGTACATATGTACTTTCTCAAGATGGTCAAGTTTACCAGAACAGAATGACCCGAGTCTATATCCATCCAGTGAGTATTCTTCTAGCAACATTGAGAATACAATTTTTGGTAAAGATATTCAAAAACTTTACTCCACAAATAGCCCATTTGTTGCAAAAGTATCATAATTCCAATATGTCGAGAAAAACGGGTTCAAAGCTTTCAATTACGTGTAAAAGTAAAAACATATTTTCATTTTATAATCGCACAGCTTGCTCATTGACATTTTTTAGAGGCCTGCATAATTCGTCTGTTCCAAATTTTTAGTGTGTGGATTAAACTATTGAAGTCGAAGCAAATAAAATGCACCGCATGCATGTATGAGTATAAACATATCAGCAAAGATTTACACTACATTTGAAGTTTTGGGTTGGTGCGTGACTACCATTCGGAGAACGTGGGCTCTAACCTCGGTGAAACACCAATATGAAGAAAAAGTGTTTTTCTAATAGCGGTCGCCCCTTGGCGGGCAATGGCAAACCTCCGATTGTATTTCTGCCATGAAAAAGCTCCTCATAAAAAATATCTTCCGTTCGGAGTCGGCTTGAAACTGTAGGTCCCTCCATTTGTGGAACAATATCAAGACGCACGCCACAAATAGGTGGAGGAGCTCGACCAAACACGCAAAATGGGTGTAAGCGCCAATTATATATATTATATTAAAAAGGGTTTTCCAATAACAAGTGTTATTTAAATATATAAAAGGCTATCGAGAGTTGATTAACGATTTTTTATGTCCGGAATTGGATGGTGTTGATTGGACAACGTTTATTTTCAACAAGACGGCGCTACGTGCCACACAAGCAACGAAACCATTGATCTTTTACGGGAAAAGTTACCGGGCCGTGCTATCTCTCGAAGAGGTGATCACGATTGGAAACCGAGATCTTGTGATTTACCACCTTGTGACTTCTTGCTTTGGGGCCACGTGAAAGAGAAGGTCTACGCCAACTGCCCAGGGTTCAAGACCTCAAAGATGGAATTCTTGAGGCTATCGGGGACATAGGGCAACCACTTTGCAATTCGGCTATGCAAAATTTCATGGAAAGGATATTGTCCTGTAAGCGTGGTCGTGGTTGTCATTTGCCTGATGTTATTTTCCACTATTAACGGTATACCTTCCTCTTTATAATGAAATAAACATCCGATCATTCATATTAAAAAAAAGCATTTGTCTTTGAATATCAAAATAACACCTCTTATTGGAAAACCTTTTATAAAGGGTGGTTAAATTTCAAGGCCGATGTTGAATGTGAACCACACCTAAACGTCAAGTTTTTTTCTGCATTTCATTTGACAATTTTTCAATTTCAAACTAACTCAATTTGAGCCATGGAAAGATACACAATCGAGCAACGCGTTAAAGTTATTTAGGCTTATAATGAAAACGGGCGTTCAAATCAAAATACATATCGCGCTCTTCGTGATTTTTTCGGTCAATTTAATCGTCCAAATGTGCGTACAATCGGAAAAATTGTGCAAAAGTTTGAGCAAACCGGGTCTGTAGGAGATGTGAAAACACCAGTGCATGCTCGTACAGCTCGTACTGCAGAAAATATTGCTGCTGTTCGCGATAGTGTGGTTAAAGAGCCGTCCCCCTTAACTCGTCGTCGTGCCCAACAATTGCACCTCTCACGCTCGTCGTTGATGAACATTATGCATAAAGACTTGCATTTACACGCTTACAAGGTGCAATTGGCTCAAGAACTAAAGCTAAAGAATGGTGGCAGGAAATGGCAACAGTGAATGACCAATTTTCGAAGAAAATCATCTTCAGTGATGAGGCACATTTTCATCACAGTGGATTCGTCAATAAGTAGAATTGCCGCATTTGGGCGAATGACAATCCAAGAGTGATTGCCGAAAAACCAATGCACCCACAAAGAGTGACTGTTTGGTGCGGTTTATGGGCCGGCGGCATCATTGGACCGTTTTTTTTCCGAAATGAGGCCGGTCAGGCAGTTACTGTGAATGGTATCCGGTCATTTTCCCGAATCGAATTTCCCGAATGCCGCTGGCCCGAATGTCTAAAATTCCGAATAACCAAAATCCCGAATGCCATTTTCCCGAAAACCAATTTCCCGAATAACTAATTTACCGAATATTTTTAAATAATTGACGCATAAATGGTTCCAACTATTTAAAAGCAATTTCTTATAATATTGTGCTCTAATTGGTTTACAAATATGTATATGTTCACTTTTACAAAAATTTATTGCAGTAAATCCTTTATTACTAATAAAAAAAAAATTTATTTTTCGGGGACATAGCCATTCGTGAAACTGGCATTCGGGAAAATGGCATTCGGGATTTTGGTTATTGGAATTTTAGACATTCGGGCCAGCGGCATTCGGGAAATTCGATTCGGGAAAATGACCGGGAATCACTGTGAATAGTGTTCGCTATCGTGAGATAATAACGAACTTTTTATGGCCCGAATCGGACGATATGGATGTGGAAGATATGTGGTTTCAACAGGGCGGTGCCATTTGTCACACAGCTAACGAAACAATGGCTCTTTTGCGCGAAAATTTTGATGGCCGAATAATCTCACGTCGCGGCGATGCCAATTAGCCGCCAAGATCATGTGATTTGACACCGTTGGACTTCTTTCTTTGGGGTTATTTGAAAGAAAAGGAGTACGTCGATAAGTCAGCAACAATTCAAGAGCTAAAGGATGAGCTAGTTCGGCACATTAAGGGCATAGAACCTTAATTATGCCTCAGCGTCATTGAAAATTTGGACCATCGGATGGAGCTGTGCCGCCAAAGCCGCGGCGGCCATTTGGCCAATACTTTGTTCCATACGTAATTGAGTCATACCAATATTATCATAATAAAGAGAAATGACAATAATTTACTAAAAAAATTGTATTTTATTCAAAACCAACACCGGCTCTTCAAATTTAACCAATCTTTATATGTAAAATTTATGATAATAATGAGATGGATTATTTAGTTTGTTGTGGGCCGAGTGGCGAGTTTCCGTCGGTAACTCGAGCTAAAATAGAGATATCTCAACGCAACGCAGCGTTCTTGGTATGGAGATGGTTGGACTTGAAATGTAAAAAAAAAAATCTGAAATATCTCATTAAATATTGGATAAAAGTGAGAAAAATAGAAATCATTTAATCAACTACTTTAAATTTTATGCGTTTTACGTTAGGTGATGTAAAAATGAAAGATCTTAAACAGATGTCAGTGCTACAACCATGTAACACACATTATTTTCATCATTGGCCCGCATATTCATTAAAAAGTAGTATAAATTAGTATAAATTTATGGGAAGTGTAAGCAAAGCTGCCGTTTCAAAACCCAGTCAGTAATCATGCTATTTTGCCGGGCGACGGTAATTTTTATAATATAATATCAATATACCTATGTATGTGTGTTCTAAATTTTCCTGCAAAAAATAAGTAAATACTGCACACAGATATTTCACGTCAGGATTATGGCATATTCTATATTACTTTTAAATAATATTTGGTACTTGGTAGCGATTACCTTATTTTATAGAATATTTGTAATGGTTATTCTTAAGGTAATAAATATGATACCTATGCACATGCGTTTGCAGCGGGAATGGCAATTAAGTGTAAAAAACTATGCAAACTATGTGGTATGGATAAACTGTTTAATATGAAATTTAAAAAAATTAAATATAAGTTCAGTGGCATACAAGTGCGGAAAAATGTATTTCTTGCGAATTACATTTGAATGAAAATTTATATACAACGAGAACTTCAAAGTTACAGGCGCTAGAAAGGCAAATGCCACTCAAATTTCATTACTTTTAAATACGTACCAAATGGTTAAAGCTGTTGAATCTGAAGTGACGCTATTGCCGTGCCAGTTGCACTAAAACTGCATCAAACGGCATTATCCATCATGAGATTTTGAAAAAAATCGATGTTTTTTTGATTAACAATAATTTAGGTTCTTAAAGCCAGAAAATAGCAAAAGTCTCAAACAGGAAAATTTTTTGTTCAAATGTTTAATTCCCGATCTTGGTACAGCGCCTCGTAATGGCTCATCAGTGCTCGTAAAGTCTGGGCAGACCAAATATATTCACGACGTCCAAACAGGATTACATTTTATTCGGAAGTACAATACTTCTTTATGATTAACTTACTACTTATTTTTTTGAAAGCTGTACCATTTCAGCATGTTGAAAAATATCAAGACGCACGCCACAAAACGGGTTTACGCACCAGTTATATACCTATATATAATATTTCAAGACTGGCTATGTGATCGTCAAAGGCTTTGCCTATGAAGAAAATGTTCCGGGCTGGCTGCTTTTAGATTATGGAAATCGATGTATTGAAAGTAAATTGTTAGCTTCCCAGAGACTAAAGTTCGCTTATTATGAGTTGGGAATTTCTCATAAGTTATTTCTTTAAAATCTGTGCTTTAAGTATTAAGCAGAGATAAAACTCACTACTTTTACCTCAATACTAAGGTATCAACATGCAATACGAAAAAACGCTTGATTTTATAATTCAGTCCTCAGAACACAACAACAACAATTGAAAGAGCTTTACGACGACATAGACATAGCACAGCGAATAAAGATCCAGCGGCAACGTTGACTGGGTTATGTCGTCCGAATGGATACAAACGCCCCAGCTCTGAAAGTATTCAATACGGTAGCAGCTGATGGTAGCAGAGGAAGAGGAAGGCCATCTCTGCGTTGGACAGATCAGGTGGAGAAGGACTTGGCTTTACTAAGAAACGACTGGCGCGCCAAAATCGCGTAAGCGGTTATCTCGCCAATCAAGAAGAAGAAAAAGAGTAGTGCTAAACGAAAAAACGAAACGTAAGCGGTTATAGCGCCAGTCAAGAAGAAGAAGAAGAGAAGTCAGAAACGTAAAATCGAAAATTTTGTGTATAAAACATATTTACGGTAATATTTTGGATAGCATGAACATTTTTAAACAATCTCAAATTGTATAGACAAAGATGGCCAAGTAAGGATTGCATTCATGTTGCTTGTTGGGATGTGAGAAAAAATTTGTTCGCGAAAGTATTTGTTAGTTACGGATGCGTTATCGAAAATGAAAAACACATGGACTACATACCCGCAAGGAAAAGTAAGCAACAAACTTTTACTTTGTTATGACCGACTTTGGGTTCGATCGCAATTTAGTTATCCAAACACTTGATTTCTGGCCTATATGTAGATCGTTTTAATTTTGTGTTTAATTTAAAAACGAATGAATGAACTTAGGCTTTCCTGAACGTGAAGTATGCCTTATTTATATACGAGGGGTGTTTGAAAAGTCTGTGCAAAGCCAGAGAGATGGCACTATTGGCGCGTATCGAGTTCAAGTTTAGTTAGTAGCAACTCTTAGAAGAACACACGCAAAGTTTCAGGCAGTTCGATCTATTTCTTAATGCTTGGCATTCGTTTGAATTGAGGAAGTCGAGAGATTTTCCTTTTCCCTCACGACAACGCACCAGCTCACGCGTTGGGGAAATGTCGAAGCCCATGTTGAAATACAAAAAAGGTTTGCCCCAAGCAATTAAGTAGTTTTTATTTGTGCAGACTTTTCAAACGACCCTCGTATTTTTATGTAATATGTATGCCAGAGTCAGATGCACGATTAACATGTCGCTGAAAAGGCAAATAAAAGAGTCGAAACAAAATCATTATCAAACATAAAAAATACATAAATATGTGCACAAGAGTAAAGTACGAGGCGAATGATTTCAACATTAGGAGTAGAAGGGAGGGTGGCATGCAGGGAGCGAAATATTACCTATGTATATGTGTATGTATGTGCAACTATTGAAACCGCTGACTTTGACAAACAACGTCAACAACAACAACAACAAAAAATAACGTGCTCCCAATCAGTGATGCGTCCGTATGTAAAGCGCTAAATATTTATTGACTTTATCACCCATTTAAGCGAAATAAAAAAATATTATTTCTACATATGATGTCTGATATTTTTTCGGTCTTTAGTCAAGCGGAGTAATGATTATATGTATTTGTCTATACTGCTGACTTGCCAACGAACTTGGTGGAACTCCTTTTTGTAAGTGAAATTTTGTTGGCTTTTTTTTAATACTTGGTTCATAGACCTTTATTTTTTATGACTGAAAGAATACGTCTAGGCATACTTTCTACCAAATTATGCAAAATGTCGTGGGGAATTTGCTTCCATTCATAGTTTATTCTTTGCCATAATATGTCGAGGTTAGTGGGAGGAGTATCATATTGTCCCAACCGTCGCTTCACTATTGACCACAAGCTCTCAATCGGATTGAGGTCGGGACTTTGTGGGGGCCACTCCATCAACTTAAAACTTTGAGTGGTAAACCATTCCTTAACCACCTTTGCTGTATGCTTGGGGTCTCCGTCCTGCTGAAATAGCTGGTAAGATGGGTTTGAAGAATACTCAGGTAGTCCTCCTTTTTCATTATTCCACCTATTTTTACTAAGGGACCAAGCTTCCACCACGTAAAGCAACCCCACGCCATAACATTGCCGCCTCCGTGCTTGACGGTTTCCTTTATATGGCGTCTTTGCAATGATTCGCCTGAACGCTTCCAGCAATATTGCTTCCCGTCGGACTGGTAGCGGTTAAATTTTGACTCATCTGACCAAATAACTTTTTTCCCGTCGTCTATGGTCCAGTCTCGGTGTTTTTTGGCAAATTTTAAACGAGCCTGAACATTTTTTTTAGATAATGCCGGGTTTTTCTTTTTGATCTCAGCCACGTATCCGATTTTTTGAAGGGCTCTCCTTGTTGTCCATCGACTAACATTTTTGCCAATAGCAGCCGCAGCATCTTTTGGTGTTAGCTGAGGGTCTCTCTTCAAGTTTGTGAGCCTATGAGCCTTGCGTCACCATCTTTTAAAAGTCGTGGGCGTCCACCAGCATTTTTTTTAGAGGCAACTCCACACCTTTTCTGCACTCTAATTACCACCGACTGACTAATATTTAAAGCCTTTGCAATTTTTCGAGACGAAGAGCCTTGTTCTGTTAGGCACTTGATATTATTCTCAACGTCAAAAGGATTTTTTTTCATTTTTGTTAAATTTTAGGAACACTTCAAATATTAATGCAATTGATTGAAATGTATTCTGAATTGATAAAACAAAATTAAAAAAAAAAAAATTGTTTCATTTGCTTTGATCGTTTTCATTCTGTGGGCATTTTTATACAAAGTCTTCGAACATGTACTCAGTTTTGCTCCTCACTGTACGTGCCCAATTTTTCCGATTCCAAACATATGCCTACACAAAAATAACTAAGAACACTACCTCTATAGACAAACCCCACAGCTGGGCAGATACAGACCTCTATTCATACTAACTCATATATGCGACGTAGATCTACATCTAAAAACAAATCTACCTACAATCAAAAGGGTAATCATATTTACCAGATTTAAAACTATAATTAAAACTTATAAAAAGAGAACATTATAAAAACTGTAAAAAATAAAGAGAAATATAAAAGCTCAATGAAAAGGCCAAATACATTTTCACAAAAACTGCTGAATGATAGCAATCGCATGTAAACCTATTTAATAATATTTGTGTATTTGTATCTACATACAACGTCGCAACGTCGCAACGCCTTTAACGCAAAGATACAAATGTCGGTAATATTCTTTTTATTAGATCGTCTCAACACACGAGCTTGTTGTTGTTCATCCCAACTTCCCACTTCTCACACTTTCTCCACCATGCCAAAACAGACTACTTGCTCTACGTGCGACGCATTATTGTGGGTGAATTAAACCGGAAAAGCGACAAAGCAAAAGTAGTAAAAAAAGATTGAGGAAAATAAACACAAATAATTAAAAAACCAAGCAATAGTAGATACGGTGTGCAGCGATAGCGGAATAACGGGTGCATTGTTAGATATATAGAATTTATTGCAAGTAAAATGCCAGAAATCAATGAAAATGCCAACAAATGCGCAATCAGTGTTTGTAAATACCTTGAGCTTTGTACCATATTAACGTCGTATAGTTTTGGCAACATAGTCGATCTATTTCGTTAACAATTTGGTGACTTTTGGCTCCGAAACCGTTAATCGTAGCCAGATTATGAGCCCGGAAAATTTACTAGATATAACACTCAGAAAAATATTCCAAACGAGTAATTTAAAATTGGTAATGGTAATGTCAAAAACATGTATTTATGTACTTGAACAACAGCGTCCAATCCGTCAAATCTCTATTATAAGTTCTACAAAAATAAAATACACCTATTACCTTGGGTCTGCAGAAAATAGGAACTGGCGGGAAGGAGAAACATTTTATTTTTTGTTTTTCGCACTTGAATAAATTTTCCAATCTAATTTTCCCGTGAGCGTCACTGCCACTGAAGCAACAAAGCAAAGCGCCATAGCAGGCAGAGCGAAATCGGCGACCACAACAATAATAGAAAAAACAATTTTGCTTACTTTTAATATAATAGATGAAAAGCGTGCGTGTATATATGTATGTATGTATGTATATATGTGTATATACGTACATATGTATCTATGCAAATAAATGTTTTTTGATGGTTCGCTGCTCATCATGAGATTTGCCCCCTCGGCAGCTTTCGAACGTTGGTAGTTCACAATTCGATTTCGATGCTAGCGGATCACCGATATAGTCGCTAAACGTATTCAATTCGAAAAATTATTCAGCCTTTGAGGCACGCGTGTGTACCAACCACTCGAAATTCCTCACCCCAGTCTTTCGGTGTGTGCATCAGCTCTAAATCGCCTTCATCGGTATCGCCGCCATTGCGCGTTATCGATATCGTCATCCCTATTGGCTTTGATATCTTCTTTTCCTCGTGCGTATCATTGTACTACATTTTGTTGAAGAATTTCTCGCTGGTGTTCTGTCGATTTTGCGACGGTAACTAAAGTCAATTTTCGTTTATCTATCGGCTTGCTGGTGGTATTTGCTTACTGTTTGTAGCATTTGGGAGTTTAGCGCTCCAGCCGAGCAGAGCAACAAGTGCATATCGAATGACGAGTTCGGACGCGAGTACGAGCTGATTGATTACCGCCAAAGTGTATCAAAGTGTGTGTGCATTTTTATTTGAGTATTTCGTGATTAATAACACCTTAGTGCATCAAGAGGGAATTGCTCTCGATAACAAAATATTGTATATGCAATTCTATATAAGTGTTGAATAAAAAAAAAAAAATAGTACGAGTAAGCTGAAGAAGAAAATAACAAATCAACCAAAGAACAATTAATAAAAAAATTTAACTATTTTTTGGATGATAATTTAAATAAATGTGAGTAAATCGAAAATACAATTAGTACTAGATGATAACCAAAAAATATTCGAAAAGAAAATTAAGAACACATTTGGAAAAAATAAACTAAAGAGAATGATGCTCGTCAATACTTTTACATTATTTTAGACATTTCTCTTTCCATCATCAAGCCGAAATCTTCTTCAATTTGTGTTCTGCGTACTACCATACAAAAGTGTACATGGAGGTTTGTTATTGCAAAAAACGCAGCTTATTGTATCATTTGCGAAATATCTTTATTGAATTCAAAAGAGAATAATATAAATAAACTAAAATAAATAAATAAATACCTACATACACTGCATTTGCTCCATTATGTTTTTGAAACATTTCGTGAGCGACCAAAATTCTTCCACAGCTGTAGAACATGGCAAAATGTTTGCCTTTGTTTACTTTGGGTTTGGTGGCATCGCAAACTTTTGCATGTTTGGCAAAAATTGTTTTTTCTAGTTTACTGATGTATCATGGTACAACTATAGATGCAATAACTTATACCCTAAAAAGCTATAAAAACGTAAGGCTTTGTTTTGAAATTTGAAGAACTACCATTTCTACAATTAAGTAGAATTATCAAACTATGACATTTCTGTTCAATAAGGTTTTGAAAGTCATCAAAAATCGTTTCCGCCACAACAATTTGTGAAAATTTACTTTGAAATGAAAAAAAAAAAAAATGAAATAAATCTGTTCTGTAACAATCCATCTGTTGCTATATTTAAGCCACAGTGGATGTCATACTTGTAGGCTGACATACGCCGGATATCATATTCAAAAAATAAATGCCATGATTATATACCAGGTTATGATAAAAAAAAAAAACAATTCCAACAATATTTCTGTCTTGTATTACCATTTTAAGTTCTCATGCCCTTAAAAGACCACCCGATATATCGTTGTTATCAAAATCATAGTTGGTTGGTAATATTAGCTAACTAAATTATACAAGAAAATATTGCATAAAATGAGTTTTATGCCCGCTATTATGATTACACTGTCCAACAAAACGAAAAAAGAAATCGGGTGAAAGTTGGAAAAATGGAAAAAATGGAATCTAAAAAACTTCGAAAGGCGATCTGCAAGTTAAGAGCGTATTCACGGTTGGGTATTATTTTTATTATTGGGTAATTGTGAATGGTTTCCTGCTGTGTAGGTATTGTTTGGGTGTTTGGTCGAGCTCTGTCTCCTATTTGTAGCGTTCGTCTTGATGCTCTTCCATAAATGAGAGGACCTACAGTTTTAAGTTGACTCCGAACAGCAGATGATTTTTTATGAGGAGCTTTTCCATGGTAGAAGCAGAGAATGTTAATGCAATCTGAATTCCTGTCCTAGCGTGGTAAGTAAATATAGAAACCCTCCACTTGCGTGGTAAATATCTGCAATCCCACACTAGTGAGGAAATATGAATTTGAAAATTCCGTAGTATGAATCTACAAATTAGTACTCGAAAAAAGCTCATTTAACATTTGCTCCTTCTCATTGCATTAACATTCTCTGGTAGAAGTACACTCAGAGCTTTGTCATTGCCTGCCGGGGGCGACCGTTATTAGAAAATCTTTTTCCATCATTTGCTGCTTCATGTCATTCGAACCTGTGCACTTCCAAATCTTAGTCACGCATCAACTCATTCGCCTACGAAATTAACAATTTCCAAAAAATTGAATGCGCGAAATCCAAGCAATACTCCCTGCTAATATAATATTTTCGTTATACGAGATCAACCCGCATATAACATTTTGGACGAAATTTGTCGACCAGTATTCCAAATATATGCTGTTAAGCCCAAAATTGTATTTATATTTTTATTGGGGTTTCTTCTTTGCGTAGTATAACTATTGCCTAGGTCCAGAAAATTCAAAAACAAATACATATGTGGGAAAATGTTCAAAAAGGTTTGGCTCAAGAAGGGCTAATACAAAACTTTTGAGTGTTAAGGGGGTATTCTAGTCTAGAGGCCCGAATTTTGAGCATTTTTTGACGATGAATAAAAAAAAAGCTATTGATATTTTTACGATACATTTTTTTATCATTTATTTATTCATATATTAGGAGCACACAAAATAAATTTGAAAAAAAAAATGAATTTTCTTGGAGTTATGCGTCCTTGAAGTGGAAGGGGGGAAAAAAGGCAGTGTCCCCGTCGTCACGATTTCTACCCTTGTGGTCATCTGAAAAAAAAAAATACAAATTCTTAATTAATATGAATTTCATTATCGTATGAACCAGAAAAAACGGAAAAAAAATTTTTCCATAAAATGGCGGCTACTCAAAAAATTGAGGTCGATTTTTCTCTTATTTTTAAGCTTTCTCGAATTGTTTACACATATTAAAAAATTGAAATTTCCAGTTTTTCGAGCTTCATACGATAGAGATATATTTAAGGACTATTCATGACAAATTTCAAGCAAATCGGTTGACTAGAACTTGAGATATCGTGCCGACCGTATCGAAAGAAGTAGTTCGCCGACCGCTCAAACCAGTCCAGCTGTCGCGTCACTAAAATAGTTGTAGCTTCGAAAATAATTCGAATTTTGAAAAATCCTTTTAGGGAGATATTTCTGAACAGTTAAACTATCAAATTTTGAAAAAAAAATTTTTCGATTTTTTTAAATTTCTAGACTAGAATACTCCCTTAAGGGGAATTTTCATCAATGAAATTAACGCTGGAAGTGCATAGTTCAAAATAATGTGGTTTATTCTCTAGACTTGGCTCGATCGTCTCTTGTTGTTATCAAAGTTACACACACTTGTGAAAAAAACGCTCGATAACTGATTTTGCTTAAATTTAAACATTTATTTTCTGCCAGGAAAATATAAGGGAAATATTTTCCATAATTTTTATAAATAACTAATGTATATTTCTTAAATGCCGATTGTGTTTATTATTGCCTTATGGGTATAACCTTCTTAAGCAAGAAAATGAAGTTTTAATAAAAAATCCTAACAAAAGTCTGTATTTTCAGGTGCGAAATCAACACTTCATCAAAAAAGCGGAACCATTAAAAAAAATCTCACAAGAAGTATTAAAATTACACGGGAAAATTAATGCATTGTGCGAAAACCCTTAAAAAATGACTTTAAGGAAAGAATATACATACATTAAATAAAATATATGTACAGAGAATAAAAATCATTGAAACAAAGCCATGTTTTTAAGTGAAATAAATGAAGTCGATTAATTTCATGTAATAAAGTAACACATAAAATATTGAGTAAAAATCATTCTATTGCTTTGAATCATTTATATATATATTGATTACATAGTTGATTCTAAAAATGGTCTATGTCATTTGAAGTTATAAAAAATCAATTTATTTATCCATTTATTTAAGTTTTTTGTGACAATTGACAATTACAGACTATTCGCATTTGTGCTTAAACTAAGATAATGAATGCAACACTAAAACTATTCGCTCACAAATTGGGAATACATGTATTTGTAGAGATTGAATTACATCATGCAAATTAATTGTAAAATCCACTTAATAACAATCTAAATTTATACTTGGAAAAAAAGTCAAAAAACGTGAGAAAGAATTTCCGATACTCCAAGAGTTGCAGTAAAGTAGCTTGAAAATGAAATGTTTAATAAAGTTTTACATATACGCGTAAGTGTCTAAAAATTTGGTTTAATTTAACTGTTTAGTATAAAGTGCAAAAAGAATTAAAAGATAATAAAAAGAAATGTTTGAAGTCGAAATTTGCGAAAATTAATAAAAAATTAACAATCTTTATTGAAATAAGTGTCAAGTGTAATAATCACGAATTGTATTAAAAAAATTAATAAATAAGGAAAACAAATATTAAATAGTAAAATTTTATCAGAAAAGTTACGTTAAAGCGAAGCTATTTGAAAAATCTGGCAAGTTGATCTTGCAAATTCACACAAGTAAACAACAATAAAAATCAATATAAGTTTCGTGATATTTTATTTAACAAAAGTTGACTAATTAAAAGAATTCTAATTCAGAAGCAGTTATTTTACTGCAAACAAAAAGCCCTTTAAGACTTCCTCTCTTGCGTTTGGAAAGCTGGAAGAAAAGGTGAGTTGAGTACAAAGTGGAATTTTAAATGAAATTTCGTACACACTATAAATTAAGAGAAATTTGAATCCACGAAGCTTAGAAAGGTGAGCGGTAGATTTTTAAACAAAAAAAAAAAAAACAGATCAGTTAGTGGAAATGCCCAGTAACCGTTTGTTAAATTTGCTCCCACAAATTTCTCCTTCTAATCCTCAAATAAGGCTTTGTGGAGCAATCTGCGCAAATATATTGCACCCTTGGCTAATATTTATTAAAGAAATTTAAACTGAATATATTCAAAAGTGCAAAATGTCCAAAATACGTCACTCTGGTTATTCAAATATACCGAATCGCAAAAAATGCCGTCTCCATGAAGAAAGAGATCAGGGTTTTGATTTTGTCTTCAAATAGGCGAATCATAAAATCTTAAGCAGCCAATGATCGGTACATTGATCTTTACAAGAATATTCCTTTTATATCACAAGGAAATTAGCCTAAAAATTATTTTTTTACTTTTCAGTATTGCTTTACTTTCAGCATTCATACTAATGCTACTAATAAAGATCTGATTTTTTTTTTTTTTTAATAAAGATCTGAAAGTAAAAATACATCTAATAAAGATTTCATAAATATTGCCAGCAATTTATTCGGATTTCTTAAATTTTGCATACAAATACAAAAAGTCAATCTTTCAAAAAAATTGATACTATTTCTCGTTACATGAGATGCACAGAATTTGGCCAGAGTGGGATGTCAGGCGCTCAAAGGCGGCGGAAAAACGTACCTTTTTAGTTGCATTGATTCTAGGTCGACATTCTCAAATATTGAATGCACCTAATTTCGGCTATCGCAGAAGCTGATAGAATGAGTAGGTAAAGTGTAGTATAAGTGTTAGCCAGACCAATGGGTTTGCACTAAAAAAACAAAATGGTTCAGTGAGGAGTAGCAGGTAAACTGTTATTTTGGTATTTCAATGAATCGGCAAGGAGCTAAGTGAGTTGGTTTAAAGACCGACTGCCATTATACGTTTGTTAATTATGTGCCCGTCTTGATTCCCATATTTCCCATTTCTATTACCAGCAAACCACTTAAAGGCCTTTAAACATTTCGAATTGCACAGTTTACATAAAATTTTAAATATGAGTTATGAGTGCAAAAATACGTATTGAGCCTGACTTCGTTAATAATAGAAGAATAATAGCAACTTCACTCCACAAATATGAAATGGTTGGACCAACTGAAATTATGATATTAGTTTGTGAACTAAAAGTGCGATTAAATACAATCTCTTTTCTTTGCAAACTATATCAATTTGAAAAATTTAACCGATCATATAAACTTTTTCTTTTGTGCAACTTTTGTTTTCCAAATATTATAGTAGATACATTGGGTTTCATAACTCCGAGCTATTTTTGATAAAAGAAGAACAAAACAAAATAGTATTTACCAGAATTGAGTGATTTCCATTGTCTCTAAAATGGTTGCGCTTAAGCTAGTAAAAGTCTCTCTCGCACTCACTTCGAGTGCTCATTGAACCAGCAATCAGAGCAATTTAATTTCCCTTACATACCGGCAACGGCGTAAAAATTTAACGAGAAATGAGAACGGGAAATTTTCTAAATAGCTACTCAATGTGATATATTTCACTCCTTACTAGGACTACGAAACAATTACGTACACACAAACATTAAGCGTCATTTTTCGCTTTCTCTATGAGGCAGCAAACGATTTCGCAAATTTATGCAAAAATCTGCCGCTCACAAGCCAAATACCTATGATGTAATGGTAGTAGAAAAGAGTAATTTGCGACAATTCACTAGTCAAGAGATGAATGTTAAGTCATGCATCAGCCTCACAAACAGCTAGCCAAACCTACCAGCCGACCAGTCGTCGAGCCCGCCACTTGCTTCCAGCATTTGCAGGAGAGTAATTGCGCTTACAGAATAACACTATGTCGCACGCAGGAAACAGCGTCTCTGCAATGCCAACGACAACAGCGACGCCAACGACCGCAAAAAGGCCTTTGCAAAAAGTTGGATTGCTTCGTGTGAATTAGTAACATATTTTTCGTCGAAGCGGTGAGGGTATATGAAAGAGAATTGTTGTGTGTGCAAATGAGTTTTGAAGGGAAAAGAAATTAAAAAAAATTAATTAGAGTAAATTAAAATAAAAAATACAGCAAAAAAATTTATTCAGAGAAAGCTGCAAAATAATCAAAAATAAGTAGGAAAATTGTGAAAAATGTGAAAAAGTGTGGTGGTGTGTAAGTGAGTCGGTTAGTAATACAAAATATATAAATTTAAATAATATAAATTCAAGTGTGTGCAACAAACGGCAAATCTATGTGAAACTATAAGTGAATAAAACACCTTTCAATCATCTGCGGCAATTTATTTCGGCATCTACGGAGCTGTTGATAACTGACCTCATTCAACTTGTCACAGTGCATGCACTAACATACCTACACATACAAATGAGCACTTAACTCTCCAGGTAACGGCAGCTGTCGAAATCGGTCAGCATAAATTACAGGTGAGCTTTAAACCCATTTCTAGTTTAGTTACTTAATATTAAGTATACATTTTTAATATTTTTTGCAAGCACTAAAATTATATAATTTTCATCTGAGCTCGAAGTAAATAGAAGTTTTCTTAGAGTCACGCATTTTGTCGCAAATGAAAAATCCATGCCGCGTGTCCTTTTAGCCTTCTGCCGCTTTGATTTTACATTTGAATTTTGCACAGATTTTTTGTGTACATTTTTTCGGCTCATCTTGATTCACTTTTCGTAAAGCAGTGACGTAGTTCTACTCTTTTGTTTCTCTTTCAATGCCTTTTTCATTTATAATTTTTATGTATGTATATGTGCTCAACGTAGCTTCATCCGTCATTTGCTAAGCGTAGCCAGGTTACGCTATGCCGCTGCCGCACAGTGTGTACTACCTATGAATGTATCGGTCATAACTAGTAGTGGTGAAAGAGTTTTGAAAATATGGTATATTTAAGCATATTTTTAATTGCACAAATACTTCTAAAGCTTTGTAGTTTTTTGAGAGTGTATTGTAATTTAACGAGACTTATATTTATATATAGAGAGAGTTATATTTATACATAGGTTATGTATGTGAAAATATATGTTTATATACAGTGAGGGGCAAACTCCATTCCCTATTTTTTTTTTCATATTATGTGAAAAATATACAACAGATTTAAGTTTAATCGGTTTTGTTAACTAATGTTAATCGATAGAATTCGATTACACTATGTGTGAAATATGATGTCACGCAAATGTTTGCCTTTTTCTTTAACGCAAAGTTGAGCTCGTTTTTTGCATTTTCCATGACTTTTTTTAATGTATCTGGTCCTATGGCTGCAATTTCTTGTCGAATATTTTCTTTTAAAACTGTAAGTGTCTTTGGCTGGTTAGTGTAAACCTTTCCCTTCAAATATCCCCACAGAAAAAAGTCGGGAGCAGTTAAGTCAGGTGAACGCGGCGGCCAGTCAAAATCACCTTTTTTTGACACTAATCGACTTGGAAACATTTCGTTCAATAAACAAATAGTCAGGGTAGTCTTGTGGATTCAATTGTTGCACAGTTTGAATCTTGTACGGAAACAACTTCAAATCGATTCGTAAAATACGTCGCATTGACCTTTTACTGATGCCCAAAGCCTGAGCACCGCGTTCAGTCGAAAGATTTGGATTTTCCTGTAAAAGCTCCTGTGCAATGGTGATATTGATGTTTGATCTAGCTCTGCGGTGTATAATTGGACGTGAAACATTACTGAGAATACCAGTAGATTTAAATTTAGCATATAATGCACGAATTGTCTTAGGTTCAGGTGCTTTTTTCCGAGGAAATTTTGCACGAAACGCGCGTTGAGTCAGAATAATTGAGTTCTGATTCTTAATGTAAAGTTCGACGATTTCAGAACGTTCGACAGGTGTATACTGCGACATGGTTAGAATTCTACTGACGTCTACTTTTTAAAATGTCATACTTTAAGCCGCATTTACGTCTACGTCAAAAATTATGGCCAGTTTACATTAGGGAATCGAGTTTGCCCCACCCTGTATAAATATAACTCTCGAGAGAGTTCGTTCCTAGTATCTATTTAAACACAATATGTATTTGAGTAAAATTAAAGTCTTATATCTTTTATTCTTAGCTTTAGTGCTGTTTATTGGTTAAATAACTCTAAATAATATCTTTTGCAAAATATATTTTCACGGAAACTAAGTGTTCCTATCCAACCAACATTTTTCGACAGCTTTCACTATAGTGGCAGGATTCACTGCCCTAAGCAGAGTTAGAATATATCTTTACCTAAGATACGAATAGATTGCGGCCGTAGCCAAATGGGTTGGTACATAACTACCGTTTCAACTTTTTTCTATGACTATAAATACTAAAAAAAGCTATGACCAAATTTTGCTCTCCATATTTATAAAAACGTCGAATAACGTCGAAATTTCGACGTATGGGCAATCCTAGTATAAGATAGATTGCCGATAGATAACTACGTCTATTCGCAAATCTTATTGCCGAATATCATTAACGTTTCTGGTAAACAGCTGAACAAATTAAGCACGCAGTTGGTGCAATTTTGTTGCTTAAAATTCGACGCTTTAGAATCGCCTCTGCCTGGATATTAATCTTTTTACCTAGAATTTTATTAAATACAAAAACAATATAGCTACACACCATATATCACCTTGAAGACTAGGATTGGTATAGAGATGAAAATAACTATGTTTTTGGAAATGAAATTATAACTTTTTGTGAAGAGAATTTTTATTTCCAATAGCTATTTATCCTTTCTACAAATTTTTGTATAACTTACAAAAATTTACAAATTTCCAGATTTTTGTATATATTTACAAAATATGTATTATTCTTATAATTATTCCTTTATAAAACTCTTCAGTATACCAACATTATGTACTTGTATTAATTTGAAATTATGCGCTTTATTTTGTTATTTACTATATCCAATTCTACCACTGTGTGCTGTCGTTATTGTCGCGTGTATTTTGTTGCTTGGCAACATTATCACGTATACGTAGTGCAGGACCAGCTCTTCCTCGTAGCGCACACGAAAGAGAACAACTTTCTAGCATGTGTGTGTGTACGTATGAATGCATGTGAACGTTTAAATGTGAGTGTTTTCTAGCGTGGCTGTGTACATAGGCATATTTTGTGTGCTGTCGCTTATTTTCTTTTTTCTTTTTTCTGTTTTCATATTTTGTCTTGTGTAGTACCTTTTGTGCCCTTTTTACGTTTGTTTACATGCACAAATTTATGTAGATTTTTCCTCAACATGTTGTCTTTTGGTATTCCTTTTGTTCTTTTGTCACAATTTGCACCGCATTCAAGCTTACTACTACAATTTCACAGAAGTAATTTTTTGCCGCTTTTGTGTGGTTTCGAGTCAAAAGTGCGAGAAAATGTATTTTTTCGCCCACTTGTGTTATTCTTTTCAGAAAACAGGTTTTTGTTTATATACATTTTTATATTTTGTCGTGCATACCTGCTTTTCTTCTTCTTTTGCTTACTCATTTTCTTTTCTTCAGCTTTTTACTAACCTCCTTTTCTTCAGCCTAATGCCTTGCCCTCTTTTGTTATTCGCACAATGGATTTAATGAAAGAGAAAATTTCCTTTCCCCTTCCTCTGAGTAATGTCCTTTTAATGTCTCGATTTTTACCTTTTCATTTTGGATATTTCGTCCTTATCAACTTTCCTGGAATTATGTGATTACGCGTTTTTTACATTTTTGCATTTGTCAGTTGTCAGTTGTCATTTTTCAGCGAACTCAGTCATTTTGTTGCTGTTCTCATCTCTTATGGAAAACTCAAAGAATAACAACATCTATTTGAGAACTTAGCAAAGTTTGCTTTGGGGTAATAGTATCAAAGTTACAAAACAAATTTGGATTGATTATAATTGGTGGTTTTTTAAATTCCTATAATTAAATAGAAAGAGGTTTGATTTGAAGTCTTTTAAACTAAGCTCACTATGAGGTTTAATATAACAATGTAAACGTATGTATATCTATTTAAAAACCTATACATCATAGTTAGATGTACATATGTTTACATTGTTAGTTCACTATTAACACTTTGTATGTTTATACATAATTTTCTGATGCTTGCATTAATAGTTTTGAAAGGGTGTTTTAACCAAAGAAGTTTTTCTTTATGCAATCATTTTTGGCTCAAATAATATTGCTTTATAATTGCCATTATTTTTGCACAAAAAATTGGATTTTTGGCCTATAATGCGACTTAAAATTGTATAGACCTTCTTTTAGAGACCTAGGCCAAAATTAAGCAATGAATTTTTTGTAGAACATTCTTAAAGTACAGTAAAAAGGCAAGTAGAAGGCCCAAATGTTCTACACAAATTGTGTACGAAAGAAATTTACTAGTAGCCAACGAAGATGACAAACGAGGGTGTTTCAATAATAAAACTAGTATTTTTTGCTCAAAAGTTCGCTGCCTTATTTTCTGTTTTTAATTATAACTTATAACATTGTAACATGACCCGTCAAACTGCTACAACTGTGTGAACTGAATGCCTAGACTTACCAAAAAAAAATATGAAACATTTGAGTGATAAGAGAGTCTCTAGCACTTGCTTTCATAAGTTTGATACACTAAGCAAATTTTCATTTGTGTTCATATTACTGCAGAAATGTTTTAGTGACTAATTGGCACAAATGTATGTAGGTGTCGAGGGCAAAAATCTCCAAACGCAATATTGGCTGCAACTTTACTTATAAATATTAAAGTTACACACTGTTTTCATTAAATTGCAATACAATTTTTGCAGAACGTTTTAAATGTCCAAACTTTCCTAAAACTTGATTTAAGGAAAAGTGAAAAAGACTATTCAAGTAAAAGCTAGAGTATTAAATTTTCTTCATATAATTATTCCTGTAAAAGGAGAAGAAAAAAGAAATAATTTGTAAACAAAATTTCAAGTAAGCGAAGTGTGTTTTCGACTGAAAAACCAAATTTCAGGCACTGTAGAAAGCTTTGATTAGGAAAAACAAAATTCTTTCAATTCTTGAATACTACGCATATATGTACTATATACTAAAGAATTGGTTAGATTGAGGCCTTTAAATGGCTGTTCCATTCTCGTTTATAACTTAGCTGGATCCCTCGTAAAAAATAAAGACATTTCAATCATTTTTATCTATCTTTTTAGAATTAAATAAATAATATTCCTTTCCTAATTTTAACTCTTCAAACCCCATAAACATGGTTTTAAACAACTATCAATAATATTCATCAACAAAAAAAGTAATATAGATATACTTGGATGACCAAATTATTCTATATAAGCGTATTTCAAGCAGTAAAGAAGCCGATTCAATGAGGTCATTGTCCACAAGAAGGTATTTTCTCTGCCTATTACAAGTTATTTACTATTATTTCTGTCATGCTTTCTTCAAAAGCACTCACCTTTATACTCTACTCGCTTAATGCTGAAAAGAGTATAACAGTGATAACTAAAATATTATATTTAAAATTCCCCAAAACTTTCGTGCAAGAGTCGCATTGTTTTACATTTTGTAGATAATTGAGCACAAATAGGGCATTCACTGTCACAATCACACAACGCATCCTGACAGAAAGTGACAAGCGAGGGCCAATGCTCTCTACACAACACACAAAATTGAGCAGCAGCCAATGGGAGAGCAAAACATGTAGAAAAGTATAAAATGAAAGAGCGAGCAGCAAATGCTCAAACGAGCGCTCTACTGAGGGTTGGTTGAGTTGATGCATAAGAAAATCTGTAAGTGAGCATATTATAGTACATTGCAAGAACTTCACAAACATTTGCCATTGCATAAAGGATTTTATTGAGTGTAAGCAATTGTACAAGTTTGCGTTGGCGTGGGTGGAGATAGCCAGAGAGCTAGGGAGAGTAACGCTTATTTGTGAATGTAGCTGTGTGCAGTTGTTGCTTTTTCAGATGTTATTAATGTATGTAAGCAGATTAGCAGACACATCCCGGAAAGGTGTTTAGGCCAACCTCCTCCTCTGCTTTATAGGGCCTTCCTTGATGTTGAATGTTGTTTAACAAGTGGAGGGTTCTACAATTTTATGACGCCTCCAAATAGTAACTGGTATTTTTGGAATGTACTGCTCTATTCGGTTTTCAGTCTCAGTTTTCAGACCTACTAAAACAATCACATCAAAAAATTTGAGAAGGTATGGTCTAGGTGGTTCCAACAATGGTGGTGGAAAATATGCATTAAGTACATTCAGTCACAAGGAAAACTTATTTTGACTGGCACTCTGGATAACAGACAGGGAGTACATGAAATAAGCCGATATAGACATTGATATAAGCATATTTCACTGGATAAAAGCTTAAAATTTACTTCAATTTACGCCTTTTGCTAAATCTTCTCTTTTCCAGCGAGCGAACACATTTTAAAGCATAATGTTTATTATTTATTTGTTTAGTCTACAGGGTAAACGATATGAAGTGTTACCAACTTCACACTGCTTGTATCTGTAAAACAACTCAGGACATCAACGTCAAAATTGTTCTAATGACAATTCAATATATTGTTTATAAGCCATCAAAAGCATTTGCGTCTCAGTTTTTTGAATTCTTTTTTTTCTGTGATGGAATTCAAACGTAATTGTGTGATTGCGTTATATTTGGCTGGAAAATCACAACCAGCCAATCAATTAAATTAGAGCGGTCAGAACATCAACAGAAAGCGTTTTGTGTACCAGGTCACATACATTTTTACTAAACCAGCAGAAACTCAAAGAACTTGGGAAGAAGGTTAGATGAATTCGTCAATCAATATTAAAAATGGCATAACATTATCAAACAAGTTCCTGACAAAGCTAACAAAATCAAAACTAGCTAAGTTTTTAACTTGTTCAAACTTATAACTAATCTCTTTAGACTACTTATTATATCCTTCCCCAAAACTTGACTAAGTTGCGATACAATCAGCTAAAACTCTGACTTAAAATCCTCTTCTACAAGACTCAATAGAAGGAGTTCAACCATTCCCCAGTCCTTTTGTATTTTCTACATTCACAAATGCAGGAAACCAGTAGTAGACTACTTATAGTATACAATCGCACACTTCCAAAGTTTTGCGTTCTCTTTTGCAATAAACGATGAATTAAGAAAGCCCATTTAATTTTAATATAAAGAGAGTGCAACTTGGAAGCCGCTTAAAAATCACGTTGGTAAACGTCATCATAAGTCATATGGTAAATGTCAAAATAGCTGCAACTTAATATTTTAGTTTTTCAACAAACAGTATAACTGGGAAAAAATTGTTTGCCTTATAATTTGTTTTTACTTTGCATGCTCGTTTTAAGTGTCTGATAAAAACACAAAAAAAAAAAAATTGAATGCTATTTATTTTGGCTTACAAACAAACCGGACGAAATTTTCGTAAGCATACGACTTCTCTATAGAAAAAATATTGCCTTTTTCATAGATGTTGCCTTCATAGTGAGGCAGAATTAGAATGGCATTCGGCCCTTGACCTCTTTCGTTATGAAATTAATCACAGAGTGTAACCTTTAAGTCTTTATAGTCGGTGACAATTCATAGATGCGTATATTATTTTTTTCCCTTAAACAGAAATAAAACCCTTTACTTTGTAATGAGAACTTTAAAGCTGGTTTACTTGGAGTTGAAGTTTTTTTCGGAATACGACGTTCTGCCAGTTATGATTTTTCCAAGAAATTGTATGGATTTCTCTGTTACTTTAAGCCTCAGATAATTGGTGGTCCCCTTCACGTTCTATATTGAGAAATAATTAATTGGCACAAAGGTGTGCAACTGATTCGCTGAATATTGGATATGACTCTGTGGACAAAGCGGGTGTTTGTAAAAACACAAAATATGTATGTAGGTATAATACATAAAACTAATGTTGATTTACCACAAAGAAACATTCTCATGTAAAAACCATTTTAAGTCCGAGAGGAAGATTTGATATGCCGTATTCAATAGACTGGTATGATTCCTTAGAGCTCCCATATTTCAACGAAAACATTTCATCGAACTTTGCTGGTCCACAATTGACAACTGATCTCGTCTAATCTCGATTTGAAAATTGGTAGTATTTGACATGGATATTTGTGGAAAAAAGTAAAAAATTGCATAGCAATATAACACCAATTTTAGACTCATTGTGGTTATATGATTTGGTTGCGCATACATTTCACTAAAAAAAAAGCACAACAAAATATATATTATTGCGTTAACTTACTAATCTGGCTCTCAGCAGGCAAATCTACTTAGCCATTACATTCACACGTAGATACAAAGGGCAGTATATATGACTTTCGCCAAATGTTGGAACTGCAGGGGTGCACAACAGAGTAGCAGAGAGCTTTAGCTAATTTCTTTGCCTACAGTATGTGACATATTGAGTATTTGCTTTCGCCCGAATTTGTTATAGTTGGTAGATCTATCGACTAGAAAGTACTTAGTGGGAGGGAGTTGGTACCAGTTCAGTTGAGGGATCCACTATGTCTACAAAATATTTCAGATTGTTGGTAGTAGCAGGCTAATGAGTGAAAGTAACAGCATTTCGCATATAATTCAAAGCATGGGGAACGCCTTGATTTGTGCGTAAAAAGTCCGTATTTAGGTGTTAAACTTCACTTAAATTCCGACACGTAAAAATTTGTAAGAATATATTATAGTTTGGTTATGGTAGCAAAAACACAATGCCATTCTCTCGCCGAATTAGGGTAAATTCTGAGTATTATTCAGCAAAAGCCAGTAATTGCCTGTATATTTGTTTTCCTAAGTTTAGATGTATGCCACTCATTTGTTTTATTTTTCTGCGCTTCAATACGTGAAGTAGTAAGAAAGGAAGAAAAGAAAGAAATTCCTTGAGTTAGAAAGGTAAAGAGGTTACTAAAATACAGAAAGCAACAACAATTCGGTGGAACTAGCAGAAATATGCCGAAGGTGAGCGTAAGAATGTGAATGTAGGCTGGAGGCAGTAGCGCCATTAACATAATAAGAAATCTGGTGAATTTTAATCCTCATTAACACTGCTGAAATAATTAAAGCGCGTTGAGTGATTTATGTATGTTTTTGATGGACGGGAACAAAATTTTGCTTTAGAATGCTTTCTGGTGTTTAATTTGGTTTCTTAGGTATTTTGCTTGCTGTTGCTTTTGAAGTGAGTTAACAGGTCAGCTCCTTTCCTTCTTGCTCTCCCCTCCATTTCCTTCTTTATTTTTGTTTTTACTTATTTTGCCGAAATTATATATTGATTTTCCATTTGGTGTCAACTGCCGCAGGAGTGCCAGTGCCATTGCTAGCCTTCAAGGATATGTCTAGATAAATAAAAGGAAGAGTGAGTATGTAAGTACAGGTATGTATGCACGCATATGTTTTTGCTGTTTTATGTGCTCTATGCATCTGTGAAAAAGGTCTCCACTTAAACTGTTTAAGTATGAGTATGACCTACTTATGAAGCAAAAATATGTCTTGGCGTTTTAGTTCTATCTCGTAGTCTTTTAATAGTATATAGTCACCCTGCAAGAACAATGACAGTCTTTCGACCGATCACATAATGACCAATTTTGATGGAAATATTCGAATGCTCAGTGCAAAGTTTTTAGTACATACATTCTAATATTTACCAAACGTATGATTTGCATCTGTCTTTCACTCAGGGATTTTGTCGAAAATTTAGCATATAGCCATACTGCTCACTCTAATTCTTTCTTGTAGCCAATAATGATATGTGTATTCATCAAATATAAAAAAATCCCAATCGATATAGTTGATTGATGTAACTTGATGTCGATATCCAACACTCATTGATGAAAATCGAACAATTCTATTTTTTCACATTAACATTTTATAAATAATTATGCCATATTTTCGCTTATGAGACGAAATCTTGCAGCGCGGTAAAGAACTTCAAGTGCAGCATGTTCACTGATTGCTCCATTTTTCAGATGCCCATCTTGCATTCATGCATTAATTTGTAACATTAGGAGTTTCGCATTCTTGTCGTCTTTACATGGTAAGGGTATGCCTTTCCAGCAAAGTAGTTGTCTTTCCGTCAGGTAAACGAGGTTGTGTTGTCGTAGTTTCTTAAGGGGGGGTAAGGGATAAACGCTAAAAAAAACACTTTTTTCATGAATTTATTGTAGCGAAACGGTTCAAGTCAGTTTATTAAAAGTTGTTGCATATTATAAAGTAACATTTCAAGAATATTTGATAAAATTTTCATGTAAAAATATTGCAAAATGAGCGAATGAGGGCACATTTACGTAGACGTCTTTTAAAAAATACATTTTGCAGTAGTCAGCATATCGCAGCGTAGAATCATCTGAAATCAAAAAAATCGAATAATTTAGTTAAAGTATGAGTTAAACTTCCCCCCAACGTTTATTTTGACGATTTATTTTCATTTTCAGCCATTTGGTAGTCGTTTGAAGTAAAAAGTGATTTTTGACGAAAAAATGCCGCCATTTTGTAGGTGTAAAACCACCTTAATATAAAAAAAAATAGCGAAAAAAAAAGTTGGG
This sequence comes from Anastrepha fraterculus, assembly GCA_037575425.1. Lineage (NCBI taxonomy): Eukaryota > Metazoa > Arthropoda > Insecta > Diptera > Tephritidae > Anastrepha > Anastrepha fraterculus. Next base: position 73,381 of record JAYXIM010048704.1, read on the forward strand.
GGGAGGTTTTTTATATGTAAAATATGTGCGCAAAATTTCAAAAGGATCGGTTGAGTAGTTTTCAAATGCCAATGACTACGCACTTTAAAAAAAAAGGTTCGAGAAAACCGCGTTTAATCTTTTAATTGATGACAATAGGATTGCATTGTTATGGAAAAACTGGTGGACCAATTCATTATTATCTGAGTGATTCCAACTGTGGTCGCTCATATTTCAACCTTTTTAAAACAGTGCAACGGAAAATAAACATTTCGAGATACCTCAGGGCTCACAGATTTGTAAATCGCTTCATGCAAATTGTTCAAAAATAGGTATATCATCTGATAAATGAATATGCTTCGTAGGCACCCGGAAATCACAGTTCTCGCTTTTTGCTGCGATTTGAAAGTTAATTTAATTTTCATCTGCTTTCCAAATGACATTCCGACCCCTAGGAACTGAAACAAACTAGTACATACACCGTCTATGTACACCTTTTCCAACACATGCAAAAAGTTTCTAAACAGCCGCAGGCTACTAATGCATGGATATTTCGTTTTTTCCTCTCCTTCTATCTTAATTTTCATCTCTTCTACATAACCGAAGGTAGGACATGCCTAATTGTTACTTGCTAACGAAATAAGCAAATAAGGATGATGATCATTATCATAAAAGCAATGTTGTTCATGATGATGATGATAAGTCTGATGATTGCATGACGTCAGTCGTATGCCGTAAGTAGTCTGCCGTCATTTTGCCACTTTGGTTGCAATTTCCTGCTAAAGTCTTATTCCCCCACTATCTCAAGCGAATAACGCTCCACACAGAACTGCTGGTGCTCGGAATTCGGTGTTTCATAGTTATGGCCCTAGAGCTTAAAATTGCATGTAAGTAGGCAGTTATACCAACGCTAGCTTTTATTTCTCTGTTTCTGCTTTCGCAGTTGCATATACTCGTATGTGTGTATACATGCAGTAACTAAGGTATGCACATATGTATGTATGGGACTGTGTGAACACATCGCTGACGTGTGATACTCGTACAATGTGCGGCATAACATTTTTATGCCACGGGTCGTATACACAATGTGGGACTAAGTTTTGCGACACTGAAAAAAGGAAGAATAAAATATAATTTTTATATTATATGTATGCACATGGGGTTTGGTACAGTGGAGTAGTTCCATGACAAATTTCAAGATTATGAGATGAGGTATTTTTTTAACTTACTATCGTATATGGCAGGGTAGTTTTCAAACAACGAAACCGACTTTTTAATACTCCTATAACACGCTCAACGATGTTACGTGCTTTTGCATGCTGCTGGTTAAATCTGTGTTCTGCTGATCTTGGGTCTGGGTTTCTATCTGGAGTCAGTAGAAATGGCTCTATACCAAAACCAGAATCTCCCAGTAGCCAAGACCCTCGGTCACCAGCTTCATACTGCGATAGGTAATAGTGTTTTGCACTGCTCATACTAAATACGAAAGCGTCATGGCTTGCACCAGGCTGAGTTGCATCTACTGCTCTTATTATCATATCAAAATCACAAATCGGTAAAATAAAGGCAGTAAATTTTAAATTTTAGAAACACAATTTAAATTCATTCTTACAATCATTGCGTTTATGGTAAAAAAACCTTTTCGGTTAAAAAATAGATGCTCGTTCTCAAAAGGTTTAATCAGAGCCACATGTGTTCCATCAATACACCTTATTACTCCTTCGGTATTTTTCTACAAAATGAAGTTTTGATTTTCTAGAATCCTCTTCAGACATTTTCAGCTTAATCCACTTAGGACACAGAACATTTTCCAAAGCATTGACCATTTCGGATAATATTTTTGAAACTGTGCTTCTACCCATAGCAATATCTGTATCTTTTTCGACGGAACGTTGATAGGAACCTTCTGCGAAAAACCTAAGACTTGCTGTCAGCTTTAATAAAATAAGTATGGACGTTTCTTTGACGAAAGGTTTTACTTCATTGAGCACTTCTACAAAAGCGTACTTGTTTAGGCGATAATTGGAAACAAATCTAAAGTAGAAAAACTTAATGAATGCAACAAAGTATAACCATTTCCAATCTTACGTAGAATGCGGTATACTGAGAGGATTCGAATGGTCTCTTAAATCTATTCTACTTTGGTAATCTTGCTCCTGTTCGTTTAACACATAAGCTATCATAAAAAACATTACAATTTTTTAATTAAATCCGATTATTTTGAAATTATTTCGTATATTTTGCCAAGGAATTCTTTTGTCATTTGGTTTGTTTAGTTGACAAAGGGAAATCAGCTGTTTCGAACTTAAATTCTAATTTAAATGAAATCGGACGAATTGCCATTTCGGATCCGAATTGAAATCGCGCGATTTTCAGAACATTTTCCGAATCTTTAACTTCGATTTTCTGAATCTTTAACTTCTATCTGAATCTTTAACTTCTATGATATTTTGATAAACACCGAAGTGGTCAGATGCAGATTTAGGTGCATTGACAAACCGGTTCCTATTAAAAGTGGAAGAAAACGAATATACCTATTATAGATTAAAGTATGTTACAGAAAATAACGTAGTTTAATTAATACTATTTTTCGAGTATAGAGCAGATCTTTCCACATTGAAATTTTTCGAGAAGCGAAATTTTTGTGTTGTAATATACATTTGCATACCAAAAACGGCTGGTTGATGTGATCAATAAACAAATTTTAAAATCTTTTCAAGTGCTTTGAAATCCTTTAAAAAATATCGATGTGCATAAGTAACAAATAAAATCAAAACCAGGTTTGATACTTTCGCATCTATATTAAAGAGTTTAAGGTGTTAATAAGTAAACATTTCTTAGACTAAGTCATTTTATTTCAAACAAAATAAAATGATTCACGCGACATGAAAAATCTAGGTAGTCATTTACTTATTTTTTTTTGGGCATTACATTTTTTTTTATTTTTTGGTTAAGTTACTTAATATTAGCAAAACTAATTAGCATCTAATTTGGAGCAGTACTAAGTGAGTTAAATTACTTTCGAAGTACAGAGTGCGCTGATTTGTTTGAGTCAGGTATTTTTATTTGGTTTGGTTATTTACAATTTATTAAATCTATTTTTTGAATACAATATCAATCAAGTGACCATATTTATTAGCAATCACAAATTGCGATTTTTTTTCTGCGTTTGTCATTACCAGGGAACGGATTTTTAAGACCTAAAAACCTCTTGAAAAGCCAAAATAAAGTAGTGAAAAAGGCAGAAAAAGATCCTAAAAAACAAAGAAAAAGGCACTAAAAACATAAAAAAGGCATTAAAAAGTAAAAAAAAACATTAGAAATAAGCAACAAAAAAATTCATTTATTTTGATTGAGAAAAAAGGCACTTTTATCTTAGAATTTATAACTCAAGTGAAAAAAGGAACTAGTTTCATTGCACGAAATTTTTGTATTTTTTATGACTTGCATCTGAATGGAGTTTTTTAAGTCAAACGCCTTACTGTTTATAGTTGTGGTAGCATTGCACTACAAGATGCGATTATCGCGAAGAAAGGTCTTGAATGTACTAAAAGTTCGTTCGACTTGAGCTGATACAAGTGGTGCCCAGTTTAAATATGGAACGTTGGAAGCTTGCAAATTTGTAGGGATTGAGATGTTCTCCTCTCCTCTTAAAATTTTATCAACACTCCTTATTGTCTCCAAACCTACGTTGGCTGTAAAAACGGCTTGAAATTTTTAGAAATGCAAGTTTGGAAGCGGGTCCCCGCACTTCTGTAAGCCGCTTCTGAATATTATCTAGAATATTCAATACCTCGCCAACTGGGGCTCCTAAAAAATTAATGTATGTATGTAAATAATTTTTATTTTTTTTCATTAAACAACTTCTAAACAACCTGTTTTCTGAAGAACTTCAAAAACCTTTTCTTCCAAAATAAATCCAAAACTATGTTTTATATATAAGATATTAAATTAGGCAAAATAGAGTCTTTGTTTAACAATTGTTTGGAGAAATTGGCACATGCAGCGTCGTCTGTTATGTGGTCAACTATTATTTTTATATACTCAAAGTTGTCGGCATTATACACGGCTGCAATTAACCACGTACCCCATCGAGTTATCACCTGCATAACATAATACAATATTTAAAATCAACAACAACAAACTATTTTTTACATATACCGGCCGTGGGGGAAGAGATAAAGTTGGTTCAATTTCTTTGAAAACTGCCATTCTGGTTGGGCTTTTCAAGAAAACTTTCTTTAAGTTTGAAATCAAGGCGTCAACATCCGAGTATCTTGAGCGTATAGCTTCGCAGACTCGGTGTATAGCATGCGCAATGCAAGTTATATGAATCATATTGGGGCAGAGCAGTTTCAACGATGACGCACTCCTCTTCATGTAGGGCGCAGCATCCGTGACAAATACCAAAACCTTTTCGCGTTGAACTCCTTCTGGCCATAGAATATGCATAGAATCGTCAAAAACTGTTGCGATTGTTGATGAGTTCACTTTTGCCAAAACCTCCACTGTCAAAAGATAACCTCGCCCGTTTTCATGCAATGGTCCAACAATAACGTTAGCTACACTGCGACCAGCTTTGTCTGTAGTTTCATCGATGGACACAAAAATGGGGGTTTTTTCCTATTTCTAATCGAATTTTCTGAAGAACCGAATAGTAGCAATCCTTGAGATAATTTTTTCTTACAGTTGATTCATCAGGAAGAGTTTTGTGAACGTACTTCTCAAAAAATGACTTAAATGCTTCACTTTTTAATTTATAGAAGGGAATGTCGGTTGCAATCATCATTTTAGTGAGATACGCGTAAAATTCATTCTTTTGCATAAACGGCCCTATCATTTGGGTCTTGGTTTTTATTAATTGCATTCCTTTTACATGTTTTTCACTTTCGATGTGCTGCTGAAGATAATACAATACTTTTTATCGTGATTTACTTTTTTTGAACAAGTGCTACAGAACAAAATGGATCCATCTGTATAAAACATATCAGAACCAAACTCTTTAATCAGCTCATTAATTTTTAAACTTGTCGCTGTTTTAGATTTCGGCATTTTTCGTTTTAATATTATCGTGTGCTCAGTTTTTCCAATTACGGATTGTTTTGAATAAAAAAGCTGTTGAGTTAGCAGTTGAGCAAACGCCTGGAATTTAGCAATAAATTTGGTACGCAACAGGGTGATATGAACGTTACAAAATTATTGCTGAAATAGTTGATATTGAATACATTGCACGATACAAATTTCTTCAACACCATTTTTATATACAAATCAATTTAAAATATGAACTTTTGAAAATTTGAAAAGGAAAAAGGCATTTATTTCAAAAAAGGCAAGAAAAGGCATTTATTCCGAAAAAGGCAAAAAAAGGCAAAATGAAATGTGTATAGCCGGCATCAACTAAAGCTGATTCGTCGTAATTTTTAATCAAAACCACAATACCTGTTATCAGAAAAAAAGGTATTTTCCATAAAATCCGTTCCCTTCACCTTGTCAAGCATATCGGGTTTTATAGCATATCGGTGCTTTTGAGTATGCAGTTACAGTTGCAGGACTCTAACCAATCTTTGCTGAGGGAGAACTAGTATCGCATACCATATAGTATATGTTCTCGTATGTACATATATGAATTTGTATATATCGACGCTGCGCCAATAAAAGAAGTTTCGTTCTTTTTTATATATTTTTTTATTACATATTTTATTAACACTATCTATTGCCCACGGTTCTGCATTTGCCGTGTTTTATAACTCTTTTGGCTTAGAAGTGATCAAAAACAGTTATGTGCTCGCAGTACTAAAAATATTCTGAATCATGAATCGATTTTTTTGCTCTCCTGAAAGTTACTGAAAAACACATAACCGCTTTTATGGTGCGACGACGGTATGTAAACATTTTTATTACCATTTATCTGAATTTTGTAAAAATCTGCGAAATGACGTGGTGGCTGAAAGTTTTAAGAGCAGGAATTAACAGAAAATAAGATACAAGTAACTAAAAAAAAATATATTTTTACAAACCTGAATTTACGTAGTCGTTAACCTAATACCTATATATTTCCACAGTTAAATTGTTTTGCCTACATTTCCCTGCCGAGTGTATGAAGTAAAAATAGTTATTATGCACACAAATATACACTTATCTTCTTCTATAATAATACCTATTTAGGTTTAAAAATATACGTAGACTCGTATTTATGTGCACCTCTATCAAGTCAGCCCTCTTTGAATGAAAACCATACCGCTGCTGTGCGTCTGTATGTACCCTAATTTAAACCCTCTGTCTCTATTCAGACGACCTTATTGCACTCGAGTACTCTTTACAGGCAGATTTTACATATGTATTTAAATATATATTTGTAGCCAAAAAGGAAGAAAAACATTTTCAGCAGTCTTGTTGAATACAAAGCTTAGAATTTCAGATTTGTCTGTGGTTGGCGTCAATGTTCTCCTAGAACATATTGTTCGTTTCATTTGCCTGCGCTAAACTTAATTTGTGTTCATGTCTCGCCCAACATCTGCTTACCGACAAAAATGTAACGCACCCCATATTTTATAGATTTTAGTGCTTTAAGTGAAACTGCTTTAGTTGCATAAAGAATTTTATTTAGCTGGAGAAGTAATAAAATACAAATACGATTATCTGCAACAATTAATTACTCTTCAAACATAGTAATTTATGTACTGTGATTCAAATTATACCTATGTAGTAATTACTACTAGCGGGGCGCTGGTGCGTAACGACTATTTGGAAGTGCAAAGGTTCGAAACAAAAATAACACGAAAAGGTTCTTCTAATAGCGGTCGCTTCTCGGCGGAAAAGGGTAAATCTTCGAGTGTATTTCTGCGGTGAAAAAGCTTCTTATAAAAAACCATCTGCCGTTCGGCTTAACCCATCTTCGGCCGCTACAAGAATTCGACATAATTTTTCCATTCCCTTTATAGTCAGTGCTTATAGGACCATAATCAAGAAAATTAAAAAAAAAAAATTCTGACCATCGGTGTTTTAGATATGGACTGGTCGAAAAATCGACCGTTGGCCAAAAACCGTTAAATATAATATATTAAGAAAAAAATACAACATTTATGAAAAAAATTTAGCACACGAAGTCAATTTATTTCATATTATTTCAAATACAAATATTTTTTTCCATTTTTTCCTCTCATACATATTCTATAATTTGCCACCGCATTATCATGGAGATCCACACCACCCATGCCATGATTATACTCTTGAATAACTTTTGGCTGCGGGATAGTGAGAGTTTGTTTTTCCTTCCGACAATATCTTTTAGTGCTAATAATTGGATTGACTGTGGAGTTATTAGTTATAACATTGACTACAGCATTATCATTCCACCGAACAGTCAATATTTCTTGCTGATGGTCAAGTAGTTGGTCAAATGTTCCTCGTATTTCTTTTTTTAAATTTCTCAAAGGAGAATCGCCCATTCTATTTTCGCGTAATAGTACCAGTTGCAAAAAATCGACGTTCGTTCAGAAGGCACATTAGATGGTATGAAGAGAAAAAATTATCAAAGAAAATGATGTGGCACTCAGGGTCAGATACGTTGGCAAGGAAGTCTAAGACTGTTTGTGCGCCTAGACCAATAGTTTTATCGTGAGGGGTTGCTGCTCCCCCGTACAATGAACCAGAAAATAAGTACCCACTTTCAGAGCATAAGCACCATATTTTAAACCCAAACCGGATTGGCTTTCCCTTGATAAACATTTTGCAGGAGTGGCGTCCAAAGTATGGAATCATCTGTTCGTCTGTAGAGAGATTATGGCTAAAGACTCCAAACTGCATTAACTTTTTGTTGAGAGCGTCAGTAATAGGACGAACCTTCGCAAAACGGTCTGCTGCGATTCGTGTTGTCAGGGAGATGGAAAAACTGCTTAATTTTTTTAAACCGATTACGACTCATAGTCTGCTTCACAATTGGAACCCCCATGTCCAGTCGAACAGACCAGTAGTGGTCAATGTGTGGCAAAGTATGGTACCCCGATAGGTACAATATTCCAATAAACCTACGTATTTCGATTGGCGTGATGTTAATTGGAGCATTGTGTTGGTTTGCATACTCATTTGTGAAAGTGGTGATAATATTATTATCAAAAAACAATGTAAAGAGATCATAGGAGGATTTTGAGCCTACAAAATGGTGCAATTATATATACAGTAACTCACAGCCTATTTCGTGTGAGACAATATTTTTTCTTCTCACTGAAAAAAAACAACAAAAATGCAATATTACAAAAAAATTTTTTTTTAAGAATATGCGAAGCGCAGATAGAAAGCATATTCAAGCGAAAAACTCTAAAACTAAAAATCTTAGCGGAATGCCAACATTCCACCGATGCATCCCTTTTAGGATAGTTCCGCTCTAGTTCGATATTAGACGAATGAGAACTAGTTCGATTTGTAGGTATTTTCTAATAGTCGCGTACCATCCAATATAGGACAGGTTCGATTTTGGAGGTAAGGTACTTGTGCTGAACTAGAATTTTGGTTCACTAGTACTGATTTTCCCTGCAGAGGTAGTACCTTTCCTATACAAAGATACTCACTTCCATCTCTTTCAATAAGAAAAAAATATTGCTAGATTTTGTTCTATCCTACATGACAGTTCTTGGCCAGCGGTCGATTTCTCGACCACTAAAGTTTACGTCCAAGAAACAGTAAAAATTATTGCAATATCGATATGTTCCTTTTTTGATTCTCTTAATTTCATCTTTTCTCTTCAAAATAAATTAGTAACAAGTATTTGTTTTTTTGTTTTTCATTATTTTTTCATCTGCACAAAAAACACGTAAAACTAGTGATAATTTCATTCTTTTACAAAAATCTGCCCTGAACCTTTTTTTCTTAAAAAATTAAGCTCTAGAAATTAACTAAATTCCAAATTTAAAACTTGTGAAAAGTGATCAATAAATTTACATTTAGTTTCTGAAATATTGGAGTCCGAAGTTTGTGGTCGAAAAATCGACCAGCTGCCGAAATTGGGTTAAAGCTGTAGGTTCCTTCATTTTTAGCACTACAGCAATCCACACACCACAAATAAGAGGAGGAGCTCGACCAAGCATCCACAAAGGGTGTAAGCGCCAATTATATTATATATACTTATATACAGGGTCCGCCATATAACTTTACGGAAATAAAAATGCTATAAAAAAGAAAATACTCAATATTTTTCCAAACTGTTTTTTTTATTTTGAAGTACAATCCTTCCGGTTAATGATGGAACACAATTTCATTCATAAGGACTTTGTACGGCGTCACACCAAGGTCTTACGCAAATATCCAATTGTTGAGAACGACGGTGAACTGATGTTCCTGGTGATTCACGAACACTCTCAGCCACAGCAGCAATATTTTCGGGTGTACGCACGGTTTTTAGTCGGTCACGCGTTGGTTTGTCAATAAGCAATCCAGTTTCTCTTACTTTTTTCGCAAAGTAACGCACGTACGCTTCATTCGGTGCTTTTCTTCTTCCCATTGCCGTACGCAATTTTCGTACACGTTCTGCAATATTACCATGATTTTCAAAGTAATGTCGCAATATTTCCCACCGTTCTTTGAGCGTACACACAACCATTTTCGTTTAGCGGAAGAATAAAACTAATTTTCTGTCAAATCAGATGACAGCTAAGTGTTACCATTCTTCAAATAATACCTAGTTCAAATCCGTAACGATAGATGGTGGGCCCTATATATATAAATAAATAACGGCGTAGTCTAAAATGAGCCAAAACAGCCGATTTTAAGTGCAACGGTAATTGAGAATCTCCCAGTTCTACATTGCTACGATTTTATATAAATATACATATTTACTCATAGCCTTTCAAGTCAAACTAAATAAAGGAAGAAAATCTTGTATTTCATCGAGAAACTATTTGCAGGGATGAAACCTATTTATGGTTAAGTGGTAACAGACCCAACCGTGGTTATTATTATTATCCACTGCATCCACAAAGATTGTATAGATTCCAAACAGGAAGTGTGATTGAAGCATATTTGATGAAATTGGAAAATTATACGCACGCCATGCCAAAATTAATTGGACTATAAAATTGCATACCTAAAAGTTTTTTAAAGATTCTAATTAAAAAATTGAAAACTCTAACGCAAATTTTTGTGAATTTCGTACCAAGTTTGAGACTTTGGCTTGCAAGGTTTTCAAAATGCAACGAACTACGTCTTAGTCCTTTCGTGATTTACTAAAAGATGTATCCCTTTTTAGTTCGAAACGGACATAGGTACAACAGGCGAGCATGCTGGAATACATTTAGAAAATTCAAAATATGATACTAGTAAAATACTAGTAAATTCAAAGTACTCACCATCAACTACAACACACTGCCATAAGCTCCTCATTAAAAACCATCTACCATTTGGAGGCAGCATAAAACTGTAGGTCTCTCTATGGGTGGAGAACATCAAGGCGCACACCACAAAAAGCTCGGAGGAGCTTGGTAAAACACCTAACAGGAGTGTTCGCGCTAATTTTTATTTTTTTATTCTTAAGCTAAGAAGTGTTTCCTATTACAAAAGTTCGAAATTGACCACTGGGATTACGCATCACTCCTTCGCAGATTCCAGAGCACAGTAAAAATATTATCCCAATTTCGGATAATTTAGCCTTTATATTGCAGTAATGCAAGAAAACCATACAATTACTATCTAGAAAGGAGTCGTTTTTGTTGATGTTTCATATTCTGTATGTAAATATTTATTTTCTCAAGTAAACAAATGAATTTTAGACTTAACTTCGGAATTTTTTTTTTCATGTTCACTTTGTAGACAAACTGTTGTTATTGTTCATTAAATCTTTCCTATTTATTCATCTTCACACAATCAACAAGTTGAAATTCAAATTTTTCGCATTTATTTATCGATTATGCCGCTCCGAGAAAATTGAAGCACTAACGCCTGCGCTGCTATTTGTGAACAACCTTTTTCTATTTCAATATCTACAGTTGTTTTATTATGCGTTATTGGTTGGTTATCCTGTGGAAAGGGTGGCTTAAGTTTTTGTTGTTATTGTTTTATTATGCATATTAAAATAGTATAAATGTGCGCATAGGTACACACATTGTTGTTCAACCACGATGATACAATTAAAATTATGTGCATATTTCATAAATGTAGATCCACATGAATAAGTAAACTCACTGAAAAGAATATATGTACAGTAGGTAGTATATGTATGTAAGCTCGTAAAATATTTATACTTATTTTCCGTTCAAAATATACATCTATTTATGACATATCTATTTACGTATTAATCTATAAAGAGCTAATATGACAAATTAAAAAATTAATAAATTTAAAATCATTTCGAAAGAACGAGAATGTCAAATTGACCAGTGTTTATAATTACACCTACCATTGAGCATTGAACAGGTTTTGTAGAAACTCGTAGATTACACGGTTTGGTCATCCGAAGCAAAATTGTGAGAGTTAGCCCACCTGTATTTACATACTCGTCCAATCAATCAGTCATTATGCAGACGGCAAGGAAGTAACATGAGCGGTAACATAACGGTCTGATGTTGCCCACACCTTTTGAATTATTTTCGCCATGGTTCTAGTTTGCCTTATCTACTGTCTTTTTAAATCGTAAAATCTTGAGAACTCAATTAAAAGAATTCTTCTATAAATGAAACTTTTTGTAACGAGTCAGTTCTCTGCTTCAGCTAATAAAATATATTTACATTCCTCGCTATAACTTTAGTGACACTTATTGTTTTGAGTGCGACCCTTTGCACTTTATATACTTAAGAACTTACTTAAAAGACGTTGCTCTCTAGATGTTGCTTTAGAATTCTTTTAGATTCTTTCCGCATTCACTAATGTTATTCACAATATGGCTCTTAATAATTGGTATGTGAAAAATCACACATTTAAATGTCCACTACGAGCACGTCTACAGCTAAAATCGATCAAACAGTCGCTTCACGAATGTCTAATGTAACAACAGACATGGACTACGGTAACCCGACAAGTGTGGGCACCATAATTAATGAGGAAGTACCGGACAGGAATTATTTACTACTGACATCGAGGCGTCACTTTTGAAAGAACTTTTGTATATATAATAAGCGCTAAAATTCTTTATTGGGTGTTTGACAGAGCTCCTTCTCCTAATTGTGGCGTCTTTCCACAAATGGAGGGACCTAATGATAGTGTTTTTTTATGAAGAGCTTTTTAATGGCAGAAATATAATCGGAGGCTTTCTAAGGGGCGACCGCTACTAAAAAAAAACGTTTCCTATTATTTGATGATGTCCGGAGATTTGAGAATGGGCATTTCCAAATGGTAGTCATACTTCTGAATAGTTCGTACTTTGTGTCCTTAAGATTCGGATAAAATAATAGAAGAATTCATTTCCACATTATGCAAAATTATATACAACAAAAAAAAAAAAAAAAAAAAAACAGGAGATAGTTAAACAAACGGGCTAAGCGGGTTTTTTGGGACACCTTTAAACGTTTTTTAGAGCAGAACATGCCTAAATTTTTAGGAAAAAAACAAAAGTCTTTACAAAAATTGTTTCTTATCAACCTGGGCAGTTTTATTATTATTGTGTATTAGTTAATTTTTCCAGCACTGGTTCCACTAGTGCCTTTGTGGCGAATGAATAAATTTGGCTTCATATGCGTACATCCTCTAGGTTCGCCCACTCGGTTGTGGATTTCCTTGATTGTTTCCTTGTTTGTTTGTGTGGTTTGTATGTTGTGATGTTATTGTGCGATTTCCGCATAGGTGGCGTTACACGCACAGTGAAGTGTTGTTCTCTATGTACGGCTTCCCACCGGCTACTCTCCTTTGCAAACTATTTGGCGCGCTTTGCGGTGGTAGTTGAAACCATTGACTGAATTCGAGGATAGATACTCAATTAATAATATTCTTTGCAAATTTCATTATTCAATGGCGCTAAAAAAATAAAAATAAAAATTTTTATATTCACGTACTTTCATATAAATAATACCTACTCTTATCTGAAAATAAAGGTTTCAATGAATAGTTAATTGGGTAGAAAAACTGAAAGCGATCATTATTTTTGATGGACTCAAATTTGTTTTTGGAGCTTAAGTTCTGTACTCGTAACGCTTGGTACGCTCAATTTCGAAATTTAATTTTGATCTTTTTCGAAAATAGAAATTCTTAAAGTCGTAGAATGGCAACGAATTGACGAAGAGGTCATAAAGAAATAAGTCTATTTAATTTCATTAAGAATGTAGATAAACTGGAGAGTTAAATTTGAAATCTTAATCTTGCAAATACTTCAAAGAATTCAATCAAAGATGCGGGTTTCAAAAAAATTTGAGACTTGATAACGGGTCGAAGGACGAGTTGTTGTTGCTGTTGTATATAGAAGCCTAAACATTCCCCGTACATATACAAGTTTCGCCGAGCTTCTCCTTCTATTTGAGGCGTGCGTCTTGATGTTGTTCCACAAAATGGAGGGATCTACAGTTTCAAGCCGACTCCGAACGGCAGATATTTTTTCATGAGGAGCTTTTTCATGGCAGAAATACACTCGGAGGTAGAAAAAACTTTATCTTTATTTTGGTCTTTCACCGATATTCGAACCTGCGTTCTCTCTGAATTTAAAAAATATAATATCATTTCGACTCGTCGTTTGTTTCCAGCCAAGTTTCTAAAATTCCGGAAATTCGAGTCCGTAGAAATTTAAAAAAAGTGCTGCCCTATTCAACCGTACTTCTTAAATAAACTCCTTTTCATTTGATTAAAGCCAAATATTATTTCATTTTCTCTCCATGGTGGTCGAAAATGTAACTTACTTTGCCTGGACAAGCAATAATTTTTGATTCACTTGATAAGGGCTACAGAGAAAATTGTTAAGACAAAAATACATTAGGGTGGTTAACTGTTATTTCTCTTACTTATAAATGTGTATGACCAACGTTCTTGAATAATTCGATGAAACAACTTTTGATGTAATAAGTGGATAAGAGTTTTTGAAGATTCTGCTTAAAAGAGGAGGGCAAATTTCTCTATTAAAGTTCAATTTTGAATAAAGTTCATATTTTATTGCTTTGAATTATTTGTATATTGGTTATATTCAATAAAACATATAGTCACCACACTTTGTGTTAATCGGCTCCAAACTAGCCGAATTTGCCTTGATAACTGTTTGGCCGTCCGCTTGTGGTCTCCTTTGAACTCTTTCCTAAATATTTTCAATAAAGTCTGCAAGCAGCGACAGGGAAGTCCAATCCAACATTTCGAAACCATTTTGTTGTTTCTACTTTACACATTTTCGGCGTCAATGCTTGGGATCTTCTTGTAAAATTCAAGATAGGCTACTGGTTCCAAACATCCTCGCAGATAATTATGGCTTGTGATAAATTGTACTCATGAAAACTGTATTCAAATTGGCGGTAAATACAAATAAACGGTGAAAATATTTTTCGGAGAAGCAGCCGCAAACATTAAACTTAACTGGATACTTAACAGTTCGTTGAAGTTGTCGACTATCAGCAGTGCATCAGGGCCGACGTATGCAAATATTCACTCAAAAAGGAAGATTCATTTGTGAATATTACGTTTGCCCAATTCCGTTTTGAGTTTGAGGACTTCGGCACGTAAGCGACCTCGAATCGTTGCTGCTTCAGCATCACGCAACGATAAGTTCGGCTTTGCCAAAAACAAATGAATGATCTTCTGATATTGCTTTGGAGAGTTTTTTTTTGCCTCTTCTAAGTCGTCAACGGTTGTAACTGCGGTATACCGTTGCATCCATTTATTTATAAACGGTTTTGACTGCTTCAAATATTTTGCAGCAGATGCACGTGAGATTTTGGGTGAGTACATAGGAGCACTGTTTCAAATCGTTTTCATACGCGGAACTGATTCTGTAAAAACAACGTACGCTTTCTAAATTTCTCACAAAACTTACAAATAGCACTACCCGTATTGCGAAAAGGATATGCCTAGTTAGCACTATTCAAATTGTTTTCATAACGGAACTCTAAATTTGAATTATGCTGGTCGCGCTTCTATTACACAGAAGGTATTATATATGGCTTAGACCACTTTCAAAATTTCATCAATTCTATATATTTTTCAATCTGACCCATTTTTAGTTAGCTCTTCTATAGTAATACATGCGGGTACTTCATATGCTTCCGAGAATATACCAAATTGTCTCATTGTAACTGCCAGCTAATTTAGTAAAGAAAGGGAGTATGAAACCTTTATACCGAGGATATCATGCTTTCTTATTTCCCGTCGTTCCTTTTCGAATTAGTAGTAATTGCTTTCATTCGAAATAATCGTAAATTTAATGTCTCCCCATTAAAACCCGTTTTGTTGAGTTTATAAAAGCAAATAAATTAAGTTGAAGGCTCAGGATATGTGCAACAAAAAAAAAATTACCTAACCTTTTTTCGTATCATAACAACCTGTTATCTTGTGGGTTATTTGGAAAGTCTTTTGTTCAGTATTTTACATGATTTTGGTTTCTTTGTAGTTTAACGAGTTGAAATTTTACCAAACCTGCAATCCAAGCAAGCCAATGAGAAAAAAGATGCAAAGCAAATACAGACCCAACAATAAGGCAAAGAAAGCGTTTTCAACGAGCATTGAACTTCCAATGCTACAAGTCTAGTTTCCTCAAGCGATGCGCTCATGGAAATTATAAAAGGCAGACTCAGCCAATGTGTGAACTTTCTGTGAGAATAGCGGGACTGGTTTGAAGTAAGAGAAATACTGTTGAATGTAGCACAAAGGGCTTCTGATTACAGACAGGTAGGCGAATTGCCTAATAAAAATAAATAAAGCATTCCAATTTTTATGTCTACTCGTCCCCTCGATCTTTTGCTGACTTCTGCGCTTGAGAGATTTTTTTTATGCGCACAAATGGTCACACATACCCTGCACACATTTGTACATGAGTATCTAAGGTATTTATTTCAACAGCAAAAGAACACTTAAGTACCAGCTGCCTGCCGGAATAACTCCCTGGAGTGCACTTACACGCATCATCCTTCGGCTCACTTGAAATGTGTTCAATGCCTAACTGTTTGGCTCATCCACTGTGGAGCTTTCACAGCCTACCGCCTAACATCTTGACTCGTTGTAGCCATTTGCTAAAATACTTAAGTTCCCTGACAATTAATTTATTAAATTTACTACTCCACACATACATACCTATTCTAGCATCTATGTATATCCACACGCGTCTGTCGTTGGCGTCTTTCAGACGCAACGGCGCGAAGCTCATCAAAATTAATATACAAAGCAACATTCACTCCGGCATAAAATTCTCATATTTTCAAAGATATTCCAGCTATGTCTCTGGTTGCCTTAACTTTATTCACTTATGCATGTTTAACAGTGAATCGTTAGTCTTATATTTACTCATATAAGCTCGTATCAAGAGGCTCGCTTCAATAAAGAATGTAGATTGATAGGGGGAAATGTTCTCATATTGGTTAAGTGCCTTTATAATTTTCGTACATTTAATAGGTTAAACTGATCCCATACGCATTCTTTCCTTTTTGGTAAATTGCTTCACGTTGGCCTTCATGTACAATTCTGTTGTAATCCATACAAACCGTCAGGATCGCTTCCTTTTTTTGAATAAAACTTACTTGGTTTTTTGGTCTTGGTTTATTCGAAGCGCTCCACTCACTCGCCTGAGGTCTGGATTACGTGTCGTTATGATTCGGAATTCAAACCAGTTGATCTAGCGGTTGTTCCGGTAACTTTTTGATGCCTATAATGCGCTATAATACGCTATAAGACTTTTATGATTATTTAATATTTTAGCTAAATTATTTACGATGCATTCGTTGGCATATTTAAGCAATTTGCATTACTAGGGCAAGACAAAAAATGCAGATACATGTCTTTCTTATTTTCATCCTATCAACACATCTTTAATATATATTCGAATTTAAAATCAAGACGACAAAAAAGTAAGGTGAATTTGATTGTAAAATGAAAAATCTTTATTTATTCTTATAAATCAATTTTATCCCCTTCAAAATAATCCGCTCTCGATGAAATACACTTATGCCAACGATTTTTCCAATCCCCGAAACATGCCAAATAGTCCATTTCCGGTATAGCCATCAGCACCTTCTTCGATTCAGCTTTTATCTCTTCAATCGACTCGAAACGCGTTCCCCGGAGTGGTCTCTTGAGTTTTGTGAATAGCCAGAAGTCACACGGAGCCAAATCAGGCGAATACGGTGGTTGCGGAACGATATGCGTGGAATTTTTGGCGAAATGGTCACGAAGAACGAGTGCAGTGAGACGGTGCATTATCGTGATGCAAAAACCAAGAATTGTTGGCCCATAATTCTGGTCTTTTTAGACGAATTGCTTCACGTAAACCACGCATAACGCTCAAATAATATTTCTTATTAACAGTTTGACCAGGTGGAAGGAATTCATAGTGCACCACACTACGAAAATCGAAAAAAACTGTCATCATGACCTTAATTTTTGAACGACTTTGAAGTGCTCTTTTCGGTCTGGCCTCACCTTTAGCACGATATTCGCTTGATTGGTCGGTAGTTTCAGGGTCGTAAGCATAAATCCAAATCTCATCTCCCGTAATGATGCATTTGAGCTTGTCCTGATAGTCTGAAAGTATTTTTTCACACACATCAACGCGACGACTTTTTTCCAAGAAATTGAGAGTTTTCGGTACCAAACGAGATTTGACTTTTCGTAGGCCCAAATGGCCTTTCAAAATGGTTTTCACAGATCCTTCTTATATTCCGATCATATCAGTAAGGTCTTTAACAGTCAACCGACGATTTTTCAGCACTAACTCCTTCACTTTATTGACGTGTTGGTCATCTGTTGACGTCGAGGGTCGTCCGGAGCGCTCCAAGTCATCAACACGTTCTCGACCCTCTTTGAAGTCTTTGCAAAACTTATAAACATTTTTCTGCGATATGGTCGAATCATCAAATGCCTTCTGCAACATGCTAAACGTTTCCGCAGCCGAAATTTCATTCCGCAAAAACAAAATTTGATGGCACTTCTCTGCTCAATCAAATCCGACATTGTAAAAATCGAAAAATGCCCTCTTGGTCGTTTGGTAAACAAAAGCGTAAATATATTACTGATAATGACATTCACATGAAAGTTGGCCCAGATGTTATTAACAGTGCTGCCAACTCATGAAAAAAATAACTAGAGGGAAATTTTAATCCCGCGAAGTTTGACAAAGAAATTCACCTTACTTTTTGCCCGCAGTAAAAACGAATCTTACCACGCAATACTGTTATATGTTATAGGCCACTAAGTTTACTACGTTCCAGACTATCATCGTTGGCATGCATGTCTTTGTTCGAAGCAGTCTAATTTTCGCTGGGTAAAGTGCTGAGTGGCCGTCGTAGCCGAATTAGTTCGAAAGTCACTGTGATGCATGCAGCATCATAAGATGGAGGAGGTTTTTCTAATAGCGGTCGCCTATCGACAAGCAATGTCAGCTGAAATCTGTTCTCGATGTCCGTCTTTTGGGAAGGATAATTGAGATCAGAACACGTATCATACTCAGGCTGCTCTTAAAACCTTAGACTCATATCAAATAACATCTGAACTTGTTGCGACTGTAGAATTCTTTTAAAGAAATAGAAATCCACAATAAGGTAGCAATTAGGCGGCCACCCTAGCCGAATGGGTTGGTGCGTGGCTACCATTCAGAAGAGCCTAGGCGCGAATATCTGTACATGAAACACCAAAATGATAGACAAAGTTTTTTCCAATAGTGGTCGCTCCTCGGTAGGCAATGGCAAACCTCCATGTGTATTTCTACCATGAAAAAGTTCCTCATAAAAAACCATTTGCCGGATTGAAACTGTAGACTTTATTAATCTCAGAAAATCGTTCGATCGCCTCCGATACACTCGTGGGCAGAAAGAGATCGCGACCTTATAAATTTGTATACTTGCCTAGTGCTTGCTAAGCTGCGAGAAGCCCATCCCTTTAGGAGTAGACCGTAGGTAGTCAAAGGGATCCCAATCCTCCCATTTCGCAGAGAAACTAATTCACAGGTCCTCTGCCTGGCCAGTTCATCCACTTCGCAGCTTCCTGCAAGTCACCATGACCAGATAACCAGATGAACCGTATATATACTATATTGAAGAATTCTGATGCCATCGAAAAGGAAGTCAATCATTCTGTAACCAGTTTCGAGTGTACCATCATTGAGTTCAGGCCCTAGGTAACACTTGGCTGTCGGAGTAGATATTAACCTTCATGACAGTTTTTACACAAGGAAGTAGCCAATCAGCTGCTTCTTCGAGCCATCGGTGAACAGGTTCACCAGGCCTTGCCTCCAAATACCTGCCCCATTAGAATGACTCATAGAATGACCCATCTTTTGCGCCGAAGAAAGTCTTCTTTCGTTTGGCTCCAAAAATACTCGATGCGACCAACACTCAGACCGCACTAGTCCTTCGAAACCATTTCGCTAAAGGCTTAACAGCATTATATAAATTTTGGCCTAACTGAACACCATATGAATTTTGGCTGTTTCTTGAGCTTAAGTGGATGCGACGGGCTCACCATTCACGTGGCGGAGGAGATAAAAGCCAAATCACCAAAATAAATTGCTAAAGGCATGGCAGCATAACGTATGCTAACAAATGAAAAGGAATTAACATTTAAATTCATAATACCTGTAGCTACGTCCCCTATTTCTCACATTCAAACCCTTTTGTCTCTTCATGTGCGCATGTCACAATACTAACAATGTCATTTGTTCATTTAACAGATATTCTTACCTGCACATGCAAAGTGTGCAAATGTGTGCTTACAATCTTGAACTCTACAAGAAAGCGAAGCGCACAAGTGTTGCTTCCTTATTTTCGATGCCTTGTTACTTCAACGCATTAAAGCGCAAAAGAGCAAATAGGTATGTGAGTAGATAACGAGTATAAATAATTATAAATACATATGAGTGTATATCCGCCGTGACTACCTTGGATGGCAAAAATTGTATCATTAACCAAAAATTAGAAAGAAATAATTCAGTTATAGGATATACATACATACATATATATTATATCATACGAATATATGTTTAACGTCTGAGTTAGACAGATACAAAATATGGAAAATAGTGATTAGGAATTATTTTTACAATTTATGAAATTCTTCCAACAAAGTGAAAACTCCGTTTCTGTATTTTTTTAAATCAAATGTAATTTTAACACTGCTAGGTATTTTACGCCTAAAAAGCCGAAAAGACTCAGTGGCATGTCCTCTCGAAAGGTCGCTTTACGCTTAAAAAACGCGTAAAGATGTTGAATCCTTACGTCTATTTATAACAGAAATATCCGAGAATTTGGCATGCTAATTAACAACAAAGCTATCATAGTATCCGTTCGGTCCACTCAACCCAGAGTGCGTAAACCAGAAAATACTAAATCGTTGCGATGTCAGCGCCTCAAAACTAGCCGTATATAACCTTATACTCGTATACGGTGACCGCCGTAGCCGAATAGGTTTGTGCGTAACAATCATTCTTTCGGTTTCGAAACCCACTGTGGGCAGCAAATGATGGAGGAAGTTTTGTCCAATAGTGTTGGAGCCTTGACGGGCAATAGAAGAGCTCATAGTCTACTTCTGCCATGAAAAAGTTCCTCAGAAAACACCATATGCCGTCCGGAAGCAGCATAAAACTTCAGGTTCCTCGATTTTTGGTCAACATCAAGACGGGCACCTAATTTGAGAAGGAGCTCGCCCCACCAACAACCAACAAGGGATGTGAGCGCCACTTCTACTAAACGTATGCTCTATAAGCAGCTGGATGAGAATTGTGCCAAAATCGTCTGCAAGCCATCCAGCATTTCTGCTTAAAATTTCCCTAGCCAATAAACAACCCTTGTGTTGAAGTCGGTTGGTCTTCAAACAGGTGTGGTTTGACCCCACTAGACTTATTTTGTGGGTTCCATACAGATGGTAGGGCAGTAATCTGGAGAGCATTCAAGTTCTTAAAGCCGATATTATTCGCGCTATTATTAAAATGGGAGCTAAAGGCAAAATTAGGCTGAAAGGTTTGCATATTACACCCTAAAACTAATTCTAACAAAGCAAATAACTTTGGCAAATATTGAACGGTATTTAAAAATGATGGCCGCTAAAAGCCTAATAATTCAACAATCAGTTCTATGTGAGCTGTATGTTAAAATCATCTGGGTTTGATGCTTTTCTGAAATAACTGATATTACATCGAGAAGAAGTTCTATGCAAAATTTTAGCAGAAGAGCTTTAAAACCGAGGCTGTTATTTATAACAAACCAAAAATTCAGCAAATTTGTTAAACAAAGTAATATAAATAAAAATAAAAGATATTTTAAAATGTTTTGAAAGTAACTTTTTCATTGGATATCATAAAGTAAACAGTTCATTATAAAGCAAACAATGAGGTAACAAAGATTGGGAAAAGGGATGCAGGGCTCGGCATCATCGGATCCAGTGCTTAGAGCGAGGAAGTGACCCATTTCAGGACCCTGCAAGTATGTTTAAGCACCTATGTTCAATTTACTCGTATCGGTCTTAACGCCTCATTTCATTTTTTTCATTACATTTGCGCAACTTATTTTTACCACCGTGTTCTTCTAGGATGATGTCTGCACATTGGACAGCGCATATCTTACAGTGACGCATACTTATAGTATAGAACAAGTGTTTAATCGAAACCCAGCTGGTAAACTTTTCTGGGGAACTGGGCTTGAGTTTGCATGTAAATCACAGTGTTTGTTTGTGTGTATATTTAACGGTGCTTTAACAGAGCAATTTCAGTGCTTCCAGTTCTAAATGAGCGTGATTCCTCCGAGCTCTTTGCACTAAATACATACATATGTACATATTTAAGCCATGCACTAGAAATAAAAGTGTATTTACGTACAATGTAGGCAGAAATAAATTTTAAATTTATACATGTATAAGTATGTACATATGTACATACTCGTATATGTGTGTGTGGGTATTCTCACATATATGCTGATTGCGTGCGGTTAAATTTTTATAGCTTTGATATTGGTAAAAGTATTTTCTTTATCTTCTTTGCTTTAACTTTTTCACCTTTGGGCTGCAGGCCAAATATATGTACCTGGAAAATGCCGAAAGGCTATTCGCTATTCCTTCGCGTGTGTATACGAAACTTTTATGCACATACAGTTTGTCAAAAAAATGTTTCGACAAACTAAATATTCAAGTCATTTACACTTTTGACCAAAATCATGGGTTCTTATTGCATTTGTGGAGGCCTTTCAAAATTATTTCATTAACTTACATAATTACAAGTACTTAGTAATAGTTTAATCCACCAAAGCAAACAAAAACAAAAATAAAACAAATGATTCTCTCGGCTGGCAAGAAATTACTTTTACAAACTTATCTATTTGGGCATCATTTGCTATAATGAGTTGTACCCATATCTCACTGAGTTGCTGCACATGAGTTAATCATCAATCAGTCATAAAGTGGTCGTAAGAGTGGTTTGTTGATCAAAATATCAAATCGTACGTAATTATAAAGAACGTAAAAATATCTGAAAAACGGACATTGTTTAAGGTGATTCAGTTGGTATATTATAATGTTGTATTTAACCCGACAAACTATTTGTAACCCAAATTGTGCAAAAAATTAAAGTAGCCTGGAACTAAAATTTGCAAGAGGAAGACCACAGAAAATAACTGACCGCGCCGAACGTATTGAATTTTGTTTATAAAAGTAGCAGCAAACCCTCGGATTTCGTCGAAAAATCTTACTAGTGAGTTTAGAGTTGAGTGTGGGGCCTAAGTTTCCCATCAAACAGTGCGCCAGGTTTTGCAAAGAACAATTAAACATCACTAGTTGCTCGAAAGAAGCCTTTGCACTGAACAGCATTTTGAAAAGTGGTTGTCTTTGGCTAGAACGCGGTTATGCAGCTCAGCTAGGTAGCTACTGAGATGATTTGATATTCTGCGAAGAGACTAAAATCATTCTCTATTACAACGATGAACTCAATAGTGTGGAGGCAGCCATTAAAAGTAAGGTGAAATATTATACTGAGACTGAAATTTGCTAACTTTTAGTCATGATGTGGAGATGCATTTCCAGCAAGGGAAAGGGTGTTTTGGTGTTTATAGAAGATAAGATGGATACACGACATTATTTGAATATTCGGCAATGTCATTTGATAAATAATGCAACAAAGTTTGGCTTCATTGTTGAAAACAAAACTCAGTTTACATTCTACCAGGGTAACGATCCAAAATATAAGATTGGGGCTTCTTTTTACTGTGGTAGAGTATTGGACACACCAGCCCAATAATATAATATTAATCGAGTAGAAAATTTGTTGCCATATTAAAAAAAAACAAATTTGCAAAAACTCTCAAAAGTTAGCGCTATTTTAGAGTGACTACAGAAGGTACTCCACGCCCGTGATTTTCAAACATTGATTAATTTTATGAGCAGTAGATTACAAGGTTCGGGGTAATCATACACATACGTTTTTTTTAATATATATTTAATTTAAAACTATTAACTGCAAGTGTAAAAAGACTTCCTTGATGGCTGTGTTTGAAGTGTATGTATTGTATATTGTATATTGTTTGTGCTTTTTATTTTCGTGTTATTTTTAAATGAAATACCTGGATTTTCTACTATTGGTTTGTAAATTATTTATGTTAGTCAGAAAACCATGAAAAAAATACATATTTTCTTAAGCAATATGTTTGAATTTCGCTAGATTAGTAGATGTCAAAACACTTCCTTGACGAACTGTATATATACCATAAATATTTCAAATTGCAATGTAACGAATTCCCCTTAAATACTGTTATATGCCGTTTTATTACGCAGATTAGCAATGTTATTTTGTTGACTTTCAGCATTTTTTTAACTTTTAAGAGATATTTTTAAATGAGACGCAATTCGCGACGACATTTTGTCCTTATGTAATTCTCAAGAGGCTGATAAAGTTATTGATTGACAATTCGGATATTTACATGTGCATGTTGCAAGCCACAAGATTGGTTTTCGGTTCAAAAATCCACGCAAAGGGAGGCAAACCCAGTTATTTTATATACGTTTAACCGGCTGAAAATATTCGTCTTCGTTGAGGCATCCTCTGGGTAGCACCCAACTACCAGTTTATGGGCGAGTAAAGTAAGGCTCTGCGGTCACATACATTTTCTAGTTATACTACTTTTTCGCTGCAGGAGTGGTAAGCGTTGAAATTTATAGAAACCCGCTTGCTTGCAATTATTCTTCTGCCCAAAGCAACTATGTATTTGTACTATTTGTAGTAGCCAATTTAAAGAGTCGCATCAGCGGGAAAGACGTTAAAGTGGAAAAAATTGTTCCGCAATATAATTGCATATCAACAGATATCCTCCTGGAGCCATTACATTGCGGGCTGCACGCCCGTTCCGCCACAGATGGCAACTGTCAAATAATAGATCTATTGAAAGCCTGCAATCGAAACAGAAAGGTAACAAGTTGGCGAATTGGTTCTGGTGCTTCTGATTGAACGAAATACGCATGCAACGAGATCACTTCTCACGCTCTTTGCGCGTAGACTTGGCATGGCACATCGCCTCTTACTGGCCCTTGTGCTACTGGGCGCAACTTGTCCTGTATATTACCACTATTATGAATAGTTAGAAAAAGATATGCCTTTCAAAGTACTATTAACGATAGTTGGAAAGACGTAAGCACAAAGATTTTGATATGCAGGGAGACAGAAAAAGGGGCCAAAGGTAGAAATACATACCACAAGGTTCGGCAGCTTACGAGAGCTTTCAAAACTGGGGTGAACTTTTCTAAGAATAAAAGCAGCAACCTGTTGACTAACGTCTATGTAAATATGCATTAAAGAGAGAGTAAGTCTTCGCTCTGCTGAGAGCAGGAGTGAAATAAGAACATTAGAAGCCAAACTCCGAGACGAAGATAGAAAATGGGAAGGAAGATCAAACAAAATTACAAAATAATAAATTAAAAAAATTAAGGCCCTTAAATGCAAGCAAATGTAGGCCAAAGCTATAAAAAAATAAAAAGCGGGAAAATTAAAAGTGATTGAAGTATTTAAAAAATATAATCAGCCCGTATAAACAAAAAAAGTTGTGCTAAAATGAAAACCATTTTAGAAAAACATCAATGCGAAAAATTCTGAAATTAATCGCTTGGAAATCTTGCCTCAGGTTCGCTGATCTTGCGAAAACTACTTCTGTTTTTGTCCCGTACGAATTAGTAAGATTTCTGCAAGTATCTTGAAACCGAAAAACTACGCAAAATCAATTACAGGACTACATAATTAAGAGCTATAATTTTAGCTTATTATCAAAATAAAAACATTATCGATGACGGTTTTTTTCAGTTTGAAAATCATGCACCTAACGCATCATTACGGGAGATGAGTCTTGGATTTATGTTTACGACCCTGAAACAACCGACCAATCAAGCGAATATCGTGCTAAAGGGGAGGCCAGACCGAAAAGAGCACGTCAAAGTCGTTCAAAAATAAAGGTCATGATGACAGTTTTTTTCGATTTTCGTGGTGTGGTGACTATAAATTCCTTCCATCTGGCCAAACTGTTAATAATGCACCGTCTCACACTGCACTCGTTCTTCGTGACCATTTCGCCAAAAATTCCACGCATATCGTTCCGCAACCACCGTATTCGCCTGATGTGGCTCCGTGTGACTTCTGGCTATTCCCAAAACTCAAGAGACCACTACGGGGAACGCGTTTCGAGTCGATTGAGGAGATGAAAGCTGAATCGAAGAAGGTGCTGATGGCTATACCGGAAATGGACTATTTGGCATGTTTCGGGGATTGGAAAAATCAAAAATCGTTGGCATAAGTGTATTTCATCGAGAGGGGATTATTTTGAAGGGGATGAAATTGATTTACAAGAATAAATAAAGATTTTTCATTTTACAACCAAATTCACCTTACTTTTTGCCCACAGTATTTGTATTTTCTATGTAACTTGATGCCTTGATAAAATTGAAATGCCTAACCCTTCTTTACAAAATGATTACTTCTCAAGAGCCCAAATACCTTCAATTTACTAAATCGTCTCGATCTCTAAATTTAATTGAAGTGTTTTTTCTTTTTTTGAAACGTCTGTTAAAAATGTTTCATTCAAAATTTCTACAAATTAAATATTTATTATTATAAAAGATATTAGTATACATCCATATATGTATATAAGCACTCGTATACACACATACACTTGTATATGGCTTTCGTAAAACTATTTGGGCGAACTGATGTACACAGATGACTAAAAATCAGCTGAATGATGGTCATCCTCACTTTTGTTGAGGGTAGAGAATGCTACACTTTCGCTTGACAGCTCTGGCACAGGGCCGAATGTACGCGACATTATTGCGAGAAAAAAAAACATCATTAATATACAATATATGTAGTTACCTCGTATCCGAGTGTCAGTTATTCGTGCTTGCTCGCTTTGCCCGCCATTTGAACTATGAAAAATTGAAATAACCAGAAGCACACTGCACACACCTGCGACCTTATATACATTTTTAGACCTGACCTTAGATACATTTTTCAAACATTATTTGATTATACAAATTTTCGAAAGTTATCATAGAGAGAAACCTCTTTTGGTCAAAAGCGGTTGAAAGTTTAGAGAGAAATCTGTACATTAAGGGGATCTTTGAAATTCAAAATAGAGGAATGATAACATAAATTTACTTTTACAAAATTTGGGTAAGAAAAATAGACATACGTTATCAGAGAGAAGTATAAAATATCAAAGTGCTAAATTTCAGCCGAATCGGAATAAAATTTTTGATTATCCTTTTACGAAACCCATATGCACTTATATGTGGGTGCATCGGTACATAGCCAATAGGTTTGCGTATATATTCTGATTCCAGCGGGATCTATGTATCGGGTACAATTAAGAAAATATGTTTTCTGTTTTTTTCTATTTTTCAAAACATCTTACATGTAGCGAAAAATACACACGTTCCGCTTATACATTGTTCCCTCTACATATCTGTTAAATAAACAAATTAAATACATAGGCCACAATGCCTATTTATATAATCCATTCATATGCATATATTTGTTTGAGTGTAATAAAAGTTGTTCTATGCTCGTTTAATCAAATCCAAACCAATATCGCTTGTACACACTTCAGACATATTCACTGGAAAGGCATTAAAAATCCGGCCCTTTAGAATCTAATCCACTATCTCCTATTCAATTGCCCCATCAATAGGACATATAGTGCATATTCAAGCACCGGAGAAGAATTTCCTTCATTTCCACAACAAATTGAATGCTGCACAAATGTCAGCGAGCATTAAGCGGAAGAAGTAGAATAAAGCAAAATGTGTGGCACAGCGCATTGAACATTGCACCTCTTGTTATGCAAGAAAAAATATATTGCGTCAAATGCGCCGGCTAGAAAAATATAAATGTGTACCCAATATGCAAATCCTTCTTCTATACAAAAGGATTTTGCGACAACATAACAATCGTTAAGCGGATTACTCTTATTATGTGAGTGCGCGCGCACTCGACCACCAAAGTACATAAGCATAAAGCCTCGAAGAAAGCTCACCTTGTAGGCAAATGAGCTCATTTAAAACAAATTTGTTTTATTAGTTTCTAAAATATTTCTAGGTAGTTATATATTATAATGAATTCACAAAAAGCAAACTAGTTGCTGTCACTAGGGGGTTTACCCATCAAATATAAAAGGGTGGCCAAATCGGTAATAGGAAGAAAGCAAGCAGTCTCGAAAACAATGCCTGGACTGCTCATATGGTATTAATAGAAAGTAAGAGTCTAAAAGCGTATATATGTATACAACTTCGCTTCTGCCGGTTTTGAGGGAGTGCTAACATAGTTTTGTTTCGAAGTACTACCCGTCGTTTGTCACCACTTATCTCATATAATATTTTGTTATAACGCACGAACTCCGCAAGAACTTCTTGTTGCTTGAGGCGCTTCATGAATCGATACATTTTTTGACGACTTTACAATATGGAAAATGCTGGTCAGCCAGAGCATTCACTATCGTTTGAAAAATTATCGAAGAAAATTATAGTACGGAAAAGCAAAGCCCTGCGTCTATGGCAGGTGAGGAAAGGACGCCCATTTCAGTGTTTACTCGTAGTTTTTTCTCTCGACTTTTGCAACATAATTTCGAGCTTAATTATGCTGGAGGTTAACTTGAATGTGGCCCTCGCGTTCGCTATTGGCGCCCTCTGATGGTCGCACTCGATTTCGATAGTTTACAATATACCACATATTCCCACCAAATGCTCACCATAAATAACCCTTCAGCATAAAAATACACTCTATTTGTATGGGGACTATGGCGACTTCAGATTTTTAAATAGCTTTGTTTGCACTTGTGATTTTTAAGGTTTTATTAGTAATTTGTTTAGCATTTTTCTAATTCGTTTAAGTTAAAGTAATTAATTTAAAAAAAAAATAACAAAATCGGTTCTATAATTTTGTTTTTCCACTATGTACAAAACTGTTGCTTTCCCATTAAGCTTTCTGTTCTTTGTTTATTGTTTGCTTCATTTTATTGCCTACACGTGGTGGCGTATGAACTGCCAACTTGTGGGTGGTTCGTTCTATCGAAAGATGAGTCCATCAGTCAACTGACATTCCAGTTGTTTGTTCAGAATTCACTAGAAAGGTATGTACTTGTTCGAAAACAGTGGGTGTTCTTTAAAATCC
Source organism: Anastrepha fraterculus (assembly GCA_037575425.1). Lineage (NCBI taxonomy): Eukaryota > Metazoa > Arthropoda > Insecta > Diptera > Tephritidae > Anastrepha > Anastrepha fraterculus. Next base: position 102,080 of record JAYXIM010048704.1, read on the forward strand.
ATGTATTTGTAAACAATATACTCGTATGCGTATATAATATATTCGTATTTACCTTGCATATAGGTACTCACTGGATTAGAATTCACAAAAGGTACAAAAACAAAAAATAAAAAAAATAGTAATGGTTTGCTACTTTGAATGCAAACAGAGTCCAATAGTGTCACTTACGTCGCTAAAATCTTTTTTCTTGTATGCATTATTCATGACTGCGCTGGGCGATTCATACGTATAATTTCATTTCTGTTTACATACTTCTCTATAGCATACTTTTTACCACTTTCTCTGCTTCGTTGCGCTTTCCTTTTTTCTAGGTCTTTCCTTCTAACTTGCTTTAAAGTTAATCAGGCCATTTGATGCACAGATGTACTCGCCTTATCTTTATCTGCCAAGTGTTTGCGCATAATACATCCTATATTCAAATATTTTTTCTGCAAGCGCCAGACCTTACTCTTCTTCGTCACATACTACACATTCAGTTGCACACACGCCCAAGCGCATGTAAAAACTCGAGCAAATTGTTCACTTGCATTCTATAAAAGTTGCACGTTTTTTATATTATGGATGTTCCTGTCATCCGCAAGGATTTGTCTTGGTTGTTAGTTGGTGTAAGTAATACAGGCCCTGGTGTGGTTGCATGATTGTGTTCACGCCTGTTTGTGTTTGTAAGCTGTGCACATGTGCGCTATTACATAAAGAGTAGCCCGTATCTCATTAGTTGCGGAAGGCAAAATAACGAGATGGCAACGAAAAGACACCTGCCACTGCAATTATACCTTGCAACCAATACTAATACTGCCACTAACAGCAGAATTTTGAAGATCTGAAAAAACGATTAATAACAAAAATATTGTGTCACCAAAATACAGGCAATTCAAAGAAATTTGTAGAAGTTGTAATAAGCAGTTATGTGGACGAAATTTCAAATTACTTGGGAAAACTTTCTACAACAAGGCTTTTGTATTGATTTCCTTACTTCGTGTGGCTCGATGGGGCCGGTCGCGAGCAAAATTGCTTTTTCGTTCCTAATTACGAAAAAAGTCGCACAAAAATATAATCTAGTTTTCATATCATTTTTCTACCTCGCAGCATTTAAAAAAGCCATAAGTAAAAAGTTGTTTTATGTAGTTTATTTAAAATAAAAAAGTGCGTTGCAGTACTAAAAGATATCTTTGCCTGCTTATAAATGAATAAAAATTGCTCTGTAGTTTTTAATTTTTTAATATGGTAATCGATTAGTCATTAAACGTTAAGGCGTCTTTCAAATCTATATAATCTTATAAATCCAAATTCAATTTTTTTAAACTTATAAAGATTTATTTTAAATTTTGTATAATAGGCCGGGTCGATTTGTGGGGAGGCAAAAAAATCGCCCATTGCTCTGTGAAAATCATATTCTAGGGATCAAAATAAGAAACTTTGCCGAAGGAACCATACCTCTAAAACGAATTCTGATGTCCCCCAATTTGGGTCGAACTTTTTAGTTTCTTTTTTCATGTAAAGGAGAAAAATGGTGATATTTTGAAATGATTGTATGGTGAACCCCCCAGGGGAGTTCCAGGGGGTGTGCCACTGGCATGGGTGGATCGGCCGTCCAAAGTTAGTGGGGGTCGGTCATACATTTGGACTCGATTGGAGCACTCTAAATGGGTCAAAGTGAGATTTTTCGTTCGACCCAAATTGGGGGACATCAGAATTCGTTTTAGAGGTATGGTTCCTTCGACAAAGTTTGTTATTTTGAACCCTAGAATACGATTTTCACAGAGCAATGAGCGATTTTTAAATCGACCCGCTCTATTGTATAATCTTTGGTTACTTTTTATTATGACAAAATACTGTGGGATGTTGATCAGGGTCAAAATTACAAAAAAAATATTCAATGCCTTTCAATGCCTTCAAGATCCTGTCGAAGTTGTAAATGGAGGAGTAACACAGCAGGCAATCCCATCACTTCCTCTATTGCTATTTTTGTCAATTGATTCTAATATTTTTGCATGTGCCCTCACGCAGTTTTCAAAAAGTTCCTTTAGATCAACAAAAGCCATATTCTCGAGTCCTTAGCCACTTAGATGTCAGCATAAGGCCTTAAGAGCACGATATTTTATTTCTTTTAGTTTTTTTGCAGTGCGGGAGTGGTGAGTGAGTATTGTTAAAAATATTTAATTTACATTTGGACAAAATTTGGTTGAAAGAGGTAGCCAAGAATTAAAACCCCGCATTTCCGTACAGGAAATGTACAAAAAACGTTTATAGTACTTGTGCTCAAATATGAACGAGACTGATTTAATAAAACACAAACGGTTAATTATTGTTCAATTTTTATTTTATCTCCTTCAAAGTAATCACCATTGGAGGCGATACACATATGCCAACGTTTTTTCCGATCATCATAGCATTTCTGGAAGGCCGATTTCGGTATGGATTTCAGTTCCTTCTTCGAATTCTCTTTTATGACTTCAATTGTCTCAAAATGTTTTCCACGGAGCGGCAACTTGAGCTTGGGAAACAGGAAAAGGTCACATAGAGCCATATCAGGCGAATACGGTGCTTGCGGAACGATATTAACATTATTTTTGTTCAAATAATCGCGAACAAGACGTGATGTGTGAGCTGGTGCATTATCGTGATGCAAGAACCATGACTTGTTATCCCACAATTCCTTCCTTTTAAGACGAATGTTCTCGCTCAAACGCCTTAAAACGTCTAAATAATATTCAGCGTTAACCGATCGGCCTTGCGGAAGGAACTCCGAGTGCACCACACCTTCGTAATCGAAAAAAACAGTCAGCATAACCTTAATTTTTGAGCGACTTTGGCGTGGTTTTTTTGGGTTTCGGCTCCTCCGGGGAGCGCCATTCCGATGATTGTTGGGCTATTTCGACGTCATACTCATAAACCCAAGTCTCGTCACCAGTTATGATGTGCCGGATGTCCGTATCAGTCATGGTGAGCATTTTCTTAGCGACAGTTTTGCGGTGTTCTTTTGTAGAAAATTCAACAATTTTGGAACAAGACGCCCGGACACTCGTTTCATGCCCAAGACATCATGAATAATAGTATGAACGGATCCATTTGATATGCTCAGCTCACTAGCTATCTCTCTTTCGGTCACACGGCGATTTTCAAGCACAATTTCCTTTACTTTTCCGATGTTTTCGTCGTTTACTGATGTTGCTGGACGACGTTCATGAGGCAAGTTTTCAACCGATGTACGGCCCTCTTTGAACGATTTGTACCACTGGAAAACACGTGCACGCGATAGAGCAGAGTCCCTATAGGTTGTCTGCAACATTTTTAATGCGTCTGAAGCCGAAATTTTGTTGGAATAACAAAATTTCAAACAAATTATTTGTTCAACTTGAATTTCCATCGTTAAATTCGAAAACCACACTCGAGCTTGACTTGGTTACAGTAGCACAGAGAACAAACTATGTGACATATCACGCTGAAATTTTCCATGTAAGCTTATAACAGTCCTACCATCCAACAAAAAATTTATTTTTGCCATATGTCATCCGCGAACCGTTTTATTGATAAAGTTTCGTTCATATTTGAGCAGAAGTAATACTGAGAAATGATTAAACTTACTGACATCAACCTTTACGGTTACGCTGGACTGGCAATTTGAGTTTTCTGGCTCAATCTTTATTAGAGGGTTGATTCATAGTAAAGAATACTTGCGTTTTAATTAAAGTGGATTCTCAGAAGTCAGTTAGATTTTGTCTTTCGATAAATCTACCAAAAGTACCAGGCCCAGCCTTATTGAAAAGTAGATCTTCATTAATTGTTATTATTACAAGTGAAAAAACTGTAGCCTGTTTCTTCAGCAGATATATCCAGATGGTATCTAAATATGAAGTCTGCTGTTGAGTAAATAGTAGCAGCTCTTACTTTCTCCTTGTTAAGTTTTTGAACTCGATCAGAGGAGCTCCGAAAAGTATCCAAAAATCGCTAAATGAACTTGGGCCTATGGATGAGCTCTCAAGTTACCATTTAAAAGAAACCATGTAGGCATCGATAAGCTTTTGTGTTTTGCTTTTTGGTAGCAATTATGTTGTCTTCAAACATTTTATGTTCCAGAGCCAACTAGTTTCTAATAAAAGAGTTATACAGTCGCAACAAGTTCAGATGTTCTCGTATATGAGTCTAACGTTTTAAAATAAGTATGACTATCATATGTATTCTTGCCTCAATTATCCTTCCCCGAAGACGTTCTCGAGCCCAGATTGTACCAATGTACCAAACTAGGAATGCATCGCTAATCATCGCTTCATCGCGTTGATTTTCGACAATTTTTCCTGCTGACGGTGTTGGCGGCTTACTTCTGTATAAAAAAAAAGTGGAGTAGGCCTTAAATGGAGAAAATGCACACGACCGCATCCGGAAAAAAATTTCAAATATCAATGTTATTTTATATCTACTTGAAACTTGCACTTTTTTATTATTTTTCTAAAAATTCTGAGTAAAAAGTTTAAAATTTTGATGAAAGTTTGCCGAATTTTTACAAATATTATACAAAGTTCGAAACTTTGATATTTATATGTGGTAGTTGTTGTAGTGGAAACTATATTTTTATAATTTTTATAACAGTAAACGAATTAAAGAAACTGCATCGCCTGATATGTGTTGGTATTACAGGGGCTATGAAAACATCTCCCACGGGTGTCCTCCTGAACATACCACCGCTTCCAGTTCTAATTGAAAGGGAAGCTCGCTCGAGTGCCTTAAGATTAAAAGGTATATCTGAACTTAAAAGTGGGGATATGAAGGGACATTTAAAGATCTTAGAAGACTTCTTACATAGTCCCATTCTTCATAGGGATGCCCAAACCAATACTCTTCAGGAACTTCCAAGTTATAATTAATGAACGAACAGACTGGAGAACTAACTCTATAACTTTCAAACCTGGCTCCCAGCTATGGTTTACTGATGGGTCCAAATTGGAAAATGATAGAACAGGGGCAGGAATCAATGGGCCTAAATTCAAAAAAATCGATTTTGATGGGATTCTACCCAACAATATTCCAGGCAGCAATACATGCCATGGAAATATGTGTGAGAGAATGCCTTAGCAGGAAAATGAGAGGTACTCACATCTACATACTTTCAGATAGCCAAGCGGCTCTAAAAGCTCTTATATCAACAACTATCACCTCCAAATTGGTAAAAGATTGCCTAAACCTTCTCAACACGTTAGGGAACCTCAACATAGTAACACTAGGCTGGATTCCGGGACATGAAGGACATGAGGGAAATGAAATGGCTGATGACCTTGCAAAACAAGGAGCAAATATGCAACTTACTGGTCCTGAGCCTTTCTGTGGACTCACAAAAGACCACATTAATGAATTCCTTAGGAAATGGGAAGAAAGAAAACTTGTCGTACACTGGCTAAACTGTGCCGGTCAGCGTCAAGCCAAACTATTCCTAAGTCCCAACAAAGGAATATCTGACAAGCTTCTCTCACTAAGCAGAGTAGATCTGCGTCTTTTAACAGGATATCTTACAGGTCACTGCAGCCTGAGGTATCATCTAAATAATATTGGTCTATATGAGACCAATGACTGCCGCTTTTGCGAAATGGACATAGAAAGTTCAGAACATTGAAACTAGAAAATCAATAGTCAAAATTTATCAATATGTGGTGTATATGTTATTTTGACGCTGACTGTATGTGTGCAAAGTATATAGTATATAAGTATATGGAATCTGGGTCAATGGGTGAGCGAGATTTTTATTCCCAGATATCCTATCATCTATTAAGTTCCTTCTAATTTATTGTTTCAGTGTTGTCATGCAAAAATCCGTATAGAATGGTGTGAGCAATTTTTTTCACTGTTGTCTCTGAATGAAATACCAGTCGCAACTGCAACTTCAACAACAACAACAAGCGTTAAGCGCATAATTCAATTGCACGCAAAGCGGTGTTCCTTTGTAACGACGTCGGATTAAATACTACATATTCAAGTGAATAAAAGAGGAATGAAGCATTCACTAGGGAAATAGAGAATGGTATATGGAAGACTAGAAGAGTGTGCATGGAAAATTTTATAGTTGCTATGTAGTTGTTGTCATTTAATTACAAGCAGTTGCAATTACATATATTCCAACTTTCCACATGCCAGCATAAAGGGTACTTCAACAATTCCTGCTAGCCTTTTTTCAATGGTACGTTTAAGAAAATAATTTTCCTTTTTAAAATATAAAATTATTTCAATGGCTGCTTTTATTTATTTAATTCGCAATTTGGAATAAATTATGTAGAATAAAACTCTTTTTGTCTAAAATTAAATCTATACCTTCTGCTCAAATATGAACGAGACGGTATCAATAAAACGGTCCGCGGATGACATATGGCAAAAATAAATTTTTTGTTGGATGGTAGGACTGTTATAAGCTTACATGGAAAATTTCAGCGTGATATGTCACATAGTTTGTTTTCTGTGCTACTATAACTCGTTAGCGGCTGCACCGATTTGGCTGAAAATTGGTGGAGAGGTAGCTTAGGACCAGGAGACGGACATAGAATACCTTTTATCCCATTCGAACGCGTTTCCGTGAAGTCACTATAAAAAGTGGTATAACAAAACGCAAATGACAGCTAAACGTAATTTTGTCTATGGTTAAGTAGAAAATTTGATTATATAAATTTTGTCAAAAATATATAATCACAGTTATTTGTATTCTCTTTGAATCATCATTATCAATGCCGCAACCAAGAAGGATACGAAACATTGCGAATGAAACGACTGAAGAAGCACAAGGAATTGCCCGTGAAGAGCGCCGTGTTAGTATGGCTCGACTTCGTGCTTCTCAATCACAAGAGCAAAGCGCGGCAGCCCGTGAAACGGCTCGGTTGGCAATGCGAAATCGTCGAGCGAATAACAGAGATCAACAAGTAGATTTAGAAGTTCAATCGAATGTATCACTGTTGAATCGCCAACAAAAAGAAGTTTATGATACATTAATGAAGGCAATTGATGATGGAAATGGTGGTTTATATTTCCTTGATGCCCCTGGTGAAACTGGTAAGACATTCCTCATGTCAGTAATTTTAGCCACTGTTCGTGCGAAATCCAACATTGCGCTTGCAGTTGCTTCTTCTGGAATAGCAGCCACATTGTTCAAAGGATACCGTACGGCTCATTCAGCATTAAAATTGCCGTTAAATCTTCAAAAAATTGAAGAACCAACATGTAATATTTCAAAAAACTTAGCAATGGCCAAAGTTTTATCAGCACCGAAAGTCATCATCTGGGACGAAAGTACAATGGCACATAAACGTGCATTAGAAGCACTTAACCGAACATTGAAAGATATACGCAATGACTCGAGATGTTTTGTAGGCGCAATGATTTTACTGTCTGGCGACTTCCGCCAACACTGCCAGTAATTCCAAGATCAACAGCTGCTGTCGAAATAAACGCTTGCCTCAAAGCATCGAATCTATAGCGCTATGTGAAGAAACTTTAGCTGACAACAAACATGAGAGTGGCATTACTTAATGATACATCTACTGAAGATTTCTCTGAGTAATTATTGACTATCCGTTATGGTCGAGTACCTGTCGACGAATCGAGCGGATTAATTTCATTTCCTCAGAATTTCTGTAACTTTGTCTCGTGGAAAGACGAACTTATCAATAAAGTATTCCCAAACATTATTAATAACTACAAAAATAATGAATGGTTGAGTGAGCGAGCAATTTTAGCGGCTCAGAATACAGATGTACATAGATGACTACATAATTCAAAATGATATCATTGGAACAATGCATTCATTCAAATCCATTGACTGTGTAACAAATAAAGATGAAGCCACCAACTATCCAATTGAATTTTTAAACTCCTTGGATGTGCCGCACAATTTACGCCCAAAAGTTGGCTCCGTAGTAATCATGCTTCGAAACATAAACCCACCAAAACTTTGCAACGGTACGCGTTTGGTGGTAAATAAATTGATGGAACAATGTGATTTACGCGACGATACTCAAGGGAAAAATTGAAGGTGAAGAAGTTCTCATTCCGAGGATACCGATGATCCCAACCGATCTTTCGTTCGAGTTGAAAAGTCTTCAATTTCCGATCCGTCTTGCATTCGCCATGACCATTAAAAAATCACAAGGCCAATCCTTGAAAGTTTGTGGTCTGAATCTAGAAAATCAATGTTTCTCGCATGGTCAATTATATATGGCATGTTCCCGGGTCGGAAAACCATCTGCGTTGTTTGTTCTTGCACCTGATAATAAAACAAAAAATGTCGTGTATCACAAGGTGCTTAACTGAAAAGTGCAATCTATTAAAGCTTCATTGAAATACTTGATTAATAAAGAAATTAACTTAATAAAACAAAAATTTGCTTTTTTATTGCCTCTAGGGCGGAACAAAGTTCGTCGGGTCAGCTAGTGAATAAATAAAAGTTAAATATGGAATTCAGATCGAATCATTGATTGCGTTTTTAATTTGCATAAATAATCGGAAGCGTATGGACATAGATCAGCCACTTTGCAATTCAGTTATGGAAAATTTCATGAAAAGGATATTGTCCTGTAAGCGTGGTTGTGGTGGTCATTGCCTGATGTTATCTTCCACCACTAACGGCATGCCTTCCCCTTTATAATGAAATAAACATCCGATCCGATCCGATATTAAAAAATTGCATTTTTCTTTGAATATCAAAATAACGCCTCTGTTTGGAAAACCCTTTCAAATAGTTCTCTACTTAAAGGAAAATTTTTTCTGAAAGTATTTTGATTTCGTCAACAGCCAATTTTATGTTTTTGCTATGTTAGATCGGGGACTTTTTACCCCGGGTCCGGAGTTCTCAGAGGGGCCCGGACTCGAGAGTAATTCCGAATTACTTTTCTTAACGTAAAGGTGACATGGGTAGACTTGTCGGAGTTAACTTTGATCCTCCATTTATCAAGCCAAATTTCTAAAATATTTAGAATATATGAACATTTATTGGTGATTGCTACTGATTCTGCCAACTACGTCGCAGCATAACACTTCGATAAGTCAGCAGCCCCCTTTGAATTTTGTATTACTGATTTTTGTTATTGCGGGCGCTGCTGCAAATTTTTCAACATTGTGATGGTTCATGAGTACAGTGGCAGCCGAAACCAGAACTGGACTTATACTAAATGATAGTCAGACAAAAACTCACGCGGCTACATCGGGTTTTTCAGGGTGATTGCCAATGGCTAGCAACTCTTTATCAAGGCGAGCTCCGCTAAATAATATACACAGGGTCAACGCTAAAAAATAAGCATCTAAGAAATCTTGATTCCTGATCAATCTCTTGCAGGGCTAATAACTGTTGGTGGCAAGATTGCGGTCCGCTTCTTCATATAATGCGCATTTATCTAGTTGAAAAAGGCACCCTGTTCTTACGAATGTGTACTAAAATATACCCTTATGTTCTAGTCTTCCTTATGTTACAGCTTCTGTGTCATTTATATTTAATTGATATAAGCTGTGCACACAGTAGTGTTGTTTGCGTTTTTTTTTTTTTTTTTTCATTTAACTTGTTGTACTAGAGGACTAAAGCGTAGTCCACTAGCATATCACAGCAATCAAATTATAGAAATGTGTGAACTTAATGGGCTGTATGAAGATTGGGTTGGCGTATGAGTGATAGTCTTCTACTGTATATTGGATTTGAAAGCTTAGCCTTCTAGGCGTGCATATATATTTTTAATTTGAAATGGTATAATTAGTTCGTGCAGCGGCATCTTCAAAGGCTTGCGCTAATTAAAAAATGAGCTTTGTTTTGCCTTTCCTCATTGCGTAGATTCTTATAGTCTTAGTTAAGTTTGAAAGTCGCATACATATTGTATATGGGAATTCTGTTTAGCAGAAAATTGAGAACTAAATAAAACTGCAATTAATCTTCGAGCATTCAGTTACTGCTTAGATAAATGAGCGACAGCTTAATAAAAAAATAAGGAAGAAGCAGAATCTTATTGGGAAAGAAAGTTCACTCATAAGTAGAAAGTGTAGTGACACCAACTGGGCGAAGAATTTTTTCTTTTTTTTTTTTTAATTTACACTTTAAAGCAGATTTATCACTTTCACATTTTCTATTGTCCTTTCTCGCCTTCCTGTATTTTAACAAATAGTTATTTGCCACTGGTACAATTTCGCTCCTGTAACGCGCTGCGGGTAATAGAAAAAACGTAAACTTAGAAATAGGTTCACAAGAATCACGCCTACATATTGGCACATACGGGGTGTGAAAATACAGCATTTAAGCAAAATAAAAGGTAACAAGGGGAAAGAGAACTAACCCATAACAAATAAGAAAAGGCAAAGGACGGAATAAAAATAAATTACGGACTGCACGTAAATCTTTCAGGCAGCTAAAGTTATACCATTGCAGGCGCGCAGCCAGATTGTTTTCGAGGCGGATTTTGTATAAAATCGTTTAATAAGCATCCTTTGCTAAATATTTATAAATATTCTTACAGTATTTTATTTATAGAAAGAGAAAACTCTTTAACTTCGTTCAATAATGTGTGTGACTAATTAATTAAAACACATTTTTTTGCCAAAATTCGTTTTTATTCATCAACATAGTCCCCGTTTAGGGAGATACAATCATTCCAACGCTTTTCCAATCTTTCGATACCGCCTTTGTTAAACGATTTTTCTTTGCCTTCAAAATAGGCCTCAGTTTCGGCGATTACTTCATCATTTGAGCCAAATCTCTTACCACGGAGCATCTTTTTGAGGTCGACGAAGAGCCAGTAGTCGTTGGGGGCCAAATCTGGAGAATACGGTGGATGGGGAAGCCCAATTCGTTCAATTTTGCCATCGTTTTCATTGATTTGTGACACGGTGCATTGCCTTGGTGGAACAACACTGTTTTCTTCGCCATATGAGGCCGTTTCTTTGCGATTCCGTCTTTCAAACGCTCCAATACCGCTATATAATAGTCGCTGTTGATGGTCTGCCCCTTCTGGAGATAGTCGATGAATATGCGCATCCCAAAATACAGACGCCATAATCTTGCTGCATGCCACTCAGCAGACTGCCGATTTGACTCTGGAGTGAAATGGCGGATCCATGTTTCATCCATTGTGATGTACCGACGCGAAAACTCCGACTTATTGCGCGTAAACATGTCCAAACAGCTCTTTGAATCATCGATTCGTTGTTGTTTTTGCTCCGGTGTGAGCAAACGCGGCACCCATTTGGAAAACACCTTTTTCATACCCAAATGCTCGTGTATCATGGTGTGTACACTGCCTGCTGATATCTTTAGAATGTCAGCAATCTCCCTCACTTTCACTTTACGGTCGAACATAATGATTTTCAGTGTTTTTTCAACGTTTTTCGGAATAACAGCGTCATTTGGACTTCCAGTAGATGGAATGCCATCGGTGTGTGTACGACCACGTTTGAATTCGGCATACCAATAACAAATGCGTCTTTTTGATGGAGCAGAGTCCGAATAATGTTTTTCAAGCCATTCCTGGCATTGAACAGTATGTTTTTTCATTAAAAAACAATGATAAATCAGCACACGGAATTGCTTTGAATTCATTTTTTTTTTAAACTCAAATGTAGCGTCACTTAAAGCACTGTAACTTGTAACTAAATAAATAACTTGCAAGCCTAAAAAGGTTGCCAACTTTCGAAAAAAATATTGATTTAGTACTAGTGCCGCCATCTATGTGTCAGTCACACACATTATTGAACGCTCTGCTACAATAGTGAAATAGGCTTACAATTCAATTACATAACTACATATTTACACATAACATCAAATGAAAAGGACGTTCAGTGTTCTAAAAAATATTAGTAAAATAAAAAAAAACATTTTGTTTTTTAATGAAAATAAACGAGGCCCAAATTGCAATGGAACAAATAAAGACATCTAGTCTCTTGTAAATAAAAAAAGCTATACTATACTAATAAGAAAAAATATAATACTATACTATACTATACTCATTTTCAGCCAATTCTTTCCCTTCGGAGTTAAGTCGCACTCCTTAATTTTGTTTTGAGTCGACGAATCAGCAAAAATCATCTTCCATTACGCAAGTTGTTAGGCGAAGAGTTCCTAGAATAGTTTTTAAATTATATTCAATGGCTGTTTTGTTTTGTTTACTTATTGCTTCCATAACATATTACACCTGTCGTAAGATAATAATTGCTTTCATTTACAAACACATATTGAAGGGCCAATGTTCTTAAGCTCATTTAGAGGAAATAAAGTGACTAACAAACAATGACAAATATGATTAGTTGACAATTTACTTCAGGGATTTTGCAAGATCTGTTGGTGTTTCACATTCAAGCCAACTTTATTTTATTTCTTCTCATCATAGGATTTGTGTCTGCTTATGTGTCTTCTGCTAGCGCTTTGTATTGGCTCGTCAATATTTTTGAAATCAACGTCGCGATGAATATCTGTGTTAGGTACATAAGTACTCGTTGTATTATACGTAGATATCTTTTTGCAGCAGTGCCCCAAGTCTCAATTCCATATTTCCAGATACGCGCAATTATCGTTCGATAAGTACGTAAGTACTTTGTTTTGCAATGATAATTTGGACGTAGGTGCCAACAGTCAGTGCAATTTTTTAAACTGATTTTAACTTCATCTCGTTTTTTCTTCATATCCTTCTGCCAGTGTAATCTTGAGTCGATCGTATCGCTCACATATTTTGCTTTGGTTTCAATATTCGCCTTGGCATTACCAATACTAATTGGTTCGGTGGCTTGGAAAGTGTTTCTGCCTTTTCATCGGACTTCATATTGCAAATTATTTTATACTAAAAACAAATTATTTTATACTAAAAACTTAATTCTATCTGAACTTCAACAAAATCTCTTTTTAAGTAATCTTTATAGAAAGTATAAATTTTGTTTTAAATTAAGCACAGCTTAATTGTTGTACGCCGCCACCTTAGCCGAGTGGGTTTTAGCGTGTTTGAAATTCAGTTCAATTTCCGCCATATATATATATACATGTATCTACCTATATATATAAAAATTCAGCCGTTTTTCGCGTTGTGATGAACTTTACGGAGAATGGCTCAACCGATTTTAACCAAACTTTGCCACATTGAAGAGACATATGTGGAGAAGGGTCTCGAGAAATATGCTTAAACGTGGACCCGGGTAACCCTAGGATGGGTTTGTACAATATGGGTAGCAAATGGAAGCTGTTGATGATTTCTATAGTATAGAGTATTTTTCATACCGTTCCGTGACTAGGGTCTCGAGATATAGGCCAAAACGTGGACCCGGGTAACCCTAGGATGTGTTTGTACAATATGGGTAGCAAATGGAAGCTGTTGATAAGTGCTTTAATACGGGGTAATTTTCATACCTATTGATGACTAGGGTCTCAAGATATAGGCCAAAACGTGGACCCGGGTAACCCTAGGATGTGTTTGTACAATATGGGTAGCAAATGGAAGCTGTTGATAAGTGCTTTAATACGGGGTAATTTTCATACCTATTGATGACTAGGGTCTCGAAATATATGCCAAAACGTGGACCCGCCGTGTCTTTGCACCGAATTAAACCAAACTTACGCACATTGTTAAGTAAGTATTGAAAATGGGTTTCGTAAAGTTTGGTTGTAATTCGGAGCACTGGCAACGGGTACAGCGTTCTTTTGAACCAGCCATAATGTCGCTTACTTTTTTAACGCTTGGGGCGAAACTGAACTGTCAAATTGACAGTGTGAGTTACAATGTGTCAATATTTGTTTGGACGCCATAAGGGGAAGACGTAAGTGCAAAGTGTAAACATCTTTTGTGAATTTTTTGAAGTCAATTTTGGAACAGTGAATAATTTCTTACGAAATTTGAGAATTTAATGTGAAATCCGAATGTTCAAATGAAATTATGTTTTGTGGATTTATTTTTTCGGTTCATATGCGATAAGCTACGATACACCATGAGTGAAAAAAATGGTAAAAAAAATGAAAAAACAAAAGAAATTGTAAAAGGATGCAAAAGAAGAGCACGAAAAATGCGTAACTATGATGAAAAAAATAATAGTCTTATCATGCAAATCGTCAACAATTTTCAGAAGAAAAGAGATGATTTAAGAAAATCACAACAAAATAAAGTAATCCTGACAATGTGGACTTGGGCTTTTAAACACATATGCATCGAAAATATAGTCCACAAAATTGAAAAAAAACATGTTTTAAAATCTCAGAATACCATAATTACAATCATGTTTATTACAGTACAAATGCCAAGACAATCACGTAATCATATTGGTCGTTCGACAAATAGTAATAGGCGCATGAGAAATGCCCGGAATAACGCGACATCAGAAGAACGTCAAAAACAAAATGAAGTAGTCAAACGATTGATGAATAATGTTATCCAAGTAACTATTTTAATTGGCAAATTCAATAATGAAGACGTTCTAATACCAAGAATTTCAATGATTCCACCTGAATTACCATTTTAGCATTTGCAATAACTACACTGGTCGACAAAAAATGATTATTTTTCTGATTCAAGCATCGGACCTGGCCTATCTTATAGATTTTTCATCGCTGAATACGAATCTGACCTTAAAAAGTTTCCATCACGTCAAGATTTTGAAAAAAATTAGTTCAATAAGTCAAAAAAACGTGTTTTTGACCATTTTTGACCAAATGTATTGGATGAACCTGAGGTGATGGAAGCTTCTACCTAGCCTTAAACTGAAGCCTGAACCTTCAGTTATAAGATCCAAATCGAAAATACCCTGAATCAATTGTAAATTTTGATGTAGCACAATTTTTTTAACTGCTCGCGCACGATTTTCATAGGTGCAGCCATGCAGGCTAGTTAGCCTTATCATAGTGGTGCGCTGACTTGTACCTTTTACCTATCATGTTTTTAGTTATTGGGTTTGCTTAGCACGATTCGGAAGTTGTAATTTCAAAATTGAAAGTGTCGGATTCAAGATGGCGAAAATAAAAATTTAATAAAATCTGTAAGTGCTGTAATTTAAAGTTGAGAAATAATTTTGAAAATAAAAACATACAACTCATTTAAACTTAAAAACAATGATATTAAGCGTATCACAAAAAATAATAAAGTAATTAAAATTAAATTAAATTAATTAACACAGTATTTTTGCGTGGAACTCCTAATCGCGTGGGCGGCCTTCGGCCGCGCTTCAAAAAAATAACCCTCACCAGTCCAACTCCGGCTACGCAATGCACAGTATTTTTGCGTAGAACTCCTTTCCGTGTTAAAACCATTGAACCCAAAATTAAAACGTCATATGCGTGTATGTAGTAAGCAGGCACAATAACCCCCATCCCCATCATTAACACTAAACTCAAGTACCTAATTTTTGTTTTCATTTGCAGGCATCCGGCAACACCATACTGTTGTAATTCCAATCTTCTTCTTGTTCGCGCTTAAAACTGGAATGTGATTGCATAGGCAAATGAATTTGCATTTAATTTTAATAGATATAATTAGAATATTAGTATAAAAATCGGTAAAAACACGCGTGTGAGTGTATATTTGGTGAATTTTAGGGAAACGTTAAAAAATATAGAGTGTAATGTGGCAAATTATAGTGAAGTTCCCGAGGGAATTTTGAATGAAAATAATTAAAAAATTATTATTTCCCGAATAATTTAAAGTTATAAAGAGTGTTCCTTAACACCTCACTAACATCTCCACCAAGTTTCATTAAAAAAAACATTATAGTTTGCCAGAAATTCCAAAATATACATTGTTCTAAATTCCAGCCAGGGACAGTTTTATGCCGACTCCTAATGGCGGAAATACACTCGGACGCTCATCATAGCCTGCCGAGAGGCGAACTCTATAAAAAAAACCTGTATATATAATTATATAATTGGCTCGTACACCCCTTTTGGGTGTTTTGGCCGAGCTCCTTCTCCTGTTTGTGGCGTGCGTCTTGATGTTGCTCCACAAATGGAGTAAATAAATAAAAAATATCTGCCATTCGGAGTCGGCTTGAAACTGTAGGTCCTTCCATTTGTCGAACAACATCCATATAAACATATAATACCTATATATCTATACTAATATTATAAAGAGGAAAACTTTGTTTGTTTGTTTGTTTGTAACGAATAGGCTCAAAAACTACTGGACCGATTTTAAAAATTCTTTCACCATTCGAAAACTACATTATCCAAGAGTAACATGGATTACATTTTATTTTGGAAAAAAATAGGGTTCCGTAAGATATTTGGATTTTTCGGACACAAACTGAAAAAAATCTTGCATATAAAATAAAGTCAACTTTTTGTATGTGTTCGCTAACCGGCCGTGTCTGCACCGAATTAAACCAAACTTACACACAATGTTAAGAAGGTATTGAGGATGGTTTCCGTATAGTTTGGATACCTATTGGTGGATAGGGCTCGAGATATAGGTCAAAACGTGGACCCGGGTAACCTTCGGATGTGTATGTACAATATGGGTATCAAATGGAAACTGTTGGTGAATGCTTTAGTTCAGAGTATTTTTCATGCCGCTCCGTGACTAGGGTCTCGAGATAGAGACCAAAACGTGGACCTTAGAATGTGTTTGTACAATATGGATATCAAATTGAAGCTGTTGGTGAATGCTTTAGTACAGAGTATTTTTCATGCCGCTCCGTGACTGGGGTCTCGAGATATAGGTCAAAACGTGGACCCGGGTAACCTTTGGTTGTGTATGTACAATATGGGTATCAAATGAAAGCTGTTGATAAGTGCTTTAATACGGGGTAATTTTCATACCTATTGATGACTAGGGTCTGGAAATATATGCCAAAACGTGGACCCGCCGTGTCTTTGCACCGAATTAAACCAAACTTACACACACTGTTAAGGAGGTATTGAAGATGGTTTCCGTATAGTTTGGATACCTATTGGTAGATAGGGTCTCGAGATATAGGTCAAAACGTGGACCCGGGTAACCTTCGGATGTGTATGTACAATATGGGTATCAAATGGAAGCTGTTGGTGAATGCTTTAGTTCAGAGTATTTCCATCCGCTCCGTGACTAGGGTCTCGAGATAGAGACCAAAACGTGGACCCTAGAATGTGTTTGTACAATATGGATATCAAATGGAAGCTGTTGATAAGTGCTTTAATACGGGGTAATTTTCATACCTATTGATGACTAGGGTCTGGAAATATATGCCAAAACGTGGACCCGCCGTGTCTTTGAACCGAGTTAAACCAAACTTACACACATTGTTAAGTAGGTATTGAAGATGATTTCCGTATAGTTTGAATACTTATTGGTAGATAGGGTCTCGAGATATAGGTCAAAACGTGGACCCGGGTAACCTTCGGACGTCTATGTACAATATGGATATCAAATTGGAGCTGTTGGTGAATGCCTTAGTACAGAGTATTTTTCATGCCGCTCCGTGACTGGGGTCTCGAGATATAGGTCAAAACGTGGACCCGGGTAACCTTTGGTTGTGTATGTACAATATGGGTATCAAATGAAAGCTGTTGATAAGTGCTTTAATACGGGGTAATTTTCATACCTATTGATGACTAGGGTCTCGAAATATATGCCAAAACGTGGACCCGCCGTGTCTTTGCACCGAATTAAACCAAACTTACGCACATTGTTAAGTAAGTATTGAAAATGGGTTTCGTAAAGTTTGGTTGTAATTCGGAGCACTGGCAACGGGTACAGCGTTCTTTTGAACCAGCCATAATGTCGCTTACTTTTTTAACGCTTGGGGCGGAACTGAACTGTCAAATTGACAGTGTGAGTTACAATGTGTCAATATTTCTTTCTGATTTGGATGCCATAAGGAAAAAACGTAAGTGCAACATGTAAAAATTGTTTGTGAATTTTTTTGGAGTGGATTTTGGAACAGTGAATAATTTCTTACGAAATTTGAGAATTTAATGTGAAATCCGAATGAAATTATGTGTTCGTGGAAAAAACTATTTTTTTCGTTTTTTTTTTGAAAAATATAAATGGATAATGGTTAAAAAAGCTCCAATGCTTAATAAAACATATAAATTGAAACGAAAAATTCATGGATGATCAGGAAAAAAGACGATTGCTTATTCATATGCGTTGATTTGAAATTTAAAAACAATCTTCTTTTTTCCTGATTTTCAATTTATATTTTATATTTACTCAAAAACAAATAGAAAAACAAAAAATATTGTTTATGCCAAAGCGCTTGAATAAAGAATAAAGAAATAAATAATATGAAAACCATATATTTTCTGTTCTAAACCATATCTATTCTATTTTAGTGTGCCCAGCGAAGGGGGCCGGGTTTGCTAGTATATAATATATATGTATATATACATTGTTGTTCAGACTTGAGGTTATAACACGAAATTAGTGTTTGAAAGCCAAGAGTACACCTTTATGTTTTAAAAATCTGTCATTTAGATGACAAATAAACGAATCTAAGAATGATATATAGTACATATGTATGTACGTTTACTGTTATGTACGACCACGAGCTTCATCGTGTTGTGCTTCAGAAACCGTGAGACTGGGTTTATTTTTAAATAAAACCATTAATTCTCGCTTGTTTTCTAACTTTATTGTACAATTAATCAAAAAATACTCCTGCCCCTTGTTTGCATGCATGCACTAGTGCATGTGTTTGTTATGCTGAAGGATATCAAAAAACATATCCAACTACGTTTTTATGCTGAGCATTTTCTCACAGAACATCTACCTGATTGTCAGAAAGATATTCCTTTGGAGTTATGTGTGGTGTAGATATAGTAAATGAACTGCTCGTCAGGAAGGGGTGTAAGTTGATTCACCTTAAGTGCATCGAATGCCTGAGCATATAAACACTTCCTCCTACAGCGATATGTTTTAATGCTACACATGCACAAACTCGTAGGTAAATATGTTACAGAAAAAATCGCAAAAATGTGTATTCGCACGTAGTCAAAGAAACGAAGAGTAGCTCCTATGAAATACCGAAATATATAAAAGGCCAGGAATTTCAATACCCTATAAGCGACAGTTGCTGATGCTGTGTGCTTACGCATATGTACTAACAATATATACATACAAGCATATAGTCATTTGTGTATTGCTAGCTGCTGTAATATTTACAAAGAAACAGCTCCATGACATAAAGAACTCATAGAAACAAAGAAAACCAAAATAAATGTATACACGTCAATGTGATAAATTGATTGCAAATAAAAGTGAGTGATGTGTTAAGATGATGGAGCTGCTGCAATAACTGCACGCTTAGTGACATTGAATAAGTCCCGGCTCAGCGAGCGCTAATGTGTTTTCTTTGCATTTGAATAGTCGCAAAAGTTAAAGTTTAAACATCACTGTGATATCTTAAACAACCACCCGGATAATTCAATTACTTTATTAAAGTGCTTGCAAAGCACAAATAGTAACTACATAAATAAAAGGAAGATTAGGTGGACTGGAGTCCTTTGTATGTATCATCAAAAATGAAGCGAATTGAGTTATTGACAGTTGAATGAAAAGCTTGAGTGAGTTCGAAAATGCAAAAAAAAAAAAATATTAATAATCCAGATTATACATATAATAAGTCAGTTCAAAAGTGACAAAAGACTGATTTAAGAGAGTTGACATCGTCGACTGTTTAAAGTCAATTCCTTAAAGATACATCTACGACTTTTCTCTCGTTGTGCTACCTTATAAAGAGAGGTTATTGGGCTCTCTACTCTTGCAAAAAAATGTTCAAAATGAGTTTGCGGCCAGAACGTTTGGCTTGGCTGTACTAGTACGCCCGTTGTACCCCATGTGAATTACTGATTTAGTAGAAAATCATTGAGAGGAATCCACTGCAATGATGAGTAGGTTCCAGTGGTGGTTCAGATTTACTATCATTGATCACTATCATGGATATGATCTGCCATATGCAACCGGTAGGTCAATTTATCAACCACGATGGTTCCAAAGAACTGAGACTCTGGACCTCTTTTAGTACTTCGCCAGCGACGCTGAAATTCGTAGTAATCGCACTACATCCGCTCTTATGATCTTCTTTCATTGTAACTTTAAGGCTTTCATTTCATTGTAACTTAGGCTAAGGTTTCTCCCGGCTCCAAACTGAGAGGTATAGTAGATGCGAAATCTAGAGATCTATGTTATTTATAGACTCAGCGAGGGTGTTAGGTTAGGTTAGGTTGAAGCGGTTGTCTTGTGGGACACACTCAGGCTCATAGCCCTTTGTAATGCCGCGTGGGGGAGCTTTCCCTATTTCTTCTAAAACCATTGTGCGCTTTTCAAAAATTTTAGAAGATCTCCTATTTCTGTGGAACTGAGATCTTCCAATTCGTTAAAAAATTGTTTGCCTAGAATGGCAAATCTCCGTCTGGATAGAGCAGGGCAGTGGCACAGTAGGTGCGAGATTGTCTCTTCCTCGTCCTCATCTAGACAACTTCTACAGAAGTCATGTGTTTGCACGCCCATCCTTTGGGCGTGCCTACTTATTAGGCAGTGCCCCGTTATGACTGAGATCAGTGTGCTAAGACTGTGTTTATTTTGGCTTAGCAAAGATTCTGTGTGTTTAGCCCTAAGAATCGGCCACAGTTGATGGGCGATTTTGCAGGTGGCTTCATTGCGCCATCTTTCGTTTGCTTTACTTACGATTTCTTCAAGGATAAGAAGCTTACATATGTCATTGTCTATGCACTCATCGGTCAACTTGGTGCCGAGTCTCGCTAGTTCATCGGCTCTACAGTTACCCTCAATGTCGCGATGGCCAGGAACCCATATTATCGTTAGGCGAAATGACTCAGCCGTCTCGTTAAGAGATCTGCGGCATTTAATGGCTACCTTGGAGGTTGTCGACTGCTTTGTGAGGGATTTCATCGCCGCCTGGCTGTCTGTGAAAATGTAGATGCCATTTCCGGATATCGCATCACACTGTACCAGTGTCGCGGCTTTCGTTATTGCCATCAGTTCGGCCTGAAAGACACTGCAGTAGTCGCGGAGCCGAAAACTGAAGGAGATCCCCAGATGCTCGGAGTATACATCCGCCCACCCTGCCCTCGAGCTTTGAGTCATCTGTGTATACATGGATAGACTCGCCCTGTCTTACATCGTCCCGTTCCCACTCTTTCCTTGAGGGTAGGAAGGTCGTGAACGATGTAATGGCAAGTGTAGGCGGGAGTGCATAGTCCACCAATCCGGGAATCTCCAAAGTGCCAGTCAGGATTTTACCGTGACCATAATCCGTGTTTGACCACTTATTTAGAGTGTTTAGCCTTATTGCCGTGCTGCGCGCGATGTATTTTGCCTGCAGATCTACTGCCAGGAAGTTTAATGTCGCATATAATGCTTTCGATGGTGTGGTTGACATCGCGCCAGTTATGAGAACAGATGCTAGTCTCTGAACCTTGTCAAGTTTTTTGATGTTCACCCCCTTCTCAAGGGAATTCCACCATATTACAATGACATAGTAGAGAATAGGCCTAACTACTGCTGTGTACAGCCAGTGTATCATTCTGGGTTCCAATCCCCATCTCTTTCCAATTAGCCTTATGCAGGAGTACAACGCCATCATAGATTTGCGTACTCTATCTGCGACTGTGAGCCCCCAATTTAGCTTCCTATCCAGTACAAGTCCTAGATATTTCGCCTTTTCTGTTACTCTGAGTGGTTTCCCTCCTAGGAATATGTGTTTAAGAGCAGGTGTTTTATGTTTTCTGCGAGGGTGTTGTTCGCAAGTATTTAACTTGTAAATGACAGCGAGTGTACTTTAAAGGTTCTTGACACAGTAAAAGTGGCATTAGGCCTTGTAAAGCACTGTAGGGTGTACATAGCCCACTCAGCTTTAACTTGGTTAATCTGTCGGGTCACTGTGATATTCATGCTAACAAAATTGCTAATGAGTTGGCCCGGAACACGTCAGCTCTGGATGACTTGAAGTTAAAGGAGTTTTGTTTACATCTGAATTTTATCAAGCTTTGGGCCCCCTATACTGGCTAAGCTCAGCTGATTGTAGAAGGAACAGGGAGAATGCATCCAAACTAAATGCTATTTTAGAGAGCACTGAAAATTGGTTAATTATGCAGCATGAAAATAATTTTTTTGTTCTTCATTTGTGCTAACCCATTCATATATTACCGACACAATCTAAAAAAACAGAAGTTGGTAAAGTTTCGAAGTCTTCAACTCTGCAGCTACAGGAACATTCATTATTTGCATAAACAGTTACCTTATGGTGTAAAGCGAGTGCGATATTTTAAACAGAAATTAAAATATGTATATAAAAAAGTTATCCTTATTTCAAAATCCAATTTATTCTTTCTTTATTAAGCTATGAAGAAAATCTTACATGCTAAGTTTCTTAGATACAAGTAGAGTTCTCTGCATAACAAAAGCGAGATTGGGGCTGGTATAGATTTTATTTAACTCTCTAACTGCTCTAGTATAGGGGACCAAATTAGTAATTAGAATAATTTTGTTAATCGTTAACAATTTTGTAACTGTAGTATGCCCAATGGCCGGTACTTCGACCTGCCATACGCATCCAATCTCCACCTTAGTGAACTTATCTCTCTTAAAAGATACCGAAAATTATCAGTCTTGCTTCTCTTTCTTATTTTTCAATTAATAAATATATCTACAATTTCAGAGAATATCTCATTTTATTTTGCGTTTTTTAGAGAAGTTCTCCAAATAAATCGCTGGTATTTTTTTCGAAAAATGGCACTGAACAACAATAAATCACCAAAAGAACTGAACGAGTATTCGCCAAATTTAACCGAGATCTGTATATGGCTTCTTGAGTTACTCCAATATTGCCTGATACGCTTTTCAATAAATGGAGTAAGCAACGGTTCTCAGTATGTAACAAGGCGAATCTATTAAAGGTGATGCCAGTAGACCAGCTGATTTGTTTTTTCCCTTTCGCAGTGTACATTCTGATGTCAGCATAAAATGAAATGACGAAAAGCCGTAAAAGACATGACAGATTCAGATGACATTTTGGAATGTACATTTTATGGAATACTCTTTTTATATTCTATATCGGAGGAGTGAAAATCGATTGTTATTGTAAAGCAACGAAGGGAACCTGAATTTAAGAATAATTAAGAAACAAGAAAATTAAATTTTTAACAATTTTTGGTTATTGCCAGACTATCGTAGCTAAATACTTAGACAGTCTTCGCTTTTGCAGTCACAAGTCATGAGCCAATAAAAAACCAAAACAAAGAGCTATTAAAAGACAGTTATAAGAAGCTTAATGTCGAATTTATGTCACAGGTCAAAACGAATTGTGATACAGGATAAACGAGCAAAGATAATAACGATATCAAAATCAGTGAGTATCCAGCTAGGCAAGCGGTAATAAGCAACCAATAATAATTATCTTGTTCCCAGAATTTGTGGTTGTAAAAAGAAGGCTTAAGGAAACAGAAAAACTGAAGAGGTGTGGCGATAAATGAAGAAGTGAAAATGAATATAGAAAATGTCGAGAAGAATGTAATAAAAAAACAAATAATACACGAACTGTGTGCAACTATTAAAGTCGATGCTTCACACTGAGCCTTAAACAGATTTGCAGTGCTCTGTGTCACATTGTGTGGCTACTGCGGAAGGGACAGGGCGTATGCTGAACAAAGAGGTTATGCGTGGCTTTATGTGACACATATGTGACTCCTTTCTCAATCGCCGCAAGAGAAAATAGCCTTATTTTCTAAAATTTGTATATCTTTGTTAGTTCTGCGTGTTCAACTCTAATTAAACTAAGCAAAGTAATTTACATTATGCACGAGTGCATCTGATACTAATGATTTTTATGTGCTGCAATGCCATTAGCGGTACCATAAAGTGGCAGTCGTTACTGCAGTTGTTGCTCGTTTCGCCGTATTTAATGGTGTGCGTGTGTACGATTGCAAAGATCTTTGATAAATTGAATTGAAGTGTTGAAGAAGTGTACTTAGGGGATAGCGGTTGGAAGAGATTAAAACACTAAACTAATTACACCTTATTAACTTGTGTACTCTCATGTTCGCTTAGTGTTCATACCTCTATCGTATTTTGTATTTTACTCTGTTTTTTGCTCGAAAGGAAGATGCAGAATTTATGGTGGTACTCGTTGACTTTAGTTACGTTTAGAAGGGCACACGTAAGAGCTGCCATAAGAAAATATAAGGTTAAATAAAAAGTTCAGAGCATTCTCTTGTTCGGCTGAGGAGTTTCTATACTTACTGTTATCCGATTTAGATGAATTATGAACCGCTTTGTCCCTGTTGAAGGCTACTTCTTGTTGGTAAGACATTCCGTCCATCAGCTCATTTTCACAAGCCTTTCTTAAAAATGATTTTGTATTATCCAGAAGATTTAATAAATGCAGTGGATGCTATAGGAGTTTCCACTTAAATTTTTTGAGCTTCTGGCTCATCATTAAAGAGGGTACACCTTTTCTGTTCGACATTTCTGTGCGCTTACAATCGATCAATTACTTCAATCTGGTCGGTTTTTGAGTGTTAGTATTGTTGTGAGTAGCTCCTAGTGGATGATTCTTTTACCAATCCTATCAAACATATCTCACACTGAACGCCCATACTATTTTTACTTTATTTTAACTAATAATAATTGAGAAATGCAAAAAATCTTGGAGACTATTAAGAGATTAATGCTATACAATTATGTTTTATTTTGACAATTCAATTAAATTTATACTTTATTTATTTGATTCAAATGTAGAAAATGTAACATTTCGGACAGTTTAAAAGAAAGAGTATTAGAGAATACTTAGAAACTAGTAAAGCCATTCAATTAGTAGCGTTATGAAATAGTATTTTTAGGATGAAATACCAGTAGCATTGGAAAGCGAATCAAATTCTCTCAAAATTCCAGAAGTCGGAGCATTGGAAGCATAATTAGTTCTAATGATTCATAACTAGAAAATATCATGATTAAATTGAGTAATGAGTAAATTGCCTCATTTGCCAAATCGGAAACGAAGTGGGGAGAGAGTAGTCCTTTTACTATCTAACGATTTATGGATAAGTAAAATGCAGAGAATGCAAAGCATAGCAGACAAGGCTTTCTGGTCACGTTCAAGCCTACTCACATGACATGAATAATACGGTATGAATGAGTACGGCATAAATAATACGGTGTCCAGAAGAAAGGTATATAACAGCCTGGGAGTATATAGATCAACAAAGCCTGCACTGAAACGTCGAATAAAAACAACTACAGAATATGACCTTAGAATGGTATTGTTTAAATTTATTTAAAAAGAGAATCTAGAGTCAAATACCAATAATTTAACTTGGAAATTGGATTGGATAGTCTAGAACCAAATTTAGAATATTTCTTTTACGTCAAGCTACGCCGTTATATAAACCATACTGCAAATCTATAAAGTCTGCTGTATTTACAATCTTTGAGGTATATACCTAAGACGTGAAACTTTCAGCTATTAGTCCTTACATGTCGCTAGGAGTATTTTTAAACCTTGCCAAATGTCTTGTGTTTTTCGTCCGCCATCTGTCAACAATATTCAATTCATTGTTTGTTACGTTTCATACAACAATGCATTTTTCTCGCTCTTAAAAATGTCGAATTTCGTGCCTTCAAACTACGATTTGCGGACATTGTAAAACCACTTGTGAAATGTTGCTCTCCCGGTTCAAAAAGAAGTCTCTTTTGGATCGAATCATTACGGGTGATGAAAAATGGGTGTGTTTCTCCAATCCCAAGCGCAAACGATCGTATGGGCCGCCCGGTCACAAGCCAAAAACAACGGCCAAACCAAATCGCTTCGGCCGCAAGGCAATGCTGTGTATTTTCTGGGATCAGCGTGGTATGATTTGGTACGAGCTATTAAAACCAGGTGAAACAGTTGACGGTGCATGCTACCAACAACAATTGGCCGATTGGCAGCGCTATGCACCGAAAACGCCTAGAATATGCCGATCGACGTCACAAAGTAATTTTTCTTGATGACAATGCACCGCCACATCGAACAAGAGCGACCCGGGAATTGGTGGAGACGTACGATTGGGGACCGCTGGTGTATGCGGCTTACTCACCAGACTTGCCGCCTTCCGACTATCATTTGTCTGCATCGATGGGCATCGCACTTTCCGAGCAGCGCTTCAATTCTCACGAAGAAGCCGAAAAATGGCTCGATGATTGGTTCGCAGCCAAAGACGGTCAATTTTTTTGGCGCGGCATCCACAAATTGCCTGAGAGGTGGGAGAAATGGCTATTATTTTAAAGATTTAATTTCTAACCATTTTTTGTTAATAAACCTTTGAAATTGAAAAAAAAGTCTCATTTCATAAGTATACACCGTATTACAATCATCAGCATATAAAAGAAAAATCTGTGTTATTAAAATATTTGGAAATGTCGCTAACAAAAGTTGTAAAGAGTAGGGGACCCAGTGTACTGCCCTGGGATAAACCAGCGACTTAAATAAATGAAAGGAAAATAATGGATGACGCACCATTAATGTTTTAATTTAATCCATTTTAAAGTCCTCAATTTGGAAAATACAACCACGTGAGTAACCTTGTGAACCACCATTTAAAAATTCCATTATCAGAATGGAATCGTTGGAGCCACTGTTTTGCCACCGAATTCAATACTTTTTATTTGGTTCGTAAACATTTTTTTGGCTACCTACTCTGACATCTCCTCTTCGTCGTAATGGTACCGAAAATCTATTAAATTTTCACTTTTTTTACCTTTGTTTTGGCATCTTTGTTCTTCGTTCTTGTTGGAAAACAAACGGTTTCATTGCTCATGTATTTGAAGAGCCCTGCTGGAATTTCATCCAAACCACTGCGATGACCTTCTGGAAGGTGAGCTCTTCCATCGTTTCCAATTATGTTAACTGTGGGTGTTCGGATTCAATACTCCTAGTGCTCTTATTAAGGAGTTTATCGAATATTTTTTAATTTAGCTAATTAACTATTTAACAAATATTTTTTTTAATAATGTGAAACTTTATCAAGCAATCGCAGCATGTTAACCAAAATTATCAGACGTGACATAAAAAATAAGAAGGTCATTAAGTATCTTAAGTATAAGAAATTTTTTTTTCTAATGGCGGTCGCTGCTCGGGAGACAATGCTGAATCTCCGGGTGTATTTCTGTCTTGAAAGAGCTACTCATAAAAACACATTCGCTGAGGAGGCATGGAGGAGGAGATCAGCCAAATACCCGAAAAGGGCAAAAGCGCCAATAATATACATATGTATATAAATATAAGTATTTAGAACGATAGCCTTGTATAGGTAAAGTATTAGAAATCCTATCAAATCGATGGTTTTCGAAAAAAGTGACATAATTCAAAAATACAAAATACTGAGGTGGGTCAGTTTTCTAGATAATTGACGCGCCAATTCGATTACCTGACAAAACGACACTAACGCCATCTCTCAGAATTGCTTCAAGATTCGCTTATGACGCTTTGATTTTTGCTTTTAACCGCAGAACTCCGAATTTGAGTTAATTTTGAGTTGTTTCGCTTTTCTCGAAACCCATCGAAATAAACTCTAATTATTGGTTTGTGTGAGGCTGAACAAATATTGTCAAAACATAGGCCCGCCACAATTAATACAAAAGACGCTCATTCACTGACCTTGAGTTTTATTTTTTGTCATTGAAAATTCAAGACGGATGGGGAATGACATGAGGGCACAGAATTGGAGTGGCAAAATACAATTCTTTATAATTTCATGCACAGGTTAAAAACCACGGACACATATCAACACCAATTGCCCTCGGCAGGCAATGGTATATCTCCGAGTGAATTTCTGCTATGAAAAAGCTCCTGATAAAAACCCATCTGCCGTTCACAGGCGGCGAAAACCTGTGAATGCCTACATTTGTTTATAGGCTTTAGCAGGTGTGGGAGGCAGAAAATATACCATTCGTACGTATGAAAGGAATTTAGCAAATATACACATTTTTCCTCCAAAAGAATGCAAACAGCATTTACATAATTTTTAGTTTGCTTTTGTATTAGGTTGCTATGAGACACGCGAATAATCCACTACAGCATTGTATTCCACATTCCATTGTTTCATGAGCGCCCGATATATGGTATATATATAAGCTATAAATTTATATCA
The DNA here is from genome assembly GCA_037575425.1 of Anastrepha fraterculus. Classification (NCBI taxonomy): domain Eukaryota; kingdom Metazoa; phylum Arthropoda; class Insecta; order Diptera; family Tephritidae; genus Anastrepha; species Anastrepha fraterculus. The sequence goes on from JAYXIM010048704.1 coordinate 130,116, forward strand.
ATATTTAAGTAACAAGAATAGCAAACAATGCAATAAAATATTCCGAAATGAATTCATATAAAATCCCTCCCCCAATAGTTTCCCTTCAATTTCGATTGAATTCCCATAAATCAATTCAGTGGTTCGTATTTTGATTGGGCGCACATAATACGAATTAATTTATTTGTTGTCTTATTTCGCGCTAAACGTAGCTACACAAAGTTTATCAGATTTATAATTATCTCCATTCTTCGTATTCCTAAGTTCTCCAGCAGCGCTTAATTGCTGCGCTCACTGTTTTGTTGATTGATAAATTGTGGCGCAATGCAAAACTTGAACGTTTGATGGGCACGAACGTACGTACGTATTTGAAATTGTCGACGTATTTGTTTGTATGTATGTTTGCATTACTGTATTGTGTTAGATTTTTAAATTCCTCATTGCAGCGTTAATTGCTGAATTGTTTTTGGATGCATGCGAAAAATTCTTTTTGTGCAGTCTGATATTTACATATAGCAATGCCTTCACTTCAAATACATTTCAATGTACGTAATGGAGCGCTGTTTTCTTTGAAGAATCTATTGTTTACTTTCGCGATAGTCAGTACCATCGTCATCGCTGTTGTAGGTGTATTTGTATATATAAATTTATTTAGTTATTTACATGAAATATAATTAGAAATGTTTATGGTACACAATTAAAGTAACTAACAGCGGAAGATATCAGCCTGCTGATATATTTAGCTCCCGTTGACGGTTGCTATTGCTGTCGTCGCTCAAATATTAGACTCCTTAAGATGAATATCTAGTTCCCAAATCTTAATTTTTTTCATTATTAGGTGTAGTAAAAAGTCTGACCATTTTCCCATAGATGTAGTTAATGAGTCAGGTCTTACGATGAATTCATTGAATTGAATTGAATTCAATCGATTTTTACGCTGTGCGCTCATATGATTGCTGCTGAAAGTCAATGCGCTCGCGATGGGCAATATTCTTTCTATTGCAATGGAAAAATCCTTGAAAATTTCAAAATGTCACCCCATGCTATATGAATCCAAAACGATCCTAAGGTTCATTTTATTGAAGCTGCAAGTGAGTTACCTAACGGGGGGCATTAATAAAAAATAGAATTGCAGAAATTAAGTAAATTTTACTGAGCACAATCGATTGCGGTATGCAGTCAGAGGTATGATCATATTTTACTGACCCAAACAACCGCCGATTATACTATACGGAGATTTAAAGAAGAAATTTAGAATACGATGAAGGGCGAGATAGTTATAAAAAATTCTCATTCGTTAAAGCCCTATATTTATGTATGATACGTAAAGTAGTTTTGTATATACAAGAATTACTCGTCTAAAATAACACACATATATGTGCAAATATAAAAATTTGTATGCCGTTGTAGCTTGCTCGATTAAATAAAGAAGAAAGAAAAATCGGGAGGAATTCACAAGACTTGTGAACATTTCGGATACTGATAATAAAAGCAGCCATTAAAATTTTGGCGCCTGACAAATGATGACTTGCAGTTGAGGGTGGCAAATAAATAACGAATTAAACAGTGAAGGAAAACAGTTAATTAGATAACGGTGTTGAGTGCCAAAAGTTAATTAACTATGTAAATTCCATTGTGTGACTAAACGGAAAAATGACTTCAATTAGAATTAAATTTAAAAAAGTTTGAATTTGCAAAATTTTCAAAAGCCTGTGTAATGAAAACATTTGCATGCACCAAATAAAAAAAAAATATGAGTGTTGTGAGCTGCAAAATTCTTACACCAAATAAATTCATATTCATTTATTTGTGTTTTTTTGTGTTTCGTTCTTTTTTTTTATTAAAACACGTTTCACAGTGGTGGTAAATAAATTAATATTCCAGTTAAGAAAGTATTTGTACATGTGTCCTTTTTTATTTTTTGTTTTATTGTTGATATATTATATGTGGTTGTATCTTCAAGATTTCGTTGCTCGAGCCATTCCTTGCTATGCGGCAACACCCTATCATTGAGAAACTTAGAAAGGCAAGGCTTAGACTCACTGACTCCTGTCGTTTCTGCGACCAGTCCCCGGAGGCTGACCTCGAAGTCAAAGTGAAAACCTCATTTTCGTTCATTAATTTATTAATATATGGATAAAACTTGGGTTCTCATTGACTTGATTGCCAATTGGAGAATGAGATATATATAATGAGACATTCCTAATTGCCAATCGGAGCTATGAGATATATAAAGGGTTTTCCACTAAGAGGTGTTAGGTAAGTACATAGGTAAAATGGCAAGAGTGCCACAGGCACACTTCAAGTAGTACTTACGTGTCGTTTTGATACCATAATGTGGACCATTACCTGTGTAAAAAAAAATTATTGGGAAGAGAAAACCTTCCACAGCCATCCAGTGCTGTTGATGTAGTGGAGGAGAGAAAAGGGACCTAGGCTGGAGAATTTCTTCAAGTCATCCCCAAAGGGCACGCCAAGGAATCTTAGGCACCTAGCCGCCAGAGCCGGACATTTGCAGAAAAAATGTTCAACAGTCTCTTTCTCTGAGGGATCCCCTCAGCTTCTGCAATAGGGGTTGTACGGAATTCCAAGCTTCTGTGCATGAGTACCGATCACCCAGTGACCAGTGAACACCGCAAAGAGTTTGGAGATTGCATGGCGGGGGATTCCCATCACCTTAAGCGTTCTGTTTCTATCGTATAGTGTTTTCGAAATAGCGCGCGATGAGACAGACCTCCATCTGCCTTGCGCTTTTCTTAGAAAGAAATTGTGTAGTTTCCCTTTAACAACGGACAATGGGACACCGATGTCTGCGAGGGGGACAGCTGAAACCGGTTCTGTCGACCCCTTCCTGGCAAGTTCGTCGGCAATTTCATTTCCCTCTATATTCCAGTGCCCAGGAACCCAGATAAGGGAGATGTTTCCTGCTCGATCGAGGTGTTTGAGTGCCTCCTTACAGGAGTTCACCAGAAGAGAGCTGGAATACGGCGACGGCAGTGCCTTGATCGCAGCTTGGCTATCGGAAAAAATATTAATGTCTCTCTCCTTGAAGTATTTTGCATGCCTGCAGGATCGCGAAGGCCTCTGCGTGAAAAACGCTGCTCCTTTCCGGCAGTTTAAAGGAGACCGAAATGCTGGCTGGCCGCTCCCACTCCAGATTCTATTTTGGATCCGTCAGTGAAAACAGAGGTACCTATATCCGTGCCGACCCTCCCCTCCAGAGAAGGAAGGGGAGATCTGCCTCAAAGTGCTACTATGTCCTACAGGAAATTGTCTCCAGAGACCAAGCCCCTTCAACCTGATAGCGCTCTGAGCAGCAATGGATTTAACCTGCAGATTCACAGGAAGTAAGTGCAGAATAACGTTGAGCACAGCAGTAGGGCATATTCTACAAGCACCAGTGATGCCCACACATGCAGTTCTCTGCACTCTCTCTAGTTTAGTGGTGTTGTAGCCCTTCTGGAGTGCTACCCACCAAACTATGCGACCGTATGTCAAAATTGGCAGAACCACTAAGTTGTACATCCAAAGTACGACTCGTGGCTTGAGCCGCCATTTTTTGTCGAACATAGATTTACAGGCGTAGAAGGCTATATTGGCCTTCTTAACCCGATTTTCTATGTGCAGCTTCCAGTGGAGCTTGGGGTCAAGTATTACACCAAGATACCTGACTTCCGAGGTGAGTGCAAGACACTGGTTGTTTAGTCGTGGAAGCTTAAAAGGCGGAGGCTTGTAGTTCTGCTGTCAGAGTTGACTCTGAGACCGCAACTGGTAGCCCAACTACTGAGTGTAGCCAGTGCATCCTCCAAGATGTCAGCCATTACTGATGGGAAGGGTCCTGAGACCATTAGGACCAAGTCATCGGCATATGCTACCACCTCTACTCCTCCCCTGTTTAAGCGAGTTAAAGCTACTAGCCAAAGGAGAGGCGAGAGGACGCCGGTTTGCGGTGTCCCTCTGTGTACGAACCTAGTGATTCATCTACTCAAGATGCCTTTTCGATGGAGTTCCGAATCATTTTTCGGCATGCGGCCGGCTTGAGTTCTTGTGTTAACTGGACTTTATAAGCCTTAAAACCCAAATCTTTATGCAAAATACGGTGTAATGACGTTTGTGGAATGCCTAATTCCAAAAAACGACGAGGAATGGACAAACCTGGGTTTTCTTCAACACTTTCTGCTACAATAGCAATATTTTCGGCTGTTCTTGAGCGACGTGCACATCACTAACTTGCCTCAACAGCTCAAATTTTTCCACCGATTTCTGTATTGCGGTCTGACAAGGTGCTTCACGATGACACAAAAATATTCGAGTTTTACGAACCACCTCTACCAAATTTTCACAATTTTTATATTGAATTTTAATAATTTCAATGCGTTGCTTAAGCGTGCATCGTGCCATTTTTATTATTGGTGTAGTTTCTACGTGTCAAATATCAAAAACAATGACAGCTTCAAAAGTGACATCTACCGAAATAGCGAGTTATTCAAATAACACCTGTTATTGGAAAACCCTTTATAATAAGACATTCCTGACACTTTGAAATAAAACCAAATCTGCATATGAGATACAGCAAAAATCCTGACAGAGAGAGCTATCGCAATCTTCCATTGCTTTTAACAACTTTCACAACTCATTAGTAGAATCACAATTCAAATAGATCCTTATTTTGGTATTATTGCAGAAAATAACAACATTCCAATAGGCAACTGGCTTACCTTTGTATTACGCAGCAAACAATAACTGGCTTTCAATATTTGCCCTTAATAGTTTGTTATTTCGTACGAACAACTCATGATGTGTTTTTATTTGCTTTGAGAAAGTGTATCCTTCATGTGAAACAACCACAGCACATTTTTCATTTACATCGCCGGTTGGGATACTGGAACGTTCTAATTCGGGCCACTTTTAATTTCTTTTCACGAAATAAAATAATATTCATTATTTGAATTTTTCAAAGACCACTTTATCATAATTTCCGAAACAGGTATCGATCTTATGGTACGAACAACCTCTTTGATAGGTAATTTCAGTTTTTAAGCACACCGCTTATTTAAAAAAAATCATTCCTAGCCGACTAATGGAATGCAAAATATCAGTACAGCAGAGTTATACAAGTTATATTAGCCTAAACCTTAATCGCTTTTGTCTTACAAAGACTCCCAAAGTGAACCAAAAGGAAAATAGTACCCCCAAATGTTGAAAAAAGTACTCCTTTGCTGGTCATTTTTAAAGAATAACTCGCTATATATAGTTTTTTTACAGCTTTAAAAAACAAAGAATGCAAATTAAATTACAAAAAAAAAAAACAATCATTATAAACTAACAATTTAGGTAAAAACAATGATGTCATACCTGTGTTGAGACACTTTTTTGACAAACTGTAAATAGTCTGCTCGGTAGCGAAAAGCGAATGTGCATAAATATTTTTGCGTTAATTGAATGTCAGGCATATCATTGCCAACGGACAGCGAAGGAGGCCAACCAACCGAAAGAGTGGTGTGAAATGGCCTCTGGCAACCAGAGGGCAGCTATCAACATGCATTCCAATACAACTGCGTACAAAAATGGCTACATGATCATCTGGCAATGAGGCGCTCGGACGCGTCTGCTGCGGCTTCTAGCGCGCACATCATAACTACAAAATATGAGTTTTATATATAGCGTAAAATTGAAAATGATTTGCAACAAAAATAGACAGCAGCAGCCGTGGAAAATGAGCGCAACGCAAGAAGCAGATAAATATTAATAAAAATAAAAAAATTAAAATCTCAAAGATGATCGAGCAGATCAGCAGCACAGCTAAGGTGACATTGGAAATTATAGAGATTTTTTGATTTTCTAATTGATATTTATGGTAGGGGATGGGTAGCATTTTCTCGATAATAATTTCTTATTAGACGGATATACTCAGTGTTGGTATTTTTAGCTAAAGTTAGCTAAAGTGATGCTTTTGCAAATTTCCTTGGTATACACAAAATTTCATTATAGATATCGTTGTGATATTGCCGTCTATTTTGATTTCTTCGATCATTCTGCTGCAAATTTCATCAACATTGTATACAACTTTGTCCCCTAACACTCATCATTTGCCAGATTTGATTTTTTAATATTTATTTATACTCTTTATATTTTGGTGCTTTGACGCTATCAACGCTTTTCATCTCCGATTATCTGCTTAATTTGCCAAAAATAATAAATAGGTACAGTTTTTTTCATTGTATTAGCTTTTGTCTGTATTAGTACTAAACAACTTTTATGAGTGCTACTTGACATGGCGAGCATCGAAACAACAAAATGAAAATAAATACCTACATACACACATACATGCTTATGCATGACGGGTCGATTTAAAAATCGCTCATTGCTCTGTGAAAATCGTATTCTAGGGATCAAAATAAGAAACTTTGCCGAAGGAACCATGCCTCTAAAACAAATTCTGATGCCCCCCAATTTGGGTCGAACGAAAAATCCCACTTTGACCCATTTAAAGTGCTCCAATCGAGTCCAAATGTATGACCGACAACCACTAACTTTGGACGGCCTATCCACCCATGCCAGTGGCACACCCCGTGGAACTCCCCTAGGGGGTTCCCCATACAATCATTTCAAAATATCACCATTTTTGACCTTTACATGAGAAAAGAAACTAAAAACTTCGACCCAAATTGGGGGACATCAGAATTCGTTTTAGAGGTATGATTCCTTCGGCAAAGTTTCTGATATTGATCCCTAGAATACGATTTTCACAGAGCAATGGGCGATTTTTTTGCCTCCCCACAAATCGACCCGGCCTAATACTTATATATTAGGGGGTCTCACCGAAAAAAGTTACGCTTACTCCACCGGAATTAGTAAATGTATTACTATGTTTTAAGGCTACCGCCAAGTATTTCACAAAAATATTAAGTCTTACGTGAGCTGGTCCGACTTGGAAATTTACTTTTTATAAATAAAAAAAAAATAGTTCGTAAAAATATTTTTTCCATAAAGTCATATCTTATGGTATGATAGAAAAATATAAGATTATCGATGGAACCCATGGAAAAGCACACCTGCTGATATTTTCTTATAGGAAAATTTGGATGTGAATGGGTTAATTTTCCAAGAAGGTATAAAAGTGGGTGAGAAAAATACTTTAAAGGTTTAAATCGGTCGAGATGTGGCTGAACTATTCAAGTTACAGGGTTTGATTGAAAACTAATGAGCCTTATTTTTTTTTAAGCAGTTTTATTAAACCTTTTGGCTTATACAACTAATATTCTTCAAAATAGGACCCTTGAGCGTCAATACACCGCTGGTAGCGGTCCTTCCACTGCAGGTAACATTTTTTAAACTCATCACAGTTTTTTGGATCGCCTTGATGGAGTCAAAACGCCTCCCCTTCAGCTTTCTTTTCAGGTGCGGAGGGGACATGTCTAGGCTGTAGGGAGGGTGTGGAAGCACCGGCACCCCCATCTTGGCCAATGCAGAGGTGCAGAGGAAGGCGGTGTGCGCCGGCACATTGTCGTGATGAAGGGTCCAATCCAGATCGCTGTTCGTCTTCGACGTCCTCCCGGCCTTCCTTGAACGACTTGTGCCATCGTTTTACCTGGGCACTGGACAGAGGTTGGTCCCCGTAAGCCTCCTTGAGTAGCCCAATGGTTTCGGTACTCGTTTTGTTTAGCTTTACACACTTTAAAACACACAATTAAAAGTGAATTGTTTTTTTTTTGCAAAGAAAGTTTATTTTGAAGTTCTTTTTAGTTACTACTCCTTTTACTCTTTCCCCATTTTTGCTTTTTTAACAAGTCTAAAAATCTGAATCAGCAGTCGATTCTTTGTCCACAGCGGCAGAATTTAAAAATTCATTAATGATAAACATTTACACTTTTATGCTTTTGTTTATTTAATACAAAATTGTTTGATTGTCTTGCTGTCTGTAGTATAGACTCCCTCATCGCAATGCAGAGGTCATCATCAGTAGCAGCATCAACTTGGTGTAGAGAGAAAGAGCGCTTGGTCACGCCGCGGCCGATTGCTTTTCTGAAATTTTGGTCGCATTGCTTTTTATTGCTTTGTTATTTTATTTTTCATTGACGCAAATGTTTTGCATTCCGAATTCCATTTTGTTTCACTTACAAAAAGTTTAATTTGAAACAATTTTCTCTAAACGAGAAAAAGTATAAAAGGTGATGAAGTGTATATAGAAAACATTCCAAATCGTAATTGTAAATTAATAATATTTTTACTTGTGGAAAAATGTACTCTTACTTGTAATTGCTTTTGAGTATTGTGGTTCCATATAATGCTCTTTTTGCAGGCACCTGAGAATAAATACAAAAATGTATACATACATATGCAATTTATGAATGAATTATAGTGCAAAATACAGACAATGACTATAGAAACACCAAAGCTTGATTTTTGCGACAACAGAAGCATAAGGAAACTCTGAAAAAGGAGTTCGCATTCGCTTCAATGAACTTGTTCAAAGAACTAAATAGTTTGTGAATAACACAAGTCTAATACATATTTATGTAGGAGTATATGATTTTATGTTTAACAAATATTCTTAAACGTTCAAATTTTTTATAATTATGAAATACCTTTGCTGATCAATAAAAATCGTTTAATTGAGTAGGTGCGCTGAATAAATTACTAGTCGAGAACAAATTAATTGTAATTAAGCTTACAAACGACGAAAACTAGAGTACAAAGCCAAAATGTGTAATCGCAAGTGTGTGTGCGAGTATGCATTTCTACTTGGATACAAACAAGTCAGTACTTCACAATTTTATGATATTTGCGATAAGTAATCAAAATCTTGATTACTGCTACCAAATTACGGGATATAAGCCAAATATTTGCTGAATTGTAGCCAGCTATACGGAAATCCAAGCAGTCACAGCGGTCAACAAAAATTGAAGTATGAATTTCACGAGTAAACTGCATTGCCTCTTTCAGTGGGTGTAATATTATGATTGCTTGCTTTGGCACTTGAAAAGAAAGTAACTGTATTCAATTGGTATTGAGGCTATGTATAGATGAATGGGGACCTTGTGATCCTATCTCGCATTCAATCTCGTATTTCAGTTTAGAAACTGTTCTTGATTTATTGGCATACTTACACTCATCTTTTGGTGACCAAATCGCAACATCGCGGTTCGTGATAATTACATTTTCTAATCGTCTCCGGAAGATGTTGCACTTTCTATGATTTCTTTAACTTGATACCTTAACAAATGACAGTAGAAAAACGCAAAACTGTTCGATCCACACAAAAAATTGCGATAAATTCTAAAAAGGCGGTCTTGATGGGACACCCTTTACTACTATACTAAATATCGATAAGTCCCAATATAAGAGCACAATTTTTCTGCTAACTTTATATATTAACATCACATGTATTTGTTTAAGTAATTAAATGCAAGGTGACAGTAAACTGAATTGTTGTTGTGTAAGTACATAAATAAGTGAATCTCCATGCATATGAATGGAAATTCGTTTGAAGCTTTCTGAAAGTATCTCGTGATCAGTGGCGGATCCAGGATTTCATAAAGGGGGGGTCCGGGGTATTTTAGAAGGGTGTTTTTATTAAAAATCAATTTCGTGAATAAAATATGGCATTATTCGCGCTGCATGTCGTGACTAGCCGATGAAAAAACTAATAGCTCTAGATATCTTGTAAAAAAAATTCTAAAAATAGTAAAGGACTTTGATTCAAAATTACAAGAATAATTGGCGGTTTTTATACATCGTGGGACACCTTCATAAATAATTACGCCTATTTAAGATACAATATATTATAACATGTATTGGAGCCAACTTGCAATTCAACCATGTATAGTTTAAGTACGAAAAAAATATCAACCCTGTTTGTAACTTCTTTACTTCTTCTTCTTGTATTAATGCTTACTGTGACTCAATTCACTCCAATAAAGTTCTTCAAACGAAACGGTCTTGTTTATATATAATATTATATATTTAATTGCGCTTTTCTCTAACAACATGTGTTGCTATATAACGGCAAGAAAGTTACCATGAAAGAGCCGTTGCAGCTTTTCCTTATCGTAACGGCGACACCCTGTGTACTGTTAACTCGAAATTTTAAATAGCGCGCCAACGACATCGCGATGACGGCGCCGAGTGATTTTTCCCTAAGTTTTTTTGGTGAATAACTAGGCTATCTTTAAACATGCATGAACATGCTTCTATTCTTTTGTTTCTTTCAACGAGCAGAATACATTGTGTCGAGCATTTGTTGACAAGTAGTTAATGTGATTGTTAATACGCCTCCTAACATGGAGAGAACATTATTTTCTTATTTCGAGCGCCTTGATCCAGAATCAGAACCAAAAATAAAAAAGAAGGAAAAACAGGTAAAGTTAAAAATTTGTATCCAAGAAGAGTCAGTGTACGGTTGGTGCTCAAATTAATAGAATCACTATGAAAAATTCAAGTTTCAGCCATTTAACTGATAATAATCAAAGAATAGTCTATTTTTAATATGTTGTTTATTAAATTTCTATAATACGACAAAAACAATATTCAAACCAGTCTTTTATTAAAAAAATATTTAAAAAAAATCAATATTTTGCGTGAGCACCTCGTGCAGCAATTAAAACCGGAATCCTTTTGGGTATGCTTTCAACGCATTTTAAGCAGTTTGTTTTTATTTGGTCGTCATTTTTCCAAATATTTTGCAGTCTTTCGCTCAGTTGTTCTTTATTTGTAATATTATCTTTCGATATTTCTGTCTTTGCTGACTCTTAAAGGTTCTCATTTTTTGAATTTTTTGCTCTTCCAAAAAGCTGCTCACAAAAAGCCAAATATATCGAACGGTAATTTCGACAAAGCAATGATTGCTACAATGTTTCACATTATACAAAAAAGTAGCATTTCCTAACATTTTTGCAAACTACACGTCATTAAACTCGGCAGTTTGTTCCTCTACAGTATGATTCTAATAATTTGAGCACCCACTGTAAGTAAAAAGTTAACGTTTTTTGTACAAGATATTTTACTGTAAACAATCATTCTGTGTATACAAGTGTTTTCACTCCAAATCTTTTTAACTCGTGCATATTTTTATTATAACTCAACATGCAGAGCTTGATTAAGGAAATGTATCACTCTACGTAGTTGGCTTTTTACGTTCTTTACCTCTACGAAATATCATTTTTAGTTTCAAAATTCACAATATAATTTACAATATGAATGAAAGTAAAAATAAACTACAAATTCTGGATTTCTTACTTATTGTTTTAGATTGAAAACACCGAGAAGTCGAACCTTGAGGAAAATACAGTAGAACAAACTTTAGAACAATCTGTAGAACAATCTGTAAAACAATCAGCCGAAAAAAATACGTCAATACAAAACGAAATTCCACCCTCGTTCAAAAACAACATAGCTTCAACCACAACGAAACTCTCGAGTAAAAAAAATGCAAATGAAATTCTAAACATCGTCAATGATTCGTGGGTACCACCAGCTAATAACAAGTTTCAAGCGAATTACATTAAATTTTCGAAAGATCGTCCGCCATATTGGATCAGCCATTTTTAATTTTAAAAAACTAACATCAGATTCGTAATCAGCGACACCAATGTCGAACATACATAGTTTTCTAAGAATCTGTTGCGCCATTAAAGAGGGCGTTAAGAAAATGAATTTGCATGTCTGAAAGTCTTAAATTCAAAATAGTATAACTTTTTTTTCATTCATCCTAGAAGTCTTTTAAAAAATGGATTTTAAAGCTACAGAGTATTACTTTGCGATTCCGTTGTGGAAAGTAAAAAAAAAAATTTACCTTACTCAAAAAAAATTCATAAAGATGTCCAAAATCGGCATTTCTTGACTATTTAACCACAAATTGCCAAAAGTCCTGACGTGCTGGAGCATTTTCAAGATCAAATTCGTTTTCAGCACAAAAAAAAACTTCAAGAGACACTCGTAACCGTTTTAGAAATTGGACAAAAATGAAATTACGCAGGCCTGTGTAATTATTCAAAATTTTGAATTGCGTCCGTCGTATTATAATTGTTTTTATTATAAAATAAATTAAAACTGGAAGAAAAATCTAATAAACTGCTAATGCATATAAAAAAATATTGTTTTTTTTAACTTGACTCATACAGAATTGAAACATAAAATTTTAGAGCATGATTCCAATGGGGGGGGTCCGGACCCGAAAACCCCCCCCGTGGATCCGCCACTGCTCGTGATGCTCCGTTTGTATTGATTCACACTAGATTCACAAACTTTGGACTTAGCATTGGATCACTTATTTTCAATTAATAATAATAATTTATAAATGGTGTTTTTTTAAGTAGTGCTGCAAATGCTGAAGTGCACACGGGAATATGCATTTTCCTTTTTTTTCAAATCGCTGGATAGTGGCTGTATGCTACAAGTGAAAAGTACAAAATTGTAATGAAAGCTGCAATTGTTTTTATGTATTACAAAAGTAATTCTGAGACGCCAAATATTTCTATGAATTTCTGGCTGGAATTTTGCAACCCAATACTTCCGGACCATATTCATGCACTTTTGGGAACAAAAAATCATTGAGTAAGGCTCTGCATGGCGCTCAGAAGGCCGTGGGCAGAAGTGCATACCTTATTTTCACTGAAGGCTTTAGACACCAGACACCATGAACGAGTGTCGCTCGCTTTCCATGCTTTTTCCTCACAAGCCTAACTATTACTTTATCCAACAAGTATGATTCGTGTCACAAAACCAGGAGGGGGATAATTGTTGCACGTATTCTGGAAATAGAGCAAGGCGCTCCACAAAAAATTTTCTACTAAGCACTAATTTTGGAAACTAGTTTCAAGAGTTTTAAAAGCTGCTCGAATGTAGACCAGCGAATACTTAATGAAATAGCGAAGTGAGTTGTTTTCCCGTACTAACCCGTTCCAGACTCGAATAATTTCGATCGATTTCTCTGGGCAAAAAGTAAGGTGAATTTGGTTGTAAAATGAAAAATCTTTAATTATTCTTGTAAATCAATTCCATCCCCTTCAAAATAATCCCCTCTCGATGGTCACGAAGAACGAGTGCAGTGTGAGACGGTGCATTATCGTGATGCAAAAACCAAGAGTTGTTGGCCCATAATTCTGGTCTTTTTAGACGAATTTCTTCACGTAAACGCCGCATAACGCTCAAATAATATTCCTTATTAACAGTTTGGCCAGGTGGAAGGAATTCATAGTGCACCACACCACGAAAATCGAAAAAAAAACTGTCATCATGACCTTTATTTTTGAACGACTTTGACGTGCTCTTTTCGGTCTGGCCTCGCCTTTAGCACGATATTCGCTTGATTGGTCGGTTGTTTCAGGGTCGTAAGCATAAATCCAAGTCTCATCTCCCGTAATGATGCATTTGAGCTTGTCCTGATAGTCTGAAACATTGTTTCACACACATCAACGCGACGACTTTTTTCCATGAAATTAAGAGTTTTCGGTAGCAAACGAGATTTGACTTTTCGTAGGCCCAAATGGTCTTTCAAAATGGTTTTCACAGATCCTTCTGATATTCCGATCATATCAGTAAGGTCTTTAACAGTCAACCGACGATTTTTGAGCACTAACTCCTTCACTTTATTGACGTGTTGGTCATCTGTTGACGTCGATGGTCGTCCGGAGCGCTCCAAGTCATCAACACGTTCTCGACTCTCTTTGAAGTCTTTGTACCACATATAAAGATTTTTCTGCGACATGGTCGAATCACCAAATGCCTTCTGCAACATGTTAAACGTTTCCGCAGCCGAAATTTCATTCCGCAAACAAAATTTGATGGCACTTCTCTGCTCAATCAAATCAGACATTGTAAACATCGAAAAATGCACCCTTGGTCGTTTGGTAAACACAAGCGTAAATATATTACTGATAATGACATTCGCATGAAAGTTGGTCCAGATGTATTAACAGTGCTGCCAACTCATGAAAAAAATAACTAGAGCGAAATTTTAATCCCGCGAAGTTTGACAAATAAATTCACCTTACTTTTTGCCCAAATAGTACATTAAAACCTTTTTCCTCGGTCGAAATTGTACTAGTTGGGAATAATATGGGAAAACTCTTCTGCTCCTCCTTATCATAAATAAGCAAATCTGACTCCATTATTAATGTGAGTGTATTTGTGTCGTAAAACTTTTTGAAGGCTTCAATTATTCGTAAATTTAACGATGTTTTTAGTAAAGTGTATTTAAAATCAAACTGATAAATCTACTTTATAACTAAATAGTATCTCAGTAGGCAGTCCAGTTTCACTCATTGTTGTTCTTTGAAGATGTATGGCTTATTTCTTCTTTATATTAACCATGGAAGTGGTAGAACAAGAAGTTTCTGAAATTATTCCAATGCTTCCAATAAATTATTTAATATTTTGTACAAAATAAGTTTTGCGGATTTTATGGCATTGAATTCAAAATTATCCAACGTTATTGAGTTGGTCTTTGCATGCCAAAAAAAGTTTTTTCCGAAAATTTTGAACAAGAAATCCTTTTTTAAATGTTTTTTTGAAGGTATGCTTTATCTTAAAGTATTAGATATTAAAATATATTTTGTATCTAAAAAGTATTCGTAAAATTTGCAACATACACTAACTTATTTATTTCATTTATTTTTTATTTTTAATTATGCTCAATACTGTAAAAAAATTAATTTAAAAAAAATCTGACGAAAATATCCACAACATCTGGATCACTTGACATGGAACAGTTCAGTGTATCACTGGGGATGTTTTTCTCATGCTCATAATTTCGGTTCTTTCTGTCTCTAAACTGAGAAAAGTACAGGGAATCTTATAAATTTATATCAGTTTGAACTTAGTTTGCACAAAAAAACTAAATGAATTGATTTAAATTTAAATAAATTTAAATTCTAATTATAATACTCGCGGCCGCCGTAGCCGAATGGGTTGGTGCGTGAATATCATTCGGAATTCACAGGGAGATAATTAAGAAAAAAACATTTTTCTAATAGCGGTCGCCCCTCGGCAGGCAATGGCAAACCTCCGAGTGTATTTCTGCCATGAAAAAGCTCCTCATAAAAATATCATAAAAACATTGGAACAAGCAACAACAAACATAAATTTAAATTTCAAATGTTTACTCTACGCATTCCAAGAAAATTGTTTGGCAGTGGCTTAGACAAAAAGTTCTTTTCCAATGGGCACCTATTTTTGTATATTTTATGTCTAAATTCTTAGGACAGAATTCACATCTACGTGTTTTTCGTTCTGGTTCCGAGATATTTTCTATTCGTTTCTATTCTATTCGAGAAACCTTCGGTAAGCAAGATAATTTTCAATTAGTGGCCACCTGGAGCGAGAGCTCCGTTCCAGTAAGATTGTAAATTTCAATAATTTCTGGGAACTTTTTATGTGGCGATGTGTTTCAGCATTGTTGTAATGAGTAACAGTTTGGGAACTCTCACCGCCCTTTCTACTGAAAAAAAAAATTGAAATACCTTCAGTTGTTTATCATTCTTCATACCATTGCCACGATCGATGCCGTCAATTATTTCGTCATCGTTTTCCTCTTCTAACCAGTGTTGCCAATTTAGCGACTTTTTCGCTAGAATTGAGGACTTTTGCTTGAGTCTTGGCGACAAAAAAAAAGTTTTGACGACAAAAATGATTTAGCGACTTATTTCGCGACTTTTGAAGAGCAAATCAAAACAGTTTTAGGCAATAGATACTTTTCCGTCAACTTGATTTCCCGTGAATGCCCTTTACCTTCCATACTCTAGGGTAACAATTTACTGACTATAAGTAAAATAACGCACTACCTATTGGTGTGTTAGCGTTGATAACTCATCGATCTATAATTGAAATTTTAAATTTATTTTTACCTTAAATTTTTTTATGAAATTAACAAAAATCATACGTTGTATTAAGAAATAATAAAATATATCCAATTCAATTACACCTTGTTTCACACAATTGTAATGAGTAACCAAATTATTTTTACCACTGATCACATAAGAGCAATGCGGTCGGGGAATCTCAGGATTTTACTATGTTCTGTACGTGAAACAATTGAATTGATATCGGCTCAGTTGATTGTTTACTATCCTCTAGTTTACTTACTTTTTAATTCATTTTAAGTAAATATAAAATATTTAAATCTATCTCTCAGAATGAAATTTAGGATCCGCTCCTGATGGAGTTAGCGACTTTTGATATTGGTCCTAGCGACTCAGATTTATTGGCGTTGGCAACACTGCTTCTAACCACCGCACAATACGAGTTTCTTGTTGCCAAAATAGTAATAGGTAACGGAGGAATGATGTAACCCGTCGAAAACGACGCAATAACGACATTATATCATTACGTAAAGCTAAAGGATGGCTCGTAAGTTATTTCGTAGAAGAAGATGCAGTGTTAACTTGTTTTTGAAAATAAATGGTTTTTTTCACCCCGGCGGGCTAGTTAATTCAAATAAAAAAAAAACTTAAAATTTATAAACTCGGCAGGCACTTGAGATAGATTTTCGATGTGGTCACCGGTGATACACTGGCTTATGGAGAACGACTTCTGCAGCCATCGTATTAATAAACGTGATTATAGGTATGCGTGCGCTGCTTTATCTCAGCTGTCACACGGACTAGGTCTGAAGTGCACTGCTACCATTTAATTCGTAACCACAGTAATTGATTTTCTATATATTTTAGATGCTAGAAACAGGCAGTTTTAAAAAGGTTATGCCCAACGAAACGCCAATCGCCAGCCCCTCCGTTAGCAATATACCAGTTAATCAACTGGTTGAAAATGGACAAAAAATGTAGACGCAGGTCTCCATGGACATTTACAGTTACATACACCTCTAATTGGTAATATTGTAACTAGTACCATTTTAGCGAGTCTTGAACTGGTATGACTTCAAGGTTCTTCACTGCACGAACACTGTGCGCAAGTACTTGGATGGTCGTTGTTTTTATTGATGTTAATGATGCTGTTTTATTCTATACATCTGCAGCAATACAATTCACTTAATAATTTAGCATCGAATTATGGGCAATGAATGGCATTAAAAATACAAAGACACTGCAGTGGACGACATTTGTAATAAAAATTTTATTCCCATACTTAAATGCACAATTTAAGACAATTAGATGCAGCGTTAACATTCGAGAAATATGTACTTGTATGGGATAAGTGAAGAAGAAAATTAGAGAAAAATAATGAAATATGCAGCAACGGAAATGTAAATTAATAAATAAAAACAGTTTTGCGGAAGAGCTTACGGCTATGTGCTTATGTATTTATTGCATGTAAGGCACATATAAATCACCGTGTCGGAATATGTGAAAACCACAAAGAATTTTAATTAAAGCAGGAACATTTTTGCTTGTTAAAAGTTGTATTTATTGCGCAACATCGCAATTGTTTTTGTTTCAATTATCTTCTATCCAACTAAAACCAAAGCAGATACGAGGGGTGCCTTTTATATGTCGGGATTTGGCAACCCTGGTGTTGCAATCTGGCAACTGACAGCTGTATCGCAAAGTTTGACATTTTTGGGCTTTTACGTCCTCAGAACGTTTTGAAATACCAGCGCTATTTGCGTTGTTTACAGTAATTTAAAAGATTCATCTCGGTCCAAAAATGGAATTAAATCGTGAACATTTTCGTGCGATTATTTTTTACAACTTTCGACGTGGATTAACTCAGCAACATTGCATGGATGAACTTAATTCATTTTTTGGCGATGAAGCCCCATCAAGGACCAGTGTTTATCGATGGTATGGTGAATTGAATCGTGGTCGTAGTTCACTCCAAGACGAATTTCGTGAAGGTCATCCAAAATCAGTTGTTGTTCCGAATACCATTGATGCTGTGCGCGAACTGATATTGCAAGATCGTCATGTGACCTATCGTGAGATTGAGACAATCTTAGGCATTAGTGGGACCAGCATACATTCAAAATTGCATACACATTTGACTGTCAAAAAAATTTGTTCGCGTTGGATCCCACACAATTTGTCAATCGCTCAAAAAAAGGCTCATGTCCATTGGTCGAAGGAAATGCTCAAAAAATACGATCGCGGGGCTTCGAAACACGTCTATGACATCGTGACAGGTGATGAATCATGGATTTATGCGTATGAGCCCGAAAGTAAACAGCAGTCGACTGTATGGGTGTTTCAAGATGAGCCAAATCCAACAAAAGTTGTTCGCGCACGAAGCACTTCCAAGCAAATGGTCGCCTGTTTTTTCAGAAAAACTGAACATGTCGCAACCGTATGACTAGAACAACGCAGAACAGTAAATTCTGAGTGGTACACAACCATTTGTTTGCCAGTTGTCTTCCAAGAAATTAGGAAAACCAATCGCCAAAGACGGATCACTCTTCACCAGGACAATGCAAGCTCTCACACATCGGCTCTAACAACTGCATTTGGAGCACCCAAAACATCGAATTAATGGATCATCCGCCGTATAGTCCTGACTTGGCACCGAATGACTTCTTTTTATTCCCGTACGTAAAAAACAAACTGAGAGGTCAACGTTTTTCGACACCTGAAGAAGCGGTTGCGGCATTCAGAATGCATGTTTTGGAGGTACCTCATTCAGAGTGGAAAAAGTGCTTCGACAATTGGTTCAAACGCATGCAAAAGTGTATAGATCTTCATGGAGAATATTTTGAAAAACAATAAAGTGATTTTCGATGACTAAAATTTGTTTTTGTTCTCTAATCCCGACATATAAAAGGCACCCCTCGTAATAGTAAATCGATATTAGATGATAATAATAAATGTACATTAGATAATAAATATTAGTAAATAAGAAATAGTTCATTAATCACAGTAACATAGTAACAGCAGACTGTTGAATAACTATTGAAGAGTGGTTACGTCAAGCTTCTCATCCAATTTGGTATGATTTTCGATATTTATTTGTAATTGAATTTCCAAACTTTTTTATGCCGCCTTCAAAGCCAAGTATATTCGGAGGCGATAGCTGAAATATGAAAACAAAGTAACAAATCTAGAAGGGACTTGAAGATGATAATACAAGAATTTGCTCCAAAGCAGCTATTGGGCCCAGGCTGCCTATTTCGTTTAGGTCTTACCATACAGAGTAAACAGTAGGTACTCCAATAGAAAATTGTAAAATAAAAATTTCTGAAAATATTGAATTTTTTGCGAACGACTTCTAAACTGATTCCCAACTTTTTTGCGATGGGTATTGTTATTTTCCGTTTACATCTGTACAGCTTTTATTTGGTTTTGTCAATACAGTTTGTGACTATCTGCTCCACAATCTATTCGCTCACTCATTCAGTACACTTTTACTACCAGGCAGTTTGTTGGAAGTTTCCCGTTCTCAGATTTTCAAAAAGTTTTCTATTCACATATAAAGTTGCTTATCTCTCTTTCTTGTTCATTTTTCCCCATTTATTATTCGCACAACTTTATACTTTTCATGCTTGAAGCGCTGCAAGTTTAGTGGAATACACATATTACATAGTTATATACACATACATACATACTTATATGTATTCACGAATGCGTTCTAATTGTAGTTTGCGCATTTCCCGTGCTGTCTGTCCTTGTTTAGTAAGTAAATATTTTAATTTCTCGTTGCTCTAATTGCATTTGCAACTTAAGTTAAAAGTAATCTTTGAAAAAATTAAGTGACTTTGCAATATCGACCGTGATTAAAACGTTACTGGTTCTGAGGAAGAATATAAAATACCCGTAAACATTTCTTTACTTTCTTATTTGGCTAAATTTTAACATGGTGAAATTTTGCTAATTACTGGCAATGAAGAACTCGTTTTACTCGTACTTTTTAATGTTTAAAATGATGAACTCCTTAGCTGATTATGAGTTGTTTCAATATTAAAAAAAAAAAAAACCATTTAGTATAGAACTCGTGACTTATTAACTCTCGATTCTCTGCTATTCCATATTGTGTCATAATAATATTAATAAGATTCTAAGGTTCTCAGTCTAGCCTTCAAGTGCCAGCCGCCTTGTCGTAGACGATTTTACCCCAATCCTTCGGTGTGGGGGCTAAAGTTACCGATTTTTTCTGGTTTTTTGTACGTGACTTCCGTCCGGGTCGGACTCGGCTTCCAAACCCACTGCAGACATAAGACACCAAAACCGCGTTCACACAGGGCAACTTTTGTTGAAGTAACTTCTGAAAGAGGGGGAGGCGAGTAGAGGAGAGGGCACTGAGTTGCTCGTAGTAGGCGACTCGCTTTGTGTTTTCATTCTTCTCAGTGTTGCTGTTGGCTGTATACTAAAAACAATAGCAATTGCAAGCAACGGGTTACTCTGTGTAAACGACACGGACATCATCAAAAGAGAACTCGAAATGTTCAAGCAAGAACATTTTTTCTGTATGAACACGGTCCAAATGTTAGAAAAGTTGCCGAATTGTTGTGTAGGATGTTTTAGCTCTTTCTATCCTGCGACAAATTTGTGATGGAGTTAACAAAGTAAAATCTCACGCATCTTTCTGATTTCTCTAGCCATTATTTCTGTATTTTTTTTTTTTTTTTAATTTGAAAAGTCGAGTCAAGAACCGAGAAATTTGGTAACTGCTAAAACACTCAGGCTAAAAAGCCCATTGTATTTAAAGCTCTGGAAAGTGGAAGGATAGATAGTCAAGGAGGAGAGGAAAGAAGTAACAGAAGGAAAAAGATAGAATAGAGTAGAGAAATAGAGGTAGCTAGACCTGTGAGAATTGTCCAGATTCTTTGATAAATTTGAAAATATCCTCCAGTTTGAGAGAACGAATTTGACTCGATCTCATCACATCGCAACCCAAAATTATTCTCAGCCTTACTCTAGCAAATGCAGGACACTCACAGAGAAAGTGTTCAGTGCTATACGCCTCCTCAATTCGGGTCCTCAATGATTCCAATGGCGGTTGTCTCCATGGATTGTGTTCAGTAATAATACCGACCATCAACCGAACGTCTTTTCTTTCAAGTTTTAGAAGAAAGTTCGACAGTTTTCTGTTCGGCCCTGTCACAAAACACTTTGCAGTTCTGCAGCGTTCTAGGCCAGACTTTCTGTATTTACGTTTAGGTTTTAGGTACCTGAATTGGGGTTTTTAATGATCTCGCGGGCTACTCCACCCTATCATTCATGCATCCCTGTCGAGTTCGATTATGACGTTGTAGGTGGAGTTCGATGCCATGCAAGTTTAAGTCCTTTCATGAAATTTGATGTCTTAAAATGGTATATTTCTTATGATTTATAGTTTGATAACCTTGAACTTGATTAAAACACTTTTATTTTCTGGTTGTGGATGGTTTACAAGGAAAAACTTGGGAAGAATGTTGCAAGATTTTTGAAATATTACAAAAAAATATTTTAAATACGCCATATTAACGGATTTTTTCAAATTATTCAATGTTAAAAATATTAACAAATTTGAGTGGGGTTGCCATCTGTCGACAAAAACTGCAAGAATAATCTTTAAATATACAAACGCATACAATATGACAACTCTGCCATTAAACGGAACGTGTTTGAGAAAAAATACATACCATAATTTTATGTAGGGTTACCACCTATCCGAAAAAAAATTAAATAAACTGTCACTAAAAAATTAAACTGTCATTCAATTTTGAAATTAAATATTGGAAAATTCACAAATTTTCCTTTTTTTGCTGGGGAAATTTTTGTACAAATTTCTGCTTAAATAAATAAGGTACGTACGGGCTACGTATATCCAATTTTTTTTTATGTTGGTAAACTCATCTCGAAGATAAGTTCACGGTTTTAGTAATATAGAATGTTTAGTTTGTTTATGAGAGGCATAAATAAGACAAGTGTGTTGCGTGTTCGGCGATTTTCTGCTATCGAAAAAAAACGATGAATCAAAGAAGTTGCATCAAATTTTGTGTAAAAAATGGAATTAAGTGCTCAAAAACACTTGAACTGTTGACAGTGGCATACGGTGAGAGTACTCTGAGTTAATTTAAAAAGGCAATGAATGAATATAATGCTTGGGAATATCACAACTTCAGTCGCTGATCATCAACATCATTTCATTTTGAAAAAAATAACCTCATGAAAACCATAGCCGTAACCCAAAAAATATTAAAAAATAGTTTCCAAAGTTTTGAGCGCAATCCGGTGTGAGGTTGAAAAGCTTTAATATTTATATGAATTTATAAACTTTTTTTGTATCCATAAGTACGAGAATGAAATGCATCTCGAAATGAACAAAAGTAAATCGGATAGTCTTCACTACGCTAATTCAATCTTCGAAGTAAATAAACGAAGAACATTTTACTTCACCTAATATATGGGTAAATATGCACATCTGATGCGCGAATTCTTCTTTAATTTTTTTTATTTTTTGTTTCTTTTTAATTTTTTTAGTCATGCAATAATTATTAACATAATACAACTGTTTTTTTAGATTTGTAAGCCAAAATGCAAAATTTTATACATATTATGAAAACCAATTCCAATGTCGGTGACTGCCATGTGGTTGCAGGGATTTGTAGTCATTGCGATCCCTTCAGTGATGAACAGAAAATGTATTACCAACCATGAATCTACGAGTAAAATAAATCACTAAATAGAAAAAGGCCATAACAAATGGCCTTGAGAACAGGATAACGATGTTCGTGTGAATTACCCTTAACTTCGTTCAACAACTTCGTTGCTAAGACAAGGTGCTTTGCGTGCACTCGTCATCAAACGAATGCATATATAAATATTATAGGGTTTTCTAATAGGGACGTGTCGATGTCGCCAGGCTGTGGTGGCCATGTTGGTTTAGTGGTATCTGTCCAATCTGTTTATTATTCAGCCGCTGATGCCAAATAAATATGGAAAGTTGCACGATTCAGCAGCACATGCAAATGATACAACTTATGCACTTATGAACGATGTGATAGCGTTATAGACTTCGTTTATTTGAAAAGTGGGTAAATCTTTTTTACAAAATGGCTTTCATATATAATTATTTACTATACTTTAAATTTAACTATTTGTTTTTTACATCTTTTTTACAAAATGGCTTTCATATATAATTATTTACTATACTTTAAATTTAACTATTTGTTTTTTACGGCCGGTCTATTTAGTACAGCGCTCTTTTTGCATACATCTAAGTTTAGTTTCATTAAAAAAACCGCAGTCATTACTCAATACCCAAAGGACATCAGAGATCTTATTTCACTAAAGAGAAAACTTCGCAGTAAGTGGCATGAAACACGAGCACCAATAGATAAAACTAGGCTAAACAAAATGACCAAAGACCTTAGTCGGAAAATAAAGAAATTTAAAAGTGATGGGTTTTCTCGTTACTTGCATTTATTGCCCAACGATCGTCTTGTGGATTACTCTTTATGGAAATGCACAAAGTACTTAAAAAGGCCACAAATGCACTGTCCTCCACTCAAGATAAAAGAAGGAAAATGGGCTAATAACAATTCCCAGAAAGCAGAACTATATGCAGATTATCTAGCCGATATTTTTACACCTCATGAGGCAACATCCGAAAGCCTGTCTACATCCGTGCTCCAAGAGTTTGAAGAAATTCCACGAGTCACGAGCGCCGAACTAAAAAGAGAAATTAAAATGCTAAAAAATAAAAAATCCCCTGGTTTTGATACAATCACTGCAGAAATACTCAAGCAGCTTCCTCCTAAAAGCATTCAAATTCTCACTAGCATAATGAATGCATCTTTTAAGTTTCATTACGTTCTCATTCTCTGGAAAACTGCGGATTTATTATTATGCTCCAAAAACCAGGCAAACCTGGACACGAAGTTACATCGTATAGACCTATATCACTCCTACCAGTGACCTCAAAGCTGTTGATTAAAATACTCAATAAAATAATAGAACGAAAAAAAATAATTCCAACACATCCTTCCTACCAGTGATCTCAAAGCTATGTATTGATTAAAAGACTCAATAAAATAATAGAACGAAAAAAAATAATTCCAACACATCAGTTTGGTTTGCGAAGTAAACATTCTACAATCGACCAGGTACACAGGATCACGCACGAAATAGAAAAAGCACTCGAAAATAAAAAAGTATGTTCTGGTGTATTCCTCGATGTGGCAAAGGCTTTCGATAAAGTTTGTCACACAGGTTTGCTTTTTAAACTAAAATTAATATTTCCTAAGCAATACTACGAAATCTTTGAGTCGTACTTATCAGATCGCTATTTTCGAGTCAAGCAAGATGATGCTTATTCAAGTCTTCGACAAATAAATGCAGGAGTACCTCAAGGCAGCGTTCTTGGGCCTCTGCTGTACCTTATCTTTACACATGACCTACCGTCTGATCCTAATTACGTCACAGCAACGTTTGCAGATGACACCGCCTTGATTGCAGTTGGTGAAACTGAAAACGAATCGACAAGATTTGCCAGTGGACTAATACATGGAAAATTAAACTTAACCAAACGAAATCTGTATACGTAGTTTTCACAAACACTAAAATACAACATATACCACTATATATATATATAGATGATCAACAGGTCCCATACTTAAACTATGCGAAGTACCTAGGTATGACACTTGACTGCAAACTTCGATGGAAAGAGCATAACAAGAAAAATAGGCAAGAATTGGACATCAAACTCAAAAACATGCCATGGCTCATGGGTAGCACATCAGCTCTCACGATAGAAAACAAGCTGTTAATTTATAATCAGATACTAAGGCCAGTATGGAGTTATGGTGCGCAGCTATGGGGGTGCCCCAGTAAAAATACGAAAAACCAAATCAGATACAAGGCCAGTAAAATACGAAAACCCAACACTTCCAAAATAAGGTCCTTAGGTGCATTGTCAAAGCACCATGGTACTGCAGAAGTTCCGACATTGAGCGCGACCTTAAAATAAACTCCGTCAACACCGAAATCGTAAAGATTGCAGTTGCCCATAAAGA
>JAYXIM010048706.1:600000-786050 GCA_037575425.1 Anastrepha fraterculus
ATTTGCCACATTTACATTGGCAATGCAGGTGCCATGTACGAGCATACGAGTATGTGCCTTGTTGTGCCGAGTTCTTTTCATACATACCTACTATATTTCATCGTATTTTTGTTCTGTAAAACCTTATTTTAGTAATGTTTCCCAAATTTGCTATGCTTTTTTCAGGTTTTAGAAAGATGAATATCTTAAATCCAAAAGCGCGTAGTTGGGCAAACAATTTTGATAACCAAAACCATACAGAAATAAAATACACTTAACGCGATATTTTCAATTTAATTGTTAGATTTTAACATTTTCTGCTACTTTCGGTACGTCTCACAAAAGCTTTGACAAGCTTATCTCAAAAACTATAAGTTTCCTGAAAAAAAAGATATTTTTCCCCATTCTCAGAAGAACTATGTATGAAATTTGCATATTGCCTGTGCCATATCGGCCCAAGCCCAATGAATTGTTTTTTTTTCGCTTGGGTTTTCCAACTTTTTAATCTACTCCTCACAAAGTATTTGACTGGCCAATTCTTTTCTAGGTGAAATACACGACAATCAGTATATGATTTAAGGGGGGAGCCTGATTTATAAGGTCAAAAAAATATTTTTTTTTTTTCGTTTTAAGCGATTCCTAATATATTTCAGAATATTCACACAAAGTTACAGAGCCTAATTCTCAATATTTCCGTAAATACAAAGCCAAAGGTAGGCGAGCGTTAGGTAGTCACGCTGTGACCGGACAGCTATAGTACAAACATTATCCTCTTTTCTCGACTTTTCATTTTTATGATTTCTTTGAATTGGCGTACATGAATGAAAAAAAACTAATGAACCTTTTGAAAAGAATCATAGCTTGTTCCCTTCAGTATTAAATTCTCTTCTATTTGAACTGAAATAGATAA
Organism: Anastrepha fraterculus; assembly: GCA_037575425.1. Taxonomy (NCBI): domain Eukaryota; kingdom Metazoa; phylum Arthropoda; class Insecta; order Diptera; family Tephritidae; genus Anastrepha; species Anastrepha fraterculus. The sequence goes on from JAYXIM010048706.1 coordinate 600,890, forward strand.
AAAAAAAATTTTCAAGATTTTTATACCAAGTTGAAGTGAATTTTTTTTTTTTATAGAAAGGCATTTTTTTCTTTAAAACCTCCAAAAAGTTGAAATTTTGGAATTTCTCTTAGTTTTCTTAATTCATCTAAAATAAAAAACCATGATAATTAGAAATCCATTTGAATTTTTTGCTGTAGATGTAATTACGAGCTGTATCTTGTACGCCAGTTGGAAACTCCAGCGTTGCAGCGCTCTACTAATTTCTATGTTAAACATTTTTTTCAACTTATTTTAACCAGTACAAAAATTTTTTATACTTTTTTCATTAAAAGATAGAAAAAACTTTGCAGTGCTAAATTAATTTTTTCCTTAAAAAAAAAAAATCGGAAAGAGATGCAATTTTTAGACCTCATAAACCTGGCTCCCCCCTTAAATCAAAATTCGTTTAAATAAAAAGGATTTACTTTGTTTGATGGATGTTCCGCCTCGGGCTCATTCCAGCAATGCAAAATTTTCGATAGAAATCGGAAGAACATCATTAGACAACTTCGCCCTCCTCCGACGATGTCCTGGCTTCAATCAAGTGCCGCACGATTTTAACCAATCTTCCTTTTTTTTATTTTGTCTGTTAGGACACCCACGTTTTGGGGCACAACAAAAACAATATGCTAATTTTTTTAGCCAAAGTTTTCATTTCTATGCTTTTGAGTACTTTTTTTCGAAAAATAAAATAAAAATAAAATAAGAAGTAGCTTTTCCAAATGGATATCACGCATATTTTTCTTATTACCAGCTTTTCCCCTAAGCCCTTTTAGGCTTTCCTTGTCTTTCTTCAAATTTTCTCTCCACCGTGTCGTGTTTTCATAACTTCTTTTGGCTATCTGAATATGAAATTTAGTTTTATAAAGCTTGAACACATTTACATACTTGCATCAGCAGAACTCAGAATATCGGACGTTATTAACTTTAAAAGCTCATCAAATTTTCGATAGGACGAATTGAAACAAATTTTATATATAAACTAATAGGTGATTCTAAATTGTATTTTAGCGAATCTGTGGAAGCTAGAAGAAATGATTTTGGCATCATAAAATTACTAGAAGAAATACCTTAAAGATGGTAGTTAGTTGTTGTTGTAACATTAATTTAAATGCAAGTACAAGCGTTCCGGAGGAAAACTTCTGAATATTCTGCAGCATTTTGTCTTGACTATTTTCTGTGAGATCATCCCATTTATCATTCACAAATTCTAAAGCCTCTAAATGTATGTGTCAATGAACAGATCAAAGATTTGCATTCGAAATATGTGTTTAATTTGAGTTTTAACGTAAAATGCCATGTTCTTCCCTCCACTTGCAACAGTACTAACTTTTTCAAGTACCTAATAACTTATTTAATAGTTATTTATTATACATAGTTATTAATAGACAGACATCTGAAAATCAGTTTCGTTTTGTATGAGAGCTCTGATAAAATGAAAACAACGTTTTTATAAATTCGCATTGATGTCTGTAAAGTTGTTGTCTTTTATAGCACTTTTCTTCATTAGAGGATTAATGATTAAAGAAATAGAAATGAACATAGCCTGTTCTGACAATAGGGCTTTAACAATTTCAACGCGTTGTTGAATCGCATTTGGCATTTAAAATCGGTGAATTGAAAATCTTTTAATACTCGCGATTTCCTTGCCCAAATATATGCAAATTTTCACGTACATTTATATGTACCTATGTATGTTATGTGCCAACGTATGGGTCTACATATCCTAAAGCTTTATAGGTATACATATATAAGTGATAATTCACTAATTTACACCAACACTAATCTGATTTAGTGTTCAAGGAACCTTCTGATATAGCCACACGGTGTCAAATGTGCAGCCAAAAGTCATCAGTAAATGTAACGTGAAAAGCAGAAGGCGTCAGTAAACTGAGCTTTAGGGGCTGAAAGCCAATTCAGCAATCAGCAGCTGTTTTAGTAATGTAACAACACTAAAAGCGTATTCAAGGTTGTAGCCAACGATCACACCGAGCATAAAAGATAAAAGCAGCATAAAAGCAGTGTAAGCAGCAGCAATTGCATGCTAACATATGAACAAGGTTTTTGGATAAATGCTTTGGCCATAAGTTTATATGTATGCATATATGTATGTGTGAATGGAGGCGCCCGCGAGTGCTTAATTATCAAGACACTTATTAAAGCGCTGAATACATAAACAGTTTCATTTACAAATACACACAAACAGGTTTTAATAGTTTAACTTCTCATCCACCACTTGCTGATTTATTTGCGTGTGTATGTTCAACCAACCATTCCGCCTAATATAAGTAATACGTGTATCTCGCTTTAGTACTGGCTTCATTATCATTAATTATGTAACGACCACTATATTGTCATTACCATCAGTGATGCTGTACTGCCTTTCAGCCAGCATTCAACGGTCGATAGCTTGTTAAACGTTGAATTAATTATTCAAAAGCGGATAATGGTGTATTAGGGTGACTTTACGTTAATGTTCGCGATGTTAATTTCAGTTGCTGAGAGGCAATTAACAATAGTAGCGTGTAACATTGCACCTTCAACTGGCCAGCCAACACTTTTAGTAAGCCACTTTCAATCAGTCGACACGTAGGCAACCATATGCGAATGTATGTTTGCAAATATGTACATATAACACTTATCAATCCCACACAAGTGTATCTATCTATTGGTGCGTTTTTTGCTGCACCAGAGCTATCGAAATCGATAACTATGGTTTGACAGCTGAGAATGGCAAACTGTGTGTGTTGACATTTCTGTTCAGTAAGGCTTGGCAAGTCATCGTTAATCGTTTAACGCCATACAACACTCTCAAATTTATATGTGAAAAAAAAAAAAATCTGTTCTATCATTGGCATATATTTCTTTCGAAACGAGGAAGGAGCTGCCGTTACGATGAATGGCAATATTTAATATTTTTGTTTTATATTATCATTTAAGTTCTCACGCTCAAGTATATGGAAAGTAACTCCCTTTTACTTCTTTGCCATCTCCGCTGCGCATGTGAATATGTGAGTAGTTCCAATATAGGGGCACCTGAGGACTTCCAGATCATAGAAAAGTAGATTTGTGTTGAAACCAGAACAAAGGGGACTGGAAAGAAACAAATTTATTGAACCATCTACATGCTAGTATTCCAAGCATCTGAGTCGAGTTGCAATTCAGTTCCAAAAATATCACAATATTTTGATCATGTGTACATTTTCCTACCATAATCGCTAAAGAAAACCAATACAGGATTTCATATAAATTGTGTGCATTTTTTGCAAAATGTCCAACATTTGGTGGTGAATTTAGCCGAATGGAAATGTAAAATTTCCATATTTGTGACTGCGCTCACGGTGTAGACTCAGTTATGTTCTAGTGAATAAACTGAACCCATATTAGAGAAAACTTTTTCTATCATTTGTCGTATTATGCTTGGGGCTTCGAACCCAAACACCATCGCATGGTAGTCACGCACCAACTAATTCGGCTACGACGACCACCAATAAAAGCTTTTTAGCAAAAATCAAAATTTTGTTAGCCATATTCAGCCACGATTATAATGCGATATAGCTACTAATGAATTTTTTAGAAACAAAACTTCATGCGCTTTCTTCAGAAATACTCTTTAATTGATGGTAAAAGATAAAAGTGATATCTGGTTTGATCTTCCGTAAGCATATCGCATTGAGACGTGTCCAAAACACGGTTTTTCGCAAGCAGCCCGCGAGCCGCCGTTTGCGTGTTGGTGCGCGTCGCGGAAGCGCCCGAGTTCGCATCTCCGCGCAAGTCGGAGCGCGAATTCTGCCACAAAAAAAATTAATTGTAATCAATCCTTTTCGAATTGCATGCATTTTCTTCCATACATAAATGCACAATGTTTATTACGTAAATATCCTTAAAAAATTTTCATCCCAGAGCCGCAGAAATTAGTTAAATTTTAAATTGTTTACTAAAAAAAATTATTTACAACAACAAAACATCAAGTTTCGGAACAAAAATAACGTATTTGGAAAATATCATCCTTCATCAATGTGCAGTTGAAAAATCGTTGTAATCGGATACTTACTTTACAAGAAATGTGATAATTATTCAATCGCTGCAAAAAACTTCGATAGTTAATAAAAAAAACTATTTAGAATTTTGCAACAAAATTTTCTGAGTGTGCTTCTGGATGATAGAACTCAGTGCTGGCTGAATTTCATCGCAAAATATTCACTTTGGTAATTTTGTGGCCCACTTGAGTAAGCCTTACCCATCTACCTAAAGGTGAAACTAACGAAACTAAACAGCCCGATATCGCTTGACATATAAAGTTATGTGAATTTTTGACAAAATAACACAACAATATATGTGGGACCATGATTTATTGCCTCGACATCAATAGGCGCCCAAATGAAAAAAGGAAACCTACTAGTTCAGCAAGTGAGTAACCCACTTATCAGCCAATCCGCACTCATCAACCACTATTTCGTCACTCACGAATGTACAAGAGCTTGTAGTACGTGTATAGAAAGCAATTACTAGATATATATTTACCGTATCAGCAAATTTTTTCTTTGCTTTTATCGCTAAAACTATACACTCCTCCATATGAGTACATAAGTACGAGTATTTGTCAAGTATAATGAATGTAGAAACTTATTAGTATTCTTGTAGCCGTCAATCAATTTCACTAACTGTTGTAATTCACTATTTTCACCGAGCAAAGTGCTTAGCCCTCTTTTTGGCATAAACATGACCATGTACATACATACATACTCGTACATATGTATGTAAGTACATAAGGATCGGAAAATGTTCGTTGGCCTATTCAACTTTGTCTTTTGCTGGCACTTATACTTTCAAAGTGCTTTGTCAACTAACACGTCAATACGAAAAAGTATCGTCGAAAGCAGAAGAAGAAGATGAGGAGATAGAAGCAGCAGCATAGCAACTTACAGCATTGAAAATACTTTTGTATGTATGTTTACTTACATATGTGCATGGGAGAGTAATCAATATTGTTGTAAATACTTCTACGTCACTCCACTTGGCTTTTATTCAACATATGCTTTGTCATCATCATCACATAATCATTGCTGTCACTTGCGCTTGTCAATATTGTTGACATTAATTTTAACTTATTAAGTAGTAAAGCGTTACACATACGTATGTATGGATGTATACTTGCATGTGTAGGCGAATAGGCATATGTACGTGCGCTCATACTCATGAATATGAGCACTTTTGGATGTACAAAGAAGCGTCCTTGCAATAGTATTGATAGTATAATGACAGCTTAGATATTAAAGATGATGGGATTTTTTCTGCATTACCTCAGCACATTTTTACCACACAAGAAGTAAATCATTAAAAAATTAATTTTTATTCGAGTTAAATGGACTTGCATTCAAATTAGGAGTCTAACTGTAATATATCACTGGAAATAAATGCCCAAGTTTCACAGCAATTTTACAAGTTGGCATTAAACCATAGACTTTTACTGTCACACACAATTCATTCATTGGCTTAATGAATAAATAAATAAAAAATTGTGGGCTAATACAAAAAAGTTAGAAAAAAGCTTATTATAAAATACAATCTGCCGTTCGGAGGCGGCATAAAACTGGGGCCCACAAACTGCAGGTGTGCTGTACACATAAAGCAAGCACTGCAATTCGAGCACTTAAAAATTCACTCAATTCAATTTATTGTATTTTTGCGAACCTAAAACACAAACGCCTTAACAGTTTTACATAAAATCTCAAAAAATATAGGGATTGGGGTAGAAATTGTAATTTATTTATTAAAGGAGTTTCAAAGTTTTTAATATTCCTCAATTTTTGCAAAATTATAGCCTTATTAACTTTAGCACTAACTCTGCGAAATAAAGTTAATATTTTAGCGTTTTCACTTTCGTTCATTTTTTAGGATTGAAAATTTCCCACTTATATAATATTGACAAAAAAAATGTATTTGAACTAAGTGGCCGGAAAACAGTGTGTGCCTACCAGATTCCGTCAAAATTCTGCCTCACGAATTAATATTTCAATTGCGAACGGTTTATCATCATTCATTGCGTGAATCCGATTCGTTTTATGAGGTCATGAACGTGGGTCATGGAAATATGTAGAAGGACGAAGAATTTTTAGAAGTAAGATGTGATACTAAGTAAACCTACATAAGTGAAAGGTGCACTAATTTTCTCGGTACCGTACAAATAAGACGTTATCTGTTGCAAATCTAGATTTTTCATATTTGCGCCAAGAAAAAAAATTATATTCCAACTGTTGCTTCCAAGAACAATCATCGTTAGGAAGAGAACTTTTCAAGGACTATAAAGTCAAATGTCCATTTTTGTAATCTGAATTAAATCTTTTTGCACGTGACAAATATTTACTAGGCTACTCATATGTAGGTAAAATTTTTAACTTTTTGCCCTAAAATCTTCGCAAAGCACGCTGTTCAAACTAACAGTTAGTTAGTTATAAAATAATAAGGACTTAAAATCATACCATAAAGTATTTATTTCCCTTTCTGTAAATAATTTTGAATTTGAGGTGAAACGCCATTTTTACTCTCGTTTATGAGTAAAGATGCCTCAACAAATCAAATATACAAATTTAAACCGCTCCGTGTTAATGTACATGAAACAAGCATACGGCCTATACAACTTAGTACAAACTCCTACATAAATAGATTTACTGCTACAAAACATACCAAAACGGATGCTTGCCATTTACATACTTTCTGTTTATTTTCAATTTAATACTAAAAGCACTTCAGAATTAGAATCAAGAAGCAATTGAGTTAGCGGCGCAAGTTATTCGTAGTAAAAGAGAAAAGAAAGTACGGAAAAAATGCGTTGCAGCAACAAATATTCTATGGCTGTCAAGCCCTTATAATGTATATGTATCGGGTGTTTTCTTAAGAGCTTGAGAACTTACCATGATAATATGTATATGTATATAATTGACGCTTACATCCTTTTTGTATGTTTGGCCAAGCTCCTCCTCCTATTTGTGGTGTGCGCCTTGATGTTGTTCCACAAATGGAGGTACCTACAGTTTCAAGCTGACTCCGAACGGCAGATATTTTTTATGAGGAGCTTTTTCATGGCAGAAATTCACTCGGAGGTTTTGCCATTGCCTGCCGAGGTCTTTGCCATTGCCGAGCGGTCGCCGCTATTAGAAAAAACTTTTTCTTCATTTTGGTGTTTCACCGAGATTCGAACCTATGTTCTCTCTGAATTCCGAATGGCAGTCACGCACCAACCCATTCGGCTACGGCAAACCGGTTAGATAATTTCATGGCATTTATTTTTTTAATATATAATATTATCCGGCATATGTTCGCCGTTGCTACGAGTTACATAGTCCATTGCATCATACCAATTTTTGACTAACCCAAATGTCGTAGATGTTTAGCTGAATAATTTTTGAAAACAAAAATTCAGTCAGTTTGACTCGATAGAGCTTGCCAGCAACCATAACACAGCTCCTTGCTCATTTCAAAAGAAATAAGGCATCGGTCCTGCCGCCATTGCTTTGTGAACTTCGCGAGTAGACTTTTTTTAAAGTAAATTTCCACAATTTGGAAGGCTTGATATGGCATTAAACGATTCATGATGGCTTGCCAAATCTTACTGAATAGCAATGATAAAACATTTTGCCATTCTCATTTGTCAAACCATAGTTATCGATGTCGATAGTTCTCATACAGCTAACAAAACACCTGGTATATGAAAATTTGTGTGGGGCTGATGAAGTTTTAAGTTTTTCTCAGTTTCCGAGGCGTTAGTCCGCCATCGAACGCTACAGACTTCACACAACTCAAAATCAAAGTCATGCTGCCAATAAAAATACATTAAGTGCTGTTGTTAGCATACGAGTATATACAAAATATCGACGAACCATGCTGATTTCAGTTGCTCTTATGCAGTTTCGCTATAGTAATAACTTTTTGTTGTTTTTATGTAGTGGGCATGTGCTTGTGAGCGAACGGAGGCTTGAGTAAATGAACCAAAATGAATTTATTAAAGTCTAAACTAAACATAACTGAAATCAAAAGCAAACAACAACCTAACAAAGGGCAAGACTTTCAAATTAGATAAGTAAATAAGAGTGAATGCATATATATACGTATATATAGGGTGTTTTTTTTAGAGGTTAGGTTTTCAAGATGAAATAAAACGTATATAATTTAATGTTATGGCCAAGAATTTAGCTTTATTATAAAGATAAGGGTTTGCCATTATGTTTTAAAAATGATACCCATTCAACCAAAAGTGAGCTTCATCGCTGAACAAAATTTTCTTCGATGCGTCGCGCGAAGCGAACCATTATTTTCGTAATAAATTTGCACGATTTGCAAACGTTGTTCAGGTGTAAGTCTATTCATTATGAAATGGCAAACCAAACTGAGCATAAATCAACTGACAGCTGTCAAAAATACCATCTACGAAAAAAGTAGTGCCAACTTGAAAACCTAACCTCTAAAAAAAACACCCTATATAATTGGCGCATACACCTTTTTTGGGTGTTTAGCCGAGCTCCTTCTATTTGTGGCGTGCGTCTTGATGTTGTTTCACAAATGGAGAGACCTACAGCTTCGAGCCGATTCCGAACGGCAGATATTTTTATGAGGACTTTTTTGATGGCAGAAATACACTCGGAGGTTTGCCATTGCCTGCGGAGCGGCGACCGCTATTAGAAACAACTTTTCCTGCATTTTGGTCTTTCACCGAGATTCGAAACAACGTTTTCTCTCTGAAAACCGAATGGTAGTCACGCACCAAGCCATTCGGCTGTAGCGGCCGCGGAATTTATAGTGGCAGCAAAAATAATAAGAACAAAAGTAGTAGTGCAATGGCTAATGAACCAGAGCCCTTGAAAGCTGTGCAGAAGGCGGAAAATCTACTTTCTGTCTATTATGTGGTATTATCCGCCTAAAACAATTTTAATAGGCTACACGCTATGGCAGCCAATGTGCCTATGCGCCTAAAATTACACTAAATATTTAGTAGTGTTAATACATTTAAACATCTGGTTGTGCGTTCAGTAAATTCGATATGTGTGTGCCAAAAACCTTGCCTTAATTTATTTGGTGTTTTTTTATTGCTTGTGCCAAAAAGGACACCCCTAGGCGTCTTAAAATACGCAACTGTTGTGACAAAATGGTGTCATGGCAGAAATACACTCGGGCATTTGGCATTGCTTGCCGAGGGGCATCCGTATTAAAAAGAAAATGTTTCTATTTTTCATTTTATGTTTATTTATGTGTTTAATATCCGATGTTTCGAACCTGGGCACTACCGAATGGTAATCACGCACCAACCCATATGACTACGGTGGTTGCTAATGTACATACAAACATATATTACATGTAATTCCGACATCCATATACGTACATAGGTATGTATATGTACATCCATTCAACCATTAACAAAGGTGTCACCATTTTAGCAGAGCTATAAATAGCATTTGTGTGTCCAGCACGTTGTCAAAATCGCGCACTCAAATTTATTTCCGACTACATTTTTTCTCTCTGACGTACATATCCGCTTCCGCTTGGCACAGATTTGGTGTCCGGCAAACACAAATAGATAAGCCAGAACCATATTTTGTGCCCCTATTCTGTGAATTTAATTTTGCTATGTTCGTGTGGAAAGGACGGAGAGTTAAACCTGCGTAGATACAAAAGCATGGCAGCACCCCCTACATTCACTCTGAACTTTCTTAGAATCATATTTACAATCGTATGCTTATTCCATATGCACTTGTAATTGACAAATTCATAAACCGGAAATCAAATATCTGCCTTGTTGCTCTGCTCTCATCCTCTCTTCGTTGCCCGCATACATTACGTTCGTTTGAAGTTTGCCGATTTTAAGATTCCTATTCGATTCTATTCGTTTACAAATCTGTGTGTATGTGCTTTCTAAGTATTACCTCTTTCCGCTCACTCTCCCCAATAACGCGTGTGCGTTGCAAAATGTCATTTGGAATTTGTTGTTATCGTTGGTGCTGTTATTGGTGGTGTCACTTGTTCTTTCGCCAACGTTTTCGTTTTTATTCATCTGGTTCGAGTCCACATATTTCCGCTTTCCCATTACCACCAATATATTGTACATATTTGTTGACGAATGTCTGTCCTATTTATACTTATGTAGCTGGCAACTGAAAGTTACGGTATATGGTGTGAGAACTAAATTAACGGTGTAGCATGTCGGACGATCATCATACTAAAGAAATGCATCCCATGGTAATAGGAGGTGGTAATAGGACTTACGTACATATGTACAAGGACACTGGTAATGCAAACCTCGGCTTAACTAGCTTGGATCTGCGTTCTTATTCAAATTGTGGACCAGAGTATCGTTAAATTGTAAAACAACGCAATAACGTTGAGGTTTAATAGGGTTGCAATCTGCGTTCTATGTAAGATCCCTGATCATTAATTCAGATAATAGGTCTGTGATCTGTATGCCATGAAGCTGTTCTATAAGTCCCTAGTTCGATCCAAACTTGAATATGCGGCCTTCATTTGGAGACCTTATTTTGATTGTCATACTAAAAGTCTTGAGCATATCCAAACGGTAATTTTTCGCACCGTCCTCCGACCTCTGAATTTTGTGGACCCAATCCATTCGTATAGAACCAGATGTAAGCTAATCAACTTAGAAGCATTAAACTGATAATAAACTGTAAGTGAACTATTTCTATATAAGACTTAAGTAAATAAATAAATATAACCTATCCGAATTAAAAACCACTTACACTTTCCTTTCACTATTAAATAAGTAAGTTAAGTTTGTGTAACAAAAAAATAGGTTTAACCAAGAATGATAGATTAGAAGGTTTGGCAATCTGCCACGATGACTTTTTTTATATCATGAACAAAATTTCAGTTTTGTCGTAAAGAAATCGCTTTCATATCCTCTGTCCGATGTTGGCAACACCAATTGTACAATTACGAAAACTATTTCCTATAACTCACCAAATTTAATACTAATTCATATGTTTTATGTTCCCCAAAACCATTTGCCTAATACCAACTTGTGAGGTATAATAATTAGACGCTTTTCTATTTCTAGAAATTTAAGATGAACATAACACATAGGAGTACATACCTTTATGTTGATAATATTTATTCGTACATGTACCTAGTACAACAAATATATGTACATGTATGCAGTTGACCCGATGCTTAGCGCGTGTAGGTTAGGCTATTTTTAAGTTAAGCTCTTTCTCGCTACAGACATTGGCAATTTTTAATTAAAAACATAGCAGCAGCCGATACTGCAGATTTATGCGAGCACACACATATTTATACTCAGAATAGGTGTTGGGAGCAGGTAAAAACTACGGCTATATAAATTTGTGCGCCTATTTTATAAATCTTTTTTTTTCATTTTTTTCTTTTCTTCATTAGCTCATTGCTACGCTTTTAACTTCACCCACATTCACCCGTCATTTGGTATACTATACTCCTCTGGTCGGTTGAGTATTTCGTTTGTTAGGTCCTAGGCCAATCTGATGCTGTTATTGCTGATGTTATTCAGCTACTCGCAATAAACTGGAAGGTAACGAAGTGGTAACAGTATCTACATGCATACAAGTTATAAATATGTTAGCATACATGCATGCATACTCTTATGTACCTACATGTATGTGCGCAGCGCTAGCTTTACTGGAGCGTAGACTAGCAATGAAACGGTTTCCAGCTACTTAAAGCTCTCCGAAGGGTTGTTAAGAGTATATAAACATATTTAAGTTTTTATGTTTAGTATCATAGTTCACACATACATACACATGTATATCGTGGATACTTATGTCGACGCATAAATTTGCTTTCAGGGTGTCATATAAAACGGATATGGACAATGTCTATTTTACCTGATACGGCGGTATATTACACAGGTAATATAAGGAACAATGTGGTGTTAGTGAGACCTTGTCACGTTTGTAGGTTTAATGAGTACAAGTATATGTAAAATGTTTTACCATCGACGCTACGTAATTTTTTTGTTCATGCCAATGAACGGCTTAGGAGAATAAAAAGTAACAATTTAATCATAGTAAAAATATAGAAACTTGTTCGTATTTTAATATAAATAGGAATGTTCCCATTTCAAATGTATAGGTATATGAAACATTTTTTTCAACAGCGCGGCAGAAGAATTTGCATTTGGAAGAAGAAATTTTCCGTGAAAAAAATGAGAAAAGTTGTTTAGTTAAAAGCTCACGAATAAAGATTCATCAATAAATATACCTTCGTGGTTATAAATTAAGCAGTTTCAATGAAAACATTTAATTTCTGATTTTTACAAATTGCGATTAAGGAGAAGTTACTGTGGTTTTATTTATATTATTACCAATTTATTAGCTATGCTTGCGCAGCTTTTATAACCGATTCGAAAGTGTGAAGAAGATTTTTCTCTGTGTTCTCTTGTGAAAAATGTCATTATTTAAATGTCTACCATGAGCACGGCTACAGGTAAGATCCACAAAACAGTCGATTCACTTTCTATGCTCAACAGAACCACTTTCTAGAATTTGTTTCATCCACCTTTGAATTGTCAACTCATTCGGGTGATTATTTCACAAAAAAAAAAAATATCAATTTTGCGATATGCTTTTCTTCGACCATTTTCATAACAGTTTTCAATTATTTGTAGTTCTATTCTGTAACATTGTACACCTCTCTACTTGACAAACAACAACAACAAGTGTCAAAGATGACATAAAGAAAGGTTCCGCCTTGGAATAATTCACTACTGACATCTAGGCGTCACTTACTTTCGTATCGCCATCGTTCTATTTACTTTTGATATACATACATACATTAGGGCGCGTCGATTTGAGGGGAGGCAAAAAAATCGCCCATTGCTCTGTGAAAATCATATTCTAGGGATCAAAATAAGAAACTTTGCCGAAAGAACCATACCTCTAAAACGAATTCAAAGAACATTTGCTCTTTTTATGACATCATAATATAAAATCACAATCGGGAGTTATAAGTACTTAGCTGGTAGCCGGTGTTCACATACCTATGTTTATGAATTCATAAAAGACATTTTGTATAAAAAAGCGCAATAAGAGTAAAAATCGTGGAGGTGGAGAATTTCAGTTGGAATTTACAGTAAATCTACAATTTTATTTTATTTGTCAATTAACATAATTACCGCCAACGACACATTTAATCGTCTTAGTTAAGTGCATTCTTATTTAAATTTCATTCTATGCGAAAAAGCCGATAAGCTATTTCGGGAGCGCTTCCTTACTCCATTAAGGAAAATTCAGTTGGCAGAAAAATATGTTTAAATGGATTGAAGTTTAGTAACTGCATTCATAGCTTTACTTACATGTAGTTATTTTTTTATAATTAATGTATAGTACTCATACTAAATAAACCGGAAACTTCGTTATTTGAATTTAATTAAAATGTTGATGGAAAATTTCTCATTTCGTGATTTCTACCAGAAAGTTTTTCACTGAACGTGTCAAATGGCACTGCTAACGGTCTTTCCAAAGTGTGTTTGACAGAGGACGGGCGCATATTTCTTTGAGTGAATAAATAATTTTATATATAGATCTATATAAATAATGTATTTTAACTCCAGGTGGAACGCAAGGCCAAAACAAAGTTACGGTTGTTAACAAGTTGCTTAAGACTATTCCAGTCGATATTGGAGTTCCTGAGGTCGGCATATACCATACGTCCATACGTAGCCAGGAGGTCTTTGGTCTACCAAAGCTTCTTACGCTCTGTGAATTCTAAGAAAGGACAGCCCTGAAGACTTCGCCGTCATGTTTGCGCGATGGTTAGCTCGATGGGGAGTTCATTGGTCGATTTCAATAGATCGGTATTAAAAATGACAGAAGGCCACTAGATACTTAATATTTTGCGCAATTTCTGAATCTTCCGAATCAGCACAGATTGTAGCATCCAGAACTCGCAGCCATCCAGCAGCAGTGGAACTGAAGATCTGAAGCTAGGTCTTGACTGATAAGGATTTGGTTTAATTGTACAGAAGCTCCGCGGTTCGATTTGCAATATCTTGCTCCGTAATGTAAAGGTGGTAGGCGAAGATTGCATAATATTCTTAACATCAAGTAGTCACGGTAAATGTAGCATAATCTCAAAAATATTAAATTTTGCATTGTAATACAAAACATTAAAGCCGATAATGGCAATAGTATTATTTTGGGACAGCCCATTTCGGGCATGTTCTCGGACTATGATGGGAAAACAAAATAGACTTTAACTGTAATTTTTTTTTTTTTTTTGGTAATTTATACAAAATCCTACAAATATTAAGTATTTAGAATATGAATATAAAATAGCGTTTTCATATTTTCTTTTTTTTACAACGATTTGTTCGGTATTTAATAAAGGGAAGTATTCATTTGATAGGATGAAAAAACTATTTTAAAACTGCTCTACAAAACTGTGTACTTCTGAGTTATATAATTTTTTACTAATTTTGAGGCTTAGAAATGGAACACCCAGGAGGCAAAAATCAATATTTCTTCTCTTTTTTGCATTTCATCGAGGTCAAAAAAGTGCCGAAGTAGGCCGGGACATTTACGACCTGTATGGAGAAGGTGTCATAGGCAAGTTTATAGGACGGAAGTGGTTTGCAAAGTTTAAAAATGGCAACTTTGACGTCCCGCAGCGGAAGGCTTTCTGAATTTGATGAAGAACGTCTCAAATCACTTTTGAAGGAGAACGATCGCCAAACCAGTCGTGAATTGGCGAAAAAAGTGAACTGCGATCATAAAACGATTGTCAATCACCTTGATTCAATGGCATTTACAAAAACAAAGAAAGTTGCCTTCAAATTGCTTCTCACCATCTCGTCCGCCATCGTGCAACACGCGGTCATAAACAACGCTTTTTGTACCGAATTGTCACGGGAGATGAGAAATAGTGCCTATACTTACATCAATGTAAAGCAAAGAAGGGAGTGGGTGGCTTCAGGAGATACGCCAAAGCCGAAAGTCAAATCGGTTCTTCATCCATGATCATGACATGTGTTTGGTGGGACTGGGTTGGCATGGTGCACTGGGAAATGCTCGAAAAGAATGCCACGGTCAACGCCAGGCCCCATGTTGCACAAGCCGTCAAGCCGCACTGCAATAGTTCGAATGGAGTTCCATCAGCATCCCCCGTATTCTCCGGACCTTGCACCGACCGATTACCATCGTTTCCGCTCCCTGTTAAGCCATATGAACTTTGATAACAAAGAAGTCTTTAAAAACTGGCTCAACAACTTCATTGACTCCAGACCAGGCGATTTTTAGCGGTACGTCATCAAAAAATTGGTTGATATGTGGGAAGAGGTTGTAAACAGCAACGGCAAATATATACGAGTATAATTGGTTAACTTATTGATATACTATAAGTATTGTTTTTTGTTTAACACGTTGGCTGCCAATGTATCACTGGTGATCATTTCAAAAACCTACCCCCAGGTGCCAATGTATCACCGGTGATCATTTCAAAACACTACCCCCAGGTGCCAATGTATCACCAGTGATACACGCTTAGGCCCATAGATTTTAGGGGCTGGGACCCTAGCGGAAGGAGTTTTGGGAAAATTGAAAGTTTATTTTAAAAGAAAAAATATTTTATTTCATAGTAAAATACAAAGTTTTGAAATAATACGAAAATAAAAATGAGAAAATTCAATTAAATTCTGGAAACAGAAAAAACTATATTTTTTGTTTTTAATTTTAATGTAGTTGTTGAAAATGTTTAAGACATAGGACATAGACCTCCGACATTGGGCGCAGTATGTTGCCACTAGTTTGGCCTTCTTCCTGGCGACTGACGACGAATTTGTCAGGGCTAATTCTGAATAGCACATGCCACAACGATGTCTCTTGCGCCTACCATCCTTTGTTGCTTCTGTCGACGTTGTTAAAAAGTGTTTTCCCTGCGGCGGTGAGCGCGATATCTTTTCCACTCATGAAAAGGATAATGCTTTGACGAAAGTCAGATATTTGCATTTTATAAGTTTTTGACACTGTTTCAGAGGACTGGGCATTATCTGCGAAGTGAATGAATTTGAGCAAGATCTGGAACCGGTTACAAGCCATAACTTGTGGGACGAATGCGTTTTTGAACAATGTGCTTGGTTTCCAATAGTCGGTTATTGCAGGGTATTTTACCATTCCCATATACATGACTATGGCCAGAAACTCCATGATCTCCTGGCGATCAGTATCTTTCCACATATTCATCCTACTGCTGCTGCGAGTACCGATGCCAGTTACTTGAGAGTTTGTATTCCTATTTGTCTCTTCAACAATAATATCCAATATCTCATCGGTCAAAAACTTTCTGTAATATTGAAATGGCGTATCGGCATTATATTGCAAAACCTGGGGTGGATTGGTAAATTCTTCGAAATTCTTTAAGGTCTCTCCGGTAGCAGGCGAGGTCCATGCTGTCGTAGTTTCCGTCTGTTCTTCATCAGCAGTATTATTAACATTTGTAGCACTAACATCGAGGTCTTCATCAATACTGTCATCACTCCTTGTATCACTGCCTGAATCTGGGATGTACTAATCTTCATCTGGACTAAAATCCTCACCACTAACACTGGGATTTTCCATTGAATTCAACGCGTCACGTACATATTTCCTCGGAATTCATAACTTCACAAATCACTTCACTATATTTCCTCGGAATTCATAACTTCACAACTTCACTTCCCTATATTTCACTGTTTAATTGTCTTACTTCTCTGAGTTTTAGGTGCTGGCATGCGTTTTTCCCAGTTGGCTGAAAGCCATGCATTTGCTAGAGATATTCATTATCCCAAAATTGGTTGAAGATTCAAGTCCTTTTTCCAGCTTGAACTAGAATAGTCAACTACCGTCAATGTCACTTCAACCCAAATTGTAATTTGGTGAATGGATCTGTCTTTAGTGCACTTATTACAATCTCGCTGCCACTGGTGGCTTAATCGCTCGCGAACCTCAGTTTAATTATAACGTGGACCAACTAAGAACTAAACCATTATGGTAGTAGCGCCTGGTAGTAGTTTGAGCACAGATTGTATGAAGTCTACGGTGAAAATGCCAATCAGGCAGGAAAGATACAGAAGTTGTAGTACAGTACATCTCTATAAAAATTAAACTCATATTTTGATTATCTTCCCGACACTGGAGGTATAAAATTAAATGAAATTCAATATATGGTAGCTCCCAGTTTGATATATTCGTATCCCAGCTGCCTCCAGAAATGCCCTAGAAACTTTTATAATCGTAACAAAGTGGCACGCCAACTGTTTACCTTCACTTGGTGCCAGTTAACGTCAACAACATTTTACAACAACTTGGTCGCAAGAATGTAAAGGTAAAAGAAATGCCGGTGCAGTAAATAAGATTCGGGCGAAGGCAAAGGATACATATAAAAAAGGTATACTCGTATGTGCATTCCCATCTGTTTGTAGTGAAAAAGGCCAGTAATAAAAGCAAAAGTAGTAATAGGTAAAAGATATACAATAGAAGCATAAGGAGTAACGACTCATACCAAATGTTCTCTATACATAGTTTGTGTTGCTAGGTGTGGCGAGTGAAATTTTTTTTTTTTTTTTCAAAAATCGCAGCTCTCTTATAGGCGATTTCGCGCTAAAAGTTGGTTGTAAGTATTGTAAGCTATACGTTTTTTGCTCCTCCTGCCGACAGCAATAGCTCAAGGTGAGCAACAAATGATTGAGGAAGTGCCTTGAGGTAGCTATAGCTGCAGCTACGCCGAACTTTCAGCTTTTACTTAATACAGACTTACTTACTTCTTTGCTTACTTCTGTGTACTGGCTGCATTTTCTATTAACTTCCTCCACAACACACTCCTTAGTACTTCTATTGCACACACGTTTGCCCTATTTTGGATAAATTATTGCTAAGCGGGACAATGTTTCTCTTCTCTTTTTTATTGCACAAAGAAGTTGCAAAATGTTTTTACACAAAATTGCCACCTGTGCTCTGGTAGTAGTCACTTTACCATTACATTTATACCCATGCATACTATGTACAATACGTATTACCATACATAGCCTAAAATATATTTCTATGAAAGGGTTGAATAAAATTTATGCCCGCAAGCTTGCAACTACATATCAGTTTGTTATCTTAAAAAGCAATGAAAAGCAAGCAACAAGAAACTTCCGCAACAACATTGTAAATTGATTACATTGTACGTACGAATGTAGTCAGGATTCACGGTAACGGTTGCGCAATTTCGATAAAAAATTTTTTGTTGCAATTGCTTGGCGAAATTGCAACCACAAGTTGGTATTTTATCAAATACACTGATGCAGCCGCAACGAAAGTGGCAGGAAAGGGAGAGGCAACAGATACCTAAGCAACAGGAAAAACAAAAAAGGATCACGATATCCCCCTCAAAGCCCCTACACAATCTAGTCACAAGGGCATGCATACAAACATATTCACATGGTACATTGTCTGTGAGCACCAGCTGGCTCCCATCAATTGCTTTCTTGTCGCTTTATCATTACTATTTTCCCCCGTATTTCTATTTTAATTTGCGTGTGTATGTACATATGTAACCCTGCCAGCGTACGACGTTTCGCTTGAATTTTGTTCTTATGCCAAATGTACGTCGAATATAAAGACAAAAATGTGATTTATATTCTATTACTATTTATATTCTGTTTACTGGTATTTGAAGTTCGCGCTTTCACTCGATATTGTTGCAGTATATTGCCAGCTTTATTTTGCCTCATATATGTTTTTGACATGATCTCAATCTTGTGTTAATGTAGTAAAAAGCATTTTGAACAAATGAATTTTTTATAGTAACTAGCATGTAAAAACTCAAATGATGATTATAAGCAGTATAAAAAACAAATAAATGAATATAGCATAATTTTCAAACTAAAATTGGATTACGCTGCATAGATAAACTACAATATAAAACATTAAACTTTTCAATTTTAACCCTGCATTGAATACCTTTTAAAACTTTCGCCCTGTCCGAGGATCCTTTTTAAAAATTTATATTCATAAATCGATAGAAAATAAAATTTAAGGAAGCTATCTGGAAGCTCAAGTCGTTAGCTGTAACAGAAATATGTTAAATTCAATTCAGAAATATGTTAAGATGAAAAAGTCTGGCCAGACCCGGGTGCCCAACTGAGGGTTAAAACTTAGTAACTAGAATTTCAGTGGTCCGCCCGATTTTGATTCAAAAGTTGCAATTCGATCTGTCTGTCCATTCGACTAGCCAACTCGAGGATATTCCTGTTTGTTTTTCAGGTAAAAGAGTGCAATTTGTTCAAACGGAAAGGTAAAAAGTTAAATCCACGATGGAGAGAATAATGAGATGGCGCCTATCGTGGTCCCGTTGCTTTGCGCTCAGCGAATTTGACAACTAGTTACGTGATTTTAGCTCCAGTATGACCAGATTACCATTTTCGTAACTTGATTTAGCATTTGTTTTTTTGTTATTTAGTCTCGGAGTTTTAGTTCTTTCTTCATGACATTTTTATAGCTGTTCTAATTAAAATGTAATGTTTATAATTTTGTAAAATATACATTTTTTAATAATTATTGAAATAATTTACCCAGTTTTATTTAGCTTTACTTTTTTTAACATCTGGTGGCATTGCCCGCGATTGCAGGTATTGTTGGTGTTCTTTTGCTGTCGGCAGTCAAATCTCTCTCTCGCTACTGCAGTGTTGCCTAGCTTTGGATATAAAAACGCACTAAAATGCCCATTCAAAGAAAATAACCCAAAAAATTTTTATTGAATCACTTAAAGAACTTTGTATGCGTGACAAATTGTCTTTAAAATGTGCGTTTTTTTTTTTTAATAAATGTGTTATGCTTACATATGTACAATTTAATGTATGAGTTTTTTTTTTGTTAAGCGAGACTCTCTTGTTAAGGGAACGACTTTTTGCTATATTTGAAGTTATGTAACTAGATAAGGTACTCTTTTTTTTAAAATGCCATTATGGTTTTTTAGTATTTTCTGATATTTTGTGGCTTATTTTTACAATGAATACACCTCTTGATGCCCTACGTCCCACTTAGGATTGATGGCCGGAAACACCTCTTTGATGTTAATCCGCATTCAGTAAATTCAAACGCCTTTTAAAATGTGCAAAAAGGTTTTAAATCTTAAGAAGAGTTGAGAGAAGGGCATTTAATATTCTTGCATAACCTTAAAAGGAGCAAAAAATTATATTCACACTTTCAAAATATCAAATTTTATAAGAACCAACTAATTTTCATAAGCACCAAAATCTTCTCAGAGTAACCTTTTTTTTCTTTAATAATATAATTTGTTTTTTAACTTTAACTTTAAGTTTCGGTAGCTTTAAATTAAAAAAAAGCAACAAACACGAAACTTAAAAATTTTTGCATTTTGGGTATAAGAAAGTATTAAATTTATTGTGAAGTGCAAATGGTTGGCAACAATGCACAACTCGGCAAACGTGACCTCACGCACACTCTGATGGGCGCAATCTTCTTCCTATCATTCTTGGTTAAATCAAATCCCCGTGACTTGTTCGCATGTCTATTCTATAACAGAGTACAGTTACAGCCACTATGAAAGGACAGAATACTTGACGAAGATCAAATACTATCTTGTGAAGGGTGAACGGACAACATATTTCATAAACCTTTTAAGAATTAGAGAGCATGTTAATCGCAGTAATCTTTCTAGTTTTAGCTACCAGTTTAATGCTTTCAGGCGCACATTGTATCTAAGAAATATAGCACAAATCTTATAAGATCTGGAGACACATTAGGAATAATTGGTAAAATCTCATTAACAAATTCAATACAATTTTTAAACCATATTCTCGAAAGTGCTTTTTCTTCGTCGCCAAAAATGTTAAATGTTGAGTTATTTTATCAATATTTTTCCCATATCGGACGTATATGATTATGTAGATGTAAGCGATTACAATAAAGGTGTCATCAAACAATCGGTCGATGCAACCCATTGTGGTGTATGGGAGCGCTCAAACAGATGTTGTACGCTGGGGTAAAAAACTATGCAATTAAGCGCACGACAATTTAAACTTGGAACCCTTTACAGATTTCGATACTTAAAAAAACTATTATTTATTATCAAAATTGTTACCATCCAACAGGAATGCGATTAAGATAGTACTTATATATGGATATGTGCGTATACAACCATCTTGTTTTGCAATATTGCAGCAGCAGTTTTCGATATATCATAGTGGATATATGTACATATATATCGAGCCTCAAAAGTTGGAGTGTCTTTGCTTACTATCGTCACTGCATCAAATATGATTTTATAACGCATTCATAATACCTTAAAGCTGAATTAACGATAAATACATAAACTTCGAATCCTCATAATTTGTATTTAACAGCGTTCCCAGCCGGTTAGTTCTAAGAGAAGTGCAGTTGCCCGTAAAAAGAAACCATGAATTTCTTTAATTGGGGCATTCTTCGCCAACCGGACACCCCCATCTGCCCAGAACAGTTTTTATAAAAAAAAAAGTTTCCCTTTGCCGAAATAAAAGCTTATGTCATGTACTTTAATTTGTCATGTGGCACTTTTTAAATATTCAAGATGGACCTACTTTTCTAAAGGGATTAATGCATCGATCTCTTCCCGATTTTCCCCGACATTTTTTAGGCGATAATAGTTCTGAAAAGAACTGTTTGACAGGTATTAGATATTAATTTATTCTTTCAGAATTTTTTATAATAATCTCCAGACAGTTTAACGATTAAGACATATACAGAACTTGTGCTGTCAATAAAACTGTTAAACAATGTTTTACGAAGTTTAGCGATATCGACAACAGATGCGATAATAGTTCTAAAAAGAACTGTTTGACAGATTTATTTTTAATAGTTTATTCGTTTAGACTTTTCTATAATTTGTTCAAATTATTTCTGTACCGTTTGACATGTGAAATACATCAAGAACTAGTGCTGTTAATGAAACAGTCGTACGTTGCACCAGAATCTCTCTCTCTACTTTTCTTAACAAACTACTTCATTTTTTTTGGTGTTTTCCAACATATTTGTCAATATTCGTCGTCCATCTTGAATATTTAAAAAGTGCCACATGACAAATTAAAGTACATGACATAAGCTTTTATTTCGGCATGGGGAAAAATTTTTTTTATAAAAACTGTTCTGGGCAGATGGGGGTGTCCGGTTGGCGAAGAATGCCCCAATTATATTTTTTCTTCTGTCTTGAGTTACCTTAATATGGGTAACTAGTTAATTCAGAAGACTTTGGTGGACCTCCACCTCCAATATGAATTCTGGTCCCATTTATTCTTGTAGGAAAACATTCGCTGTCACAGAATTTTATTGAAAAACCTCCACCTGGGCAATAATTGGTTAATTAAGCCATTGATATATAGATGGCGGCCGCCCTAGCCGAATGGGTTGGTGCGAGACTACCATTGGCAATTCACAGAGAGAGCGTCGGTTCGCATCTCGGTGAAACACCAAAATTAACAAAAACATTTTTCTACTGGCGGTCGCCCCTCGGCAGACAATGGCAAACCTCCGAGTGTATATCTGCCAAGAAAAATCTCCTCATAAAAAAATATCTGCCGTTCGGAGTCGGCTTGAAACTGTAGGTCCCTCCATTTGTGGAACAACATCAAGACGCACACCACAAATAGGAGGAGGAGCTCGGCCAAACACCCAAAAAGGGTGTACGCGCTAATTATATATATATAAGCCATTGATAGGCTATTATGGACTCCTGCTTTCAATCCTGCTATTCAGTATCATCATCTTCAAGCTTAATACAAAAATGTTGAGTCCTTCGACGAGAGATAATATTAAGATTTCGTAATGATTACTTTCATGAATTATATGTTTGTAAAGTTTGTTGAAAAGTAATTTTTTAGCATCGATTTATGACGGAATCATTGAGAAGGTTTGAGGATACCTATACATATGTATGTTATTTCAGTTCTATGATGATACAGAGGAGCCCACTTAGACTTGTAGACCCATTGTGATTCCACTGGTTTTAGTTAAATCCCATTTCTAATTCGAAATGTGGTGAAATCACCACGTCTCTCTACTAAACTTTGAAATATTGTGGATGGTTGCATATTCTAAGTCTGTCAAACATCCAAATAAGTACCGAAAAGTTGAGACCCGGTGTCGCGTTATGGCAGGGAAAGAGTTCTACGCTCTCCATCTCTTCATCCTTCCTGCAGCTGCATCTCCCATTATACAGTACTCGATGATGATTTCAACAACTCTACTAATGGAAGAGGAACCCAGTTTTGTGTTCATTCCTTCTAGCCTAGAGCAGTTATTTTACAGGTGGGATCCGTAGTCCATCTACTCAACAATGTAGTTCCACCTGCGTTTTCAACCCAGAGTTTGTTCGGGATAAAGGGATGCCCATATACGGAATAGAATTGAATGATTTGGAATCAGCCCCACTCATATCCAGCTCATCCGCAATGAATTTCATGTCTCCGTGTCCAGGGAGGCAGACAACGTTCATGACGTAACACCAATTTATTTAGTTGAATTTATTGAATTGCTAATTTGGATGAGAATTCCCACATAGCCACACTAAATTATGTTCCTCAATCGGAGGAGGAGAATGACACCAAGCCCATCAGTTGAATAGGTACGTATTACTCCAACAGACCAAACAATAGATTAGTACCGGAGCCTATTTGTTTAGCTTTTATCACTGCATTAAATGACCAGTATATCAATTTGGGTGATATTTTACCCAGAAGCTTTTGACAGGCATAAAAAGCATTTATGGTATTATTTGTGTTTGTCGTGAGATGAAAATTCCAGTTCAGTTTCTTGACCTGTCTTACGCCTAGATAATTTTCACGTCATTTGAGAGCTTCCTTTCCGCCCAGCCCAAGGTGGGTTCGTCAAATGAATTTTCTGCTTAGTTTCAGCGCTAATTGCAGTCTGGAGCAGCTAGTGTTATCATGTCAGCCTATGATGAGACGATCGTTATACTCTAATTGAACGGTCGCGGTAGTTGAGTGGGTTTGTGCGTATTTACCACAACATAACACATCACTGTGAAAGAAAGAACTGTTTTCTATTAACCGTTAGCCCTCAGCTGCAAGTTTTTCAAGTGCTTCTCTGACATGAAAAGGGTTCTTATAAATACCGTCTACCATTCGGAGACAGCATACATCTTATGGCCACGTTACATCTGACACTATTAAACGCTCACCACAAATCAGAAAATATATGTATGCGCCATTTGCATATACAGGCTTATACATACTCGTACATATAATTTGCATTTTTCTTTATATTCGTCTTTATTTCACTTGTACTCGCTTATTGTTTGTAAATTTTTGTTTACTATTTTCTCGCCGCTGAGTTCGCTGGTATTTTTATTAGCATATAAACTACTTGAGTGCGTTTAGTCTGAAAATAGTGTCCTTAAGTAGGAAATAAAGTTCATACGCCCGCAAAGTGAGGAAGGATTAATGTAATGTGGGAGGCGACTGGGGAAGATTTATATTTTTACATTTAAGAAGAAAGTGAAAAATATACATTCTGTCGAAAAAATATCGGGAACAGTTTATTTAAAAAGCGCGCGTTACATGTTACATTTTTTTGCTCAAATGTTGGTACAACTGTCCTATATAGTTTCGCAGAGTAGCAGCCATGATCCGTCAATTAGCTTGTTTTTGGCATTTAATTAGATCAGTCAACCGCAGATGTGCTCTGCGATTTTCACTATGGATAAAAATATCGAACAAAGAATTTGTCTTCAATTTTGTGTTTTGAATCCGCTGCTTATTCATAGTTAAAATACCTTTTAGGTTGTAGAATAATTCGCACTAAACTAGCATGTGACGGTACGCCACAAGGTGGCGTTCTATCGCCACTTTTCTGGTTACTCGCAGCTAATGAGTTATTAACGAAATTTGAAGGCACGGCGTCTAATTAGTCGGCAACTTATTAGTCGGAGGGGTTATTCTTCTCTATAAATGTATTTGAATACTATGTTAACCATCGGTGAAAGATCAAAACGAAGAAAAAGTATTTTCTAATAGCGGTCACCCCTCGGCAGACAATGGCAAACCTCCGAGTGTATATCTGCCTTGAAAAATCTCCTCATAAAAAAATATCTGCCGTTCGGGGTAGTCGGCTTGAAATTGTAAGTCCTTCCATTTGTAGAACAACATCACGTCGCACACCATAAATAGGAGGAGGAGCTCGGCCAAATACCCAAAAAAGGGCGTACGCGCCTATTATATATATATAATATATATATTAGGGCGGGTCGATTTAAAAATCGCTCATTGCTCTGTGAAAATCGTATTCTAGGGATCAAAATAAGAAACTTTGCCGATGGAACCAGAGGTAAAACGAATTCTGATGTCCCCCAATTTGGGTCGAACGAAAAATCCCACTTTAACCCATTTAGAGTGCTCCAATCGAGTCCAAATGTATGACCGACCCCCACTAACTTTGGACGGCCGATCCACCCATGCCAGTGGCACACCCCCTGGAACTTCCCTGGGGGATTCCCCATGCAATCATTTCAAAATATCACCATTTTTGGCCTTTACATGAGAAAAGACACTAAAAAGTTCGACGCAAATTGGGGGACATCAGAATTCGTTTTAGGGGTATGGTTCCTTCGGCAAAGTTTCTTATTTTGATCCCTAGAATATGATTTTCACAGAGCAATGGGCGATTTTTTTGCCTCCCCACAAATCGACCCGGCCTAATATATATGTATATATATATGGTTATAGTCTAGAAATACTACAACGAAATCTAAATTCGCGTGGCTTGCTATTCTGTTTTAAAAAAATAGAACCAGTTATGAAATTCACTCGTGAAAACGTCTCAACGAGTAATCATGATAACAAATTTACTATATGCAGTGAAAAGAACCTACTCATTTACTTAACTAAAAAACGTGCGAAATTTTAAAGGTGTTAATTTAAATTCTCATTTATAATTGCACAAGAAAATACACTCTAATTAAAATTAAAAATCAGCAAAGCGAATAATATAATCAAGACGGTGTTAACGAAATGCTCCAACGGCTATGATTGCCACACTTTTCATCTTCTTTGCATTTATACGTGCGTTCCCTTGGCGGAGACGACGGCCACGTCCAATAACACTCCCACCATCAAGTCTACCACAGCCACCATCCGCCCCACAAACAACAACAGGTCAAACACAATCCCACCCATCACCAACAAAGATTGTTACAACAGCACCCAACGAATACAGTGCAAAACCGCCATTAACAACGCTCACAAACGGCAGCGCAGTGGCGAGTGAGCAACACGACATCGCACTCAGTAGCAACACTTATGATGACGCAAAAACGGTAGCAGCTTTTGATGAATTAGATAAAACTCCACGACGTTCTTCGGTGCAGCAAATGCGTCGAAAATCCTCAAAATCAATAAAATATCATGAAGTTACTTTCAGTGGTAGTGTTGGGGGCGGTGAAAGTGATGATAACGAAAAGGAAACACCACAGAAGATACGCAGTTCCCAACATAAACCGAATACTCATCAGCATCCCCACCAACGACAGCGACAAACACAATTGTTGCAACATCAACAAACGCTAAGCACTTATTCGCGTCCCACCTCACCGGATAGTCACAGTTCTGCGTCGCATTATCGCTCGTTCAGCAGCGGTCACAGTGAGCGCACAGCAAACTCCACCGATTACGAAACTGCCAGCAGTGAGTTTTATAATAGCGCCAAGACGCGAACTGACGTAGCGCTAGAGAGTGATGGTGATGGGGGCGATAGTACTATAAGTGTCAGTGGTGTCATTAATACGAACGGTCAACTACACCGACGACGTTTTCCACCGCAACGCGCCGCAACTGTTGCCACTGATACGCTAGGCACTGACGACGAGGGCACTGCTACTGATGCTCACTATGAGGATGCTGAAGAAGCGGCGGATGATGATCATGATCCAGATTCATATGATCGTGAAACAGAGGAGTTCTATAGCAACATACAGGATGCTGTTGGCCCACCGGGTACGCGCAGTAAACGATCATCGCTTTTCTCTCGCTCTGATTCCTCGGCTACTACGACTTCGTCCAGTGGTGGCGGTACCTTTACAGGCGGTAAGCGGCGATCTACCGCTTCGATCTTATCGTCTTCAATGTGCTCTGACGTGATACCAATCGATCGTCGAAGTTCAACGGCTACCGAGTATAGTATACGATCAGCGTCGGGACAGCGGCGCTCGAGTGGCCGCATACGTCGTTACGTATCACGAATGACGATCGCCGGCGCGCGACGTCGCACCACCGGCAGGTAGTACCACAAAATTTTAATTTTCAATTTAAATAGGTCTCGTTATTTTAATACTAAGCACACAAATACTGATTTGGATTTCAAGACCCAACTATATTTAACTTTTATATTTGTCTATTACAATAGTCATCTATTTTATGAAAGAAGTGAAAGTTGTATAAAATGACTCACGCACTTCAACTTAACAGTAAAAGACGGTTTCAGTGCACCAAGATTGCGATTAAATTGTTGAAGTCATTCAGAATACAATTTATTTTGATTATATATATACTATTACATAAATACATACATGTACGAGCATAATGAAGCATGTAAACAGTTCAGACATCGACTAGCACTCTTGGCGTTCGGTTGTGTTTTTTTTGCTCGCAGTCTAGTGATTATAATCTGAGTTCAACGCAGTGTTTTTATTTCTTTTTATTTTCTAATTATTCGTCTCTTTCCGTGTCACCTTGCGGACTTCGGTAAGAAATAATGCCTCCCCCTCTCGGGGATAACCGGTTTGCCTTGCTTTCGGCAAGCCCTCAACGCAAAAGAAAGAAAGCACAAACAATTACTAAGGAGTTGTTTCCCGCACTGCCGGCAGTGATTAAAGAAAACCCCAAATACTTAATTGCAAGTGCACTTGATACTTCCAAAGCCTTAAGCAAATTTTCTTGCTTTACTGTTCACAAGGCACTTACAAATGTTAGTACCGACATTATAAACATTTCAGAGCTAAGAGATGGAAATTTACTTCTGTTTGTTAAAAACATGAATATAGCAAACAAATTTTTGCAAACAAAAGCCCTTCTTGGCATCTGCCCAGTTAAGTTTGAACTTCATAAGAACCTCAACTCTACTAAAGGCATTACATTTGCACCGTGTTTAAATAACGTCTCTGAAAGTGAAATAGTTGACAATTTGAAGGATCAATGAGTTACTTCTGTGTACAAGTTTCTTAAATTCGTTTACGGCAAGTCCGCACCTTCTGGAGTCATTCTATTAAGCTTTGATCTCCACCACTTGCCAGAGAAAATTGAAGTTTCATGGTATACAACAAAAGTAAGACAGTTCTATCCTAATCCCATGCGGGGCAAGAGTTGTCAGCTACTTGGCCATACACTCAAACGATGCATAAAAACGCCTGTATGTGTAAATTGCTCACATCCCCCTCACGGCGATTTGTCATGCTCCCGCACCTTTTGGGCTAACTGCTCGGGTGCTCACTCATCCTTAAGCAGAGATTGCCCAAAATTCATCCAAATGAAGCAAATAATCTCAATTAAAACTGATAAAAAATGTACTATGCGCGAAGCCATAGCTCTACACAAACAACAAATTCCACCTCAGCTAAATGAGAACTCGACTCCTTTCTCCAATATAATAAAGCATTACAAACAAAACATTATTTCAAACCAAACTAATTTCTCAAAATCAAATCAAATTAACAATAACAATAACGAAAATCCAACAAATAATTCAAATACTCCCACAACAAACAACAAAATATTAACAAATAGCCCAAGCACTATCGCTTCAAGCAACAACTCAATTGAAATGAACTCAGATGATAACCAATCACAACAAAGAATGGTAATCGATGACTTTCTCGCCAAAATGATTTCCATTCCATACGAATTCACCTCTTCTCTTTCTTCTCCTCCAACAAACCCTTCAAATTTCGCTCTTAATCCCGACTCTTCTCAAGCTACTATCTCTGAAACAAACTCTATTATGGAGGTTTAAAAAATGAAGATAGTACAATGGAATATTAATTATATTCTCAACAACTATGTTCACCTTGATTTAATTTTACAAGAGTACTCTCCTGAAATAGTTTGCCTACAAGAAACACACATTCCACATAGTAAAACAGCGCAGGCTCCAAACAAATACCTTAGTTACTTTAGCAATAACCCCAACAACAAAACATGCAAACCAGGTGTGGCTATGTTTGTAAAAAAAATCCCTCGGCCATAAATTTATCCCAATAGCTTCTAATATTCAGTCTGTTGCTGTAGAAGTATATAGATATAGGTTTTAAAATTACAATTATTACATGTTACATTCCACCTGAGCAACAATTTAGTTGTACAGAAATCCTAAATTTAATAAATCCCTTTTTGGATCCTATCATCCTTCTGAGTGACTTTAATGGGTGGAGTCATCTTTGGGGGTCACCTACAACAAATAATAGAGGCAAAATAATCGAGAATGTCATCCTTGCAAAAAATTTAGTTATTCTTAGCCATGGTTTCCCTACACATTTTTCGACACATAGGAGCTTTTCGCATCCAGATATTTCTATTTCCTCTTCCTCGACAGCCCCAAAACTAGAATCCAAAACGTTGAGTGATCTACACAATAGTGATCACGACCCTATTATTACATCTCTCTCCATGCCACACGTTTACAGAGTTAAATCTAAACCTAAATTTATAACAGAAAGATTATTTTTTATAATTTTTTATAGTTATTACTCTTTTCAATAAATAAATAAAATAAAAATGTAAATGTAAACCAACTTTATTTAGGGGAAGATAGGTGAAATATGAGAGGCTTGCTAAAGTTTAAATTGCCAATATTTATTGGCTTTGCTCTTGCAAACATGCGCTTTTATTTACCTAATTATACGAATATGTATCGGGTGTTTTTTTAGCTGCACGAAAGATATTGATAGTATGACAACTGAAAAATGGCAAACAATGTGGACAATAAGGTTCAGTATGTAATCGTGAATCGTTTAACGCGAGAACAAATTTACTTTGAAAAAACAATATATTCGCGAAGCTCATAAACCACTCGCGGTCCTTATTTCTTTCGAAAGTAGGAAGGAGCTGCCGTTACAGTAGATGACGAGCGCTATCAAGTCATGCTGACTGAATTTTTGTTTCCAAAAATTATTCAGTCAAACATCGATGACATTTGGTTCCAACAAGACGCCGCAGCTTGCCATATAGAGCGGATTTCCAATACTCAAGCCACCATTGACACCATACGGCGAGATTTATTTAAAAAAGTGGTCAAAAATTGATCTGCTAGAATGGACCATGTAACTCGTAGCCGCCGCAGGCAAATGCAAACAAATACATTCTATGAAATTATCTAACAGATTATAATAAAAAAATCATTTCAGCAATATTTCTCTTTTGTATTATCATTTCAAGCTCTCAAGCTCTTAAAGAATCACCCCATATATATGTAAAAAAATTGTGTAAGATCTACATCATTTGATTTTGATCCTCTACTGACCTCAAAACTTTACAAACTGTTTTATGTAGCAGATTTTTCTAAACTGCATTATAAAAAATTAATATTTATTTATTTACTAGTAATATAACTATAAAAAGTAATCTTACAATTAAAAATAATAACAATAAAATAATTGCTTAGTAAATTGTAATGACAAATCAACACCAAATTAGGACCTTGTGAAATGTCCATACACAATTGTCAAACTGTTGTTGTGAACGACCGGCATGCAAGAAATTTTCAGTATCCGTTTTTTATACTATCAAGTATCGCTGTTTACATTACTTTACAAATGTCCTTGCTGGACTAATATTTAGTTTCCTACTCACCGCAGCGATACACCATAAAAGTGGCTTAAATGAATCAAAATGGCGCTGTATATCAAATTCAGCATAACAAAATTAATTAAAACACACAAAGAAAAGTCCATATTTCAAGGAACGGGAGAGTTAATATTGGGTAGTCGAAAAAGTCTTTTCGTATTTCTAATCAAACTTCAACTCATTTTTTTTTATATTAATAATGAACTTTATTAAAGCAAATATGTACCATTTTGGTCTACCACCTTTTCCATTTTTCTCCTAGAGACATTATTCCATCAGTGTAAAACTTTTGTGGTTTCTCGGCGAAAAACTGCGACAAGTAATTTTCACAGGCTTCTCTTGAAGCCAACTTTACTCCATTAAGGGAGTTCTGCATTAACCGAAACAAATGCTAGTCCGATGGTGCAAGGTCAGGGCTATATGGTGGATGCATCAAAACTTCCCAGCCAAGCTCTCCCAGTTTTTGCCGAGTCATCAAAGATGTGTGTGGCCTAGCGTTGTCCTGATGGAAGACGACGCCCTTTCTGCTAAACAGTTCTGGCCGTTTTTTTCGATTGCTTGCTTCAATCTCATCAGTTGTTGACAGTAAAGTGTAGAATCAATCGTTCGAGCAGGCTGCAGCAGCTCATAGTGGATGATTCCTTTCCAATCCCACCAAACTCACAGCATAACCTTTCGAGACGTCAATCCTGGCTTTGCGACCATTTGTTGAGCTTCACCACCCTTGCACCATGATCGTTTTCGCACATTATTGTCGTATTTGATCCACTTTTCGTCTCCTGTTACCATTCGCTTCAGAAACGGTTCGATTTCATTTCGTTTCAGCAAAGAATCGCAGATGTTAATTCGGTCCATTAAATTTTTCACAGACGATTCATGTGGTACCCAAACATCGAGCCTCTTTTTGTAACCAGCCTTTTTTAAATGGTTCAAAACCGTTTGATGCTGAATGTTTAGTGCTTTGGCAATGTCATGGCAGCTTATGTGACGGTCCTGGGCAATCTTTTCCGTAATTTCATCGACTTTTTCAACGATAGGTCGACCGGAGCGAGGTGCATCTTTCACATCGAAATTTCCAGGACGGAAGCGAGCGAACCATTGTTGTGCTACACGAACTGATACAGCATCGTCTCCGTAAACTTCACAAATTTCATTGCTGGCTTGCGTGGCATTCTTCTCTTTTTTATACAAAAATTTCAAAATATAGCGAATTTCGTCATTATTTTCACTCATTTTTGAACAGCTATAACTTTTTT
Source organism: Anastrepha fraterculus (assembly GCA_037575425.1). Lineage (NCBI taxonomy): Eukaryota > Metazoa > Arthropoda > Insecta > Diptera > Tephritidae > Anastrepha > Anastrepha fraterculus. The sequence goes on from JAYXIM010048706.1 coordinate 633,005, forward strand.
TTCAACTTTTCCGAATTTAATTTTTTGTTTTTGGTTAAATGAAGCTTAAAATGTCACCTTTCTAACACCATATGATATGACACAATGTGTTTGGTAGCACTGGAGATAGATGACTCCAACGACATCTATTGACAAAATACGAAAAGACTTTTTCGACTACCCAATATGTATCCAAACATTATCCTTACACCCAAAATCTGGTTATACAAATAAACAAACTAATATGCTTAGGACAAGAATACTTTCCAAATATTTTATTCGTGGCCGTTCTACTATGGTACTATGCAATATTTGTTGCAACTAGAAATTTATGCATAGATAACAATCAAAACTCCTTTACGCCGTGATCCCAGTGACTTCTCATTTACATTCAACCTCGATTAACTTGTCATTGATTTGCACATGTGATCTGAAGAAAAACAGCTTTATTATGTTATTCTTCTGATGAAATTATATTTGAAATTACGCTAAAAAAGTATTTATTTCCAACTTTTTAGCACACCAGCTCCACTCACCTACGAACTATGTTCTGCCTGCCATATTTGATGACGTTTCATCAATTTCACACTCAATGGTTTAATTTGCTCGAATGCCTGCTGCAATGGTACTTCTTGCTCTGTTTTCGTAGTATGCTTGTCCGCACGCGTTACACGTCTAACCATTTGCATGGATATCTCCTTGCATGCTAAGCGAATTTCATCACCTGTGAAGTGCTCTGAGATGCGCACTAATAACTCCATTTGCTCCTTTGATACTGTCAGTAAAATGGGTAGTTGCTTGCCGATGAGTATTGCACGCTCCACGGGATTCGGTAACTGCACTAAAAGTTTTTTCTCAAATCGTCTCAGGAAAGCATCATCGATATCCCAAGGCAAATTGCTACTGGCTAGTACAAAAACGCCACCCATTTGTTGTTCCATGCCATCCAACAATTGCAAAAGTTCGTTCTTAAAGCGCTTCGAGGACTCATGATCACTAGGTCGATCCCGGCTCGAAGTCAAACCTTCGATCTCATCGAAAAATATGATTGAAGGCGAATACTTAACTGCCATGTGGAAGAGTATTCGCATTATTTTCTCCGACTCACCACGCCACTTCGACACCACCACGCTGCTTGTCACATTAAAGAACGTTACCTGTTGGCGCGTTTCGGCGTAGAGTATTTTTGCTAGCATTGTTTTGCCACTACCAGGTGGTCCATGCAATAGCACAGATTTCCACGGGCGCAAGCCATTTACAAATAGCTGTGGATACTTGAGTGGTGTTACCACCGCCTCCTTAACAATCTCCACCGCACTCGCATTGCCGCACATATCCGCCCAGCTGAGTTTTAGCACATCGCGCATTATCGTTGTCTTCACGAGGTCGGCTAAGTTCTGCCAATCCTGTTGGCTTAGCAAGCCATCGGCGATAGTGAGATGTTCGATCTCCCGCAGACGTGTGAGCGTTTCATTACGATTATTCTCCCCATCACCATTCGTAGCTGCGACGGGAATTATAGTGCCACCAGCCTCTGCGCCTTCAACTCCTGCTTTTACCATCTCCACTTTCGTTACGATCAATTCTAAATCTCCGGGGATTGTTAGAGATTCAGCTGGTGGCATCTCGGTTTGCGCTGCATTTGTTGTTGCTGCCGTCAGACGACATTTCGATTTGGATTTACGCTTCATATCTAGCTCCGTATTCACATTTGGTTTGAGCTTTCGGACAATCTTTGGATACTTGCCAAATTTTAAATGATAATAACTAGCATATTCCAAATAAATAGAATCCAAATCGATGTTATCACAAAGTTCATATGTGTCGGCTGGCAGCCGCGCTTCGTTTTTCAAAGTCTCAGAGGTCTGGTGGAAACCGTAATCGGCAAGAAAACGTTCCATGAGAAATAATAAGTTTCGGCGTCGTGCAGCAGCATTGCGTATATCATCCTCTCGTGACATTTTGTTAGTGACAAATAAATTTAAATTTACTGAGAATGTTAGAAAACTTTTTGGATATTTTCTATTTTACTTTGTGCGAATTGTGTGAAATTTCGTCAGTTTTATTTGTTTGCTCAGAGTATACTGTGGAAACTCGCTCATAACAGTAAAACAAAAATGAGTCAGCTTAGGAAAAAGTTAATACATATCACCAAGGTAATGTGAATAAACAAAAGGCTTTGGTAGCCGAGTGTAATTATACACGACGGGCATTAGAGCCTATAGATACAGAAAAAGTGTTTTCAAATAGCGGTCGCCTCTCGAAGAGTGCATTTCGACAATGAAATTAAATATACGCCAGCTATTTCTCGGAAAAACATCAGCACGAACATCGAAAATTGGGGCAAAATTTGGTATGAACGCCCGGCGGTAATGCATATGTATATATACCATATGCGCAACGCCATTTCTAGTATGCCCTAATAAATAGAAATAAGTGTAAGTACATTGAGTTTGTGTTCCAAAAAAATTTCATTCTAGGAAATGATCTAATTTTGCCTTCACAGTCAAAGCAATCACGGCTATGAAATTCCTAATACTCGTATAGGTATTTTTTTTTTTTTTTTTGTCACAAATCTTGTCCTTAAAATTAATACATTCAAATGATATTTGCTTTCCGTAAGTACAAATAATAAAATACCAGGATTTAATTTTAATTAAAGCATTTCCTGCTAGCTGCATTTATTCTTGGTTTCAACAAAAATAATGAAACCTCAAATTCTAACTCAAACGAAGGTAGATAGTTAATAATAAAATGAAACACCGTGACATTCAATTTTAATTAAAAATTTCTCCACATGAAATGAATTGCATTAATACATATGTATGTAAATATAATAAAATATCGATAAAGTATGTTTATAAGTTTGTAAATTCTTTACGCACCAAAAGGGAAAATGGCACATATGGCCATGCATCCCATCTACTACACTTGTAGAGGTGGTGGATAAATGTACCTACTTAAAGAAGCTTGAACAAAGAAGCTCTGAATATGAGATATGGAAGATCGACTCTGGCCTCTACTTAGCATTAACTTAAAGACAAACCGGTGAACATATTATATATAATTCCTTCGCTTTGTAGGAGCAAGCTGAGATCAAAAGCAAGAGGTCGATTTATAGCAATTATACATCGTAATGTAAAGTACCACAAAACTTCTTAAAAAGTATGAAATTTGTATGAACTTACTGAGATTTCCAAAAAAAATGTACGAGTTGTCGCGAGAATGCGAACAGCTGGCGGACCCAATAAAACGCACCTCAAATTTCTGGGACACTAACTTTTCGAGGATGTAGACAAGTAAGAAAGAGAGTCTCTGAGGAAAGTTGTACGTCCTGAAATTCACAATTCGCCTTTGTAGTAGGTTTTTAATAGAATATTCTATATATCATATTCTGACGTACACGAACACATAACAAAAACTCACTCATCCTTTCAATATTACGCACGATTCGTTGAGAATCGGTCCCTATAATCAGAACTGGGATACCAAATGATTATGACTGCAAAAGTTCTCAGAATTTAAGAAAACTATATTATTACTATCTTAATATAACCGTTCACAGGGATCGCAATTTCAAAAGCGTCGAAATTGCCATAACTGTAATCGTAACCTACGCTTATTCGATGAACGATTACTTTGATTTTAGTCTGTTTTTTTTTTTGTTTTAAGAACAGCTGTAATGGTTGCATAAGATTATACCTATATATAATTGACGCTTACACCCCTTTTGGGGGTTTTGCCGAGCTCGTCCTTCAATTTGAGGTCTACGTCTTGATGTTGTTCCACAAATGAAGGGACCTACAGTTAAAGACCGACTCCGAACGGCAGATAAATGATAAGTGCAAATTGTTACAACAAATATATATCAATTTATACTTATTTATTATACATAATTATAATTAAAAAAAAATTAGTTGCCAATAAAATCAAATAGCATGAAATTCTTATCGTAAAGCTCTGCCGATGGTAACTGAATTAATATGAAATTCTAAACTGTCAACCGCTTTCGTCTGCATACTAACATATTTTATACAGAAATAATCATAACCCAAAATCCGCTGCATAATTTTAGTTGAGCTTGCCTGTTTCTCGCTGGGTCACCCATATTGAGTGCTAGTTTTTATGAGCGTGAATATATTTGTGGGTACGTCAATGCTTCCAGTAAATGTGGCCTACACTGCATTATTGACTCGCTATTGATGTTTTATGGCACCAAAAGGATGTGATTAATTTTTTCACAATGGTTTGTGGATAGCAATAAACAAAGTGAGGATGGAACTGGAATTCATTGAACCATTTACAAGCTATTAGAAATGTATTTCTTTTTACAGAAAAAAGTGAATTATATTAATATTTTCCAAAGCATTTTGCGGCTTTTACCTTTAAATGTACACACACATCGATAATTACTGAGTTTAATAAAAGCATTAGTTTGCAAATAGGGAATTGAAGTGAAAAATATAAAATGTAATAAATGCATAAACAGAAAAATTACATTAAAACTAATTAAGTGGTCCAATCAGCAGACTCGGCATCATTTTAAGTGCGCGCATTGAACAGCTGCTGCTCATCAATTTTATTGACATATGTACATATGTGAATGTTTTCAGTTTTTTTTTCATACAATTTTACTTTTTTTTTACTGATTTCTCATTAAATATTCATTTTAATTGCCCATAAAACAGAAGGACGCATAAAGAGATTGCTATTTTACTGAAACGTAGCCGAATGGGTTTGTGCGCGACTACCATTCGGAATTCACAGAGAGAATGTCGGTTCGAATCTCGGTGAAGACACCAAAATTAAGAAAAACATTTTTCTAATAGCGGTCACCCCTCGGCAGGCAATGGCAAACCTCCGAGTGTATTTCTGCCATGAAAAAGCTCCTCATAAAAATATCTGCCGTTCGGAGTCGGCTTGAAACTGTAGGTCCCTCCATTTGTGGAACAACATCAAGACGCACATCACAAATACGAGGAGGAGCTCGGCCAAACACCTAGAAAGGGAGTACGCGCCAATTTATATATAAAACTAAAACAAGAAACTTTAAAAGAATTTCTAAAGTAAAAAATAATTAGCTCTGAAATACAATATTAAGCGTACAACGACAGCAACGGTAGCAAAACAAAATCATTCCAAAAGCAAAAGGTACTTTCGCTTTGTCAATTCTACATTAGCTTAAATTTGGCTCTATTTGCGAGGAAAAGAACAACAAATTTATCAAAGTGCTCGAACCAGTGCTGAATAATATAAAATCTTGTTCAGCCACTCTCTAAGCAAAGGTTTTGAGTGCCTTGGACTATGTTTCCCTCTTATCTAAATCTATTATTTTGCGTAAAATGTTTGCACAAATGGTTTAAAACTGTTTTTTTATGTATCCTGGAGGATACATCGACTAGTAACATGCCGATCTTCTTCTTCTTCTTAATTGGCGCGATAACCGCTTACGCGATTTTGGCCGAGTTTAACAAAGCGCGCCAGTCGTTTCTTTCTCGTGCTAACTGGCATCAATTGGACACACCAAGTGAAGCCAAGTCCTTCTCCACCTGATCTTTCCAACGCAGAGGAGACCTTCCTCTTCCTATGCTACCACCTGCTGGTACCGCATCGAATACTTTCAAAGTCGGAGCGTTTGTATCCATTCGGACGACATGACCCAGCCAACGTAGCCGCTGGATCTTTATTCGCTGCACTATGCCTATGTCGTCGTAAAGCCCATACAGCTCATCGTTCCATTGTCTGCGATATTCGCCGTTGCCAACGTGCAAAGGTCCAAAAATCTTACGCAGAATCTTTCTCTCAAACACTTCAAGCGTCGCTTCATCGGATGTTGAGCCTTGTAGAGTGTTAGTTTTGTTCGTCGAGAGAGGACTTTACAACTCAATTGCCTACTTAGTCCAAAGTACCACTTGTTGGCAAGAGAGATTCTACGTTAGATTTCAAGGCTGAAATCAGAACTGTCAATAGTGACGTGGGTGCCGATGCGCGAGCACACCGACTGTTTGTTTGATGACAGGAGGTACTTCGTTTTGTCCTCGTTCACCACTAGACCCATTCGCTTTGCTTCTTTATCCGGTTTGGAAAAGGCAGAACTAACAGCGCGGTTGTTAAGACCGATGATATCGATAACACCGGCATATGCCAACAATTGTACGCTTTTATGAAATATTGTGCCTTAGCCATTAAGTTCTGCGACTCGTACGATCCTCTCCAACATCAGGTTAAAGAAGTCACTCGGAGAGGTCCTTCCCAATTCCGACGGCGCTGCTGGTGTTGAGCAATGTCATCTTGCGTAGCCGTATTAGTTTTGTGGGGATACCAAATTCAGACATCGCGGCATACAGGTAACTCCTTTCCGTACTGTCGAATTCAGCTTTGAAATCGACGAAAAGATGGTGTGTGCCGATTCTCCTTTCGTGGGTATTTTCCAAGATTTGGAGTATTGTAAATATTTGGTCGATGGTAGACATTCCAGGTCTAACGCCTTACTGATAAGGTTCAATCAGTTGGTTGACGGGTGGCTTTAGCCTTTCACACAATACCCTCGCTAGAACCTTATAGGCGATATTTAGAAGACTAATCCCGCGGATTGAAGGATCACCCTTCTTATGGATTAGGCAGAGCACACTTGAATTCCAATCGACAGGCATGCTTTAATCCGACCATATTTTGCATAGAAGCTGATGCATGCACCCTACCAGCTCCTCGCCGCCATGTTTGAATAGCTCAGCCGTTTCTTCTGTCGGACAATACGTTTCTCTTCCTTTTTTAACTCTCATGTCTGTTGTGAGTGCAGCTTTTCGATGGTGAACATTCTTTGTGTAGTAAGCTGTGCGCTTTTTGCTACACAGAGGCGTGTGCGCAGTTTGGCTGCAACAAGGTAATGATCCGAGTCGATATTGGGTCCTCGGATCGTACGTACATCTAATACACTAGAAGCGTGTCTTCCATCTATCACAACATGATCGATCTGGTTTCGCGTTTTTCGATCAGGCGACAGCCAGGTAGCTTGGTGTATCTTTCTATGCTGGAATCTGGTGCTGCAGACTAACATGCCGATCAACTTCGATTATTTCCGTAATCTTCTCGACATTATCGACATTTTCTGAACGGATTCGACGGAACCAAAATTGCACGTAATTAGCTATTATAGTATCGGCACCAAAAACACCACTTACAATTTCAATGGCCACATTTGCATTTTCATATTTAACAAAGAAAAACTGTAAAATGCACCGAATTTTCTCTTTGTTCATTTCCATTGTTAACACGCTGTAACTCAGAATAAAAAAGAGCAGAAGAATTTTTTTAGCGTGAAATAATTATGATAAATTGTCAGATAGATGCTTTACGAGATATCGATCACTACAGCCATCCACCGAGAAAATATAGGTTTTCTTTTTCCTCCAAACAATATATATTATTCATCTGCCTGCTCATGTATATTGCAGTATCTCCTTAATTTTTATTTATCTCATCAAAATCTGCATTAAAAAGATAATCAGAAATAATTCTTCTCCATCAAATACTCGGATATTACCATAAAAAAATCATTGTCTGATGAAGTATATAGTAGTATTTTAGAAACATTTTTTTCTTAATTACAGCATTTCTTGCTTGTATTTTTCGGAATTTGAGCGCCTTAAGCTCTTATTTTACAGATATGTAGGTATATGCACTTAATACTAGAACTTATACCAGAGTATGTATGTTCAATATTAACACATTTCGCCACCCACAATTGTTCGCCCATAATTCATAACAAAACTCATGAAATAAATTAAATTTTTGCTTTAATTTGCAGAGAAAATTAAATTATGTATCACAGTGATGAAAATGAAATAACAAATACCCTTGCGAGAATGTTGTACTCGTACATGCACATGAAAAAACCACTATTCTAATTAACAACAACTTCAAGGGAATGCTAAAGCTAACGGAAATTAACAGCAAACACATCTCATCAATCCCGAAAATGTTCATGAATAGCAAATGTATGCTTAAAATATTGACCTCAACAAACAGCACGGCCATTAAAATTACATTCATTCTGAAACGAGAATGCGAAATCCACAAAACTAATTAGCGTCAATTAATGTTAAAGGATTTAATGCGCCTAAAATAGTACAAATCTAGTGGTAGGCAGTGCATTTGTTGTTGTTCTAGAAAAATGTGTAGTATAAAATAATATTCTTGGCACTGCATTGCTTTTGAAACGTACGCGCACATATACATACATACAAATATATATATATATATATAAACGCATAGTATATAATATGCATATATTACGTAGATACATATATGTATGTGCACATACATAGATTATAATTGCGAAAACAAACATACCTAATCAATAGTTCCTACCAAGTTGTGCGCTATACATTTACATTTGCATAAGTATTGGCCCACGCCCAATATGATTTTGCCGCTCTCGCAGCGACCGAAATCAGGCAAAGAGCCGCTAACTTGAACCCTTTAACAGTGTTGAGCATATTTGTACAAAGTGCGCAAATAGCCGCCTAATTAGCCAATTTTGCGCTTTGGGAACTACGTGGCTAATTAATTGGACGATGGCGATGGCTATGGCTTTAGTTTAACCAATATGGCCAACAGTTATGACATTTTTGCGCGTTTTGGGCTATTACGAAGCAAACTAAAATTAAATGTATTCAACGACAAAAATAAATAATTTAATTGAAAAATCTTGAATGATTTTTATTATCAAAAACGAACATGTTTAAAGTTTTTTAATACTTCTTCTTGGACCGAGTTTAACATATGCCGTTCGCAAGCCCAGCAATTCCTAGCACACTTCATTGGAGGCAAAACAAATAAAAATTCACGAAAATTCGTTTAGAAAAAGTGATAACGAAACGAGCAATATTTCAGCATTAAAACCATAAAAACTCTTTTACGGCTTCGAAAATATGTCAAGTACAGAAGAGATCTCACTTCTAGATCAATTATATGTATACGAACTTGTTACGGCAAGTTGATTGCCCATCGGCCATATATTTCGCCCTCAAGAAAACAAAAAAAAACAGCAATGTGACCAAAATTACTAAAAATTTATAAAAAATTTGCCAAATTTTGGGAACTTTACTTTCAAAATATTGCGTGCTAAATAATATAGGGTGGGAACTCAAAGTTTATCACAATATTTTCATTTTCTTGTTAAAGTAAGCAACGAAACCACTAACCTTCACGAAATCAGAGCAGGTGTACCACAAGGAAGTGTTCTAGGCCCCGTCTTGTACACTTTGTTCACAGCAGATCTTCCACTATCAAAGAACACATATACAGCCACGCATGCAGATGATACTGTCGCCATGTCCCTCAATTGCTTCTGATTGCCTACAAGAAAACCTTAACAGTGTTAGCGGCTGGATGAAAAAATGGTGCATAGAAGCTAACGAAAGCAAATCGGCGCAGATAAAATTCACTCTTCGAAATGGCTCATGTCCTGCCGTATCTCTGAACAGCGTTCCAATACCACAAACAGATAATGCCAAATATTTAGGTATTCTATTAGACCGGCGTCTTACTTTGCGATCGCATATATTTTTAAAGCGAAAGCAACTTGGACTGAAATTGCGATCACTACACTGGTTAATCGGCTACAATTCAACACTTACACTAGACAATAAGGTGCTTATCTACAAATCTATTCTGAAACCGATATGAACGTATGGCGTTCAATTATGGGGCTCAGCAGCAAAGTCAAATCTAGAAATCATGCAAAGATTTCAGTCAAAGGTGCTTCGCATGTGTGCCAATGCGCCATGGTTTGTACGAAACGAGATATCGAACCGTGACCTAAAAGTTACAACAGTTTTCGAAGAAATAAACAACCTCAGCCAGAGATACAACAACCGACTTGCCACTCATCCGAATAACCGAGCAAATAACCTTTCCAAGATAAGCTACTCCTCAAGATTAAAAAAATGTCAGCCTAACGATTTAAACCGTAATATACGTAAATGCAAAAGTTGTAAAATAGTATAATATATGTATATGTTATATGTTGTTCATTATTAAGTAACGAATTCCACTGGGAATTCTTACTCTAAGCTATTCTTATTTAAATTGTAGGTAAAAATGGTATTTATTGTTCTTGTTATGCCAGATTGTATGGAATAAATGGAGTTCGAAAAAAAAAATATAATAATATAAATACCTGATGAGATGATGCTAGCAGAATACTCAATAAGGCGAAAATGGCGGAAATAGATGTCCTTGCATCCTCTTTTAGACACACGCCGCCAAACTGATACAAATAAAGTAATCAAATTCAGAAATTCAGAAAAAGGAGTTGTGCATTAATATGAAATAAATCCTATGAAGAATGGATTTATCTAAATAATAATAGTTAATATATATTTCGAATAATCGTAATGGGTCCCAGCGGATCTTATCACTAACAGTGAGCTAAACTCATTAAAATTTTCACAAAATGTCCACAATTCCCTAGTCTTAGAAAACGCGCAACACTTCTCTCTTGAGTGCCTAACTTTATCCGAAATAGGAGTAATAATCGATCAAAAGTCAACTAGGTCCCCATTGACTTTACCACTAATACTAGGGATATATGTACATACATATTTTTTACAGACATGCCTAATTTTTTCCTACATTAACTAGTGTTGATTTAGTAGCATATGAGTATAAAGACAAAGTTTATCCGCCAAAATTTCGAATGTATAGTAGCCCCATAATACCAAAGAGTCTATAAGATTTGGCGTCACAGATATACTACTTATATAGTCAGAGAAATACACTAAAAGCGTTTTATTTTCTCTTATATAATAATGCCCTTTACCACGGCTGTAAATGTCTTGTTCTTTTCTCAGCATACTCATATAGCTGCCTGTTCTTTTCTCATAATCCAGCACTCAAACCGAGCTAAAGTGCAGCATTTTCTACCCCATAAGAAAAGTAAGGGTGAGCGTTGTCTAGCTAGTTTTCATTTAGCTTCATAAGTTTTACCTACATAAGTTCTTCAAAATAGTTTTTTGGAAACTTTAATTCTTACAAAAACATATCACTTTAAAAAATCAAGGCAACAACGAAGTATATGACACTTTTGTTGACAAGGGTATACAAGTTGCCGTAAAAGCTGTTACAGTCCAATCGTGATAGTCCGACACATACGGGACCGACTCGTCGGATTATCAAATATTCCGGACTACCGAAGGTTCCACTCCGTAGATCCTATTTAGGTAAAGAGGTGTTTCACCACGCTCGTATCGCTGAATTATGGCCCATTTATCATTCAGCGTAAGTGTTGTATGTTTACGTTTCTTTGACGTCGATGCCATCACTAAGTAAAACCAAATCAGAAAATAACGACACGAAAAGACAGAAAAAATCACATCAACACCGTCAGAAATCGCGAGAGAACTGGCGTCGTTCAAATTTAATGACAAATACGTTGTGACCGGGAAACAAAACACAATCCCCCTCTGCTGCTCTGCTACGACTGATCAAAATAAAATAATGCCAATTGCATCCATAGACGTTATAAGGTTGTCGGATTACCGAACGTGTCATATTAAGAAATGTCGGACTATCACGATTGTACTGTATTAGAAAATTACTTTTATCGTTGAATTTATCTAGAGCTAATTTTCTTACGCGGCTTTCATTTGGTGCGTTGAAATGAGTTATTCGCGAATATTTCACCCTGTATGAATTTCAATTGGTTATTCCACAATCGCTGTCTGATTCTATAATTTTTTTACAATCTGTGTCTCTCTCCGAAGTGGATACCACAAGTGATACGAGAGGTGCCTTTTATAAGTCGGGATTAGAGAACAAAAACAAATTTTAATCATCGAAAATCACTTTATTGTTTTTCAAAATATTCTCCATGAAGATCTATACACTTTTGCATGCGTTTGAACCAATTGTCGAAGCACTTTTGCCACTCTGAATGAGGTACCTCCAAAACATGCATTCTGAACGCCGCAACCGCTTCTTCAGGTGTCAAAAAACGTTGACCTCTCAGTTTGCTTTTTACGTACGGGAATAAAAAGAAGTCATTCGGTGCCAAGTCGGGACTATACGGCGGATGACCCATTAATTCGATGTTTTGGGTGCTCAAAAATGCAGTTGTTTGAGCCGATGTGTGAGAGCTCGCATTGTCCTGGTGAAGAGTGATCCGTCTTTGGCGATTGGTTTTCCTAATTTCTTGGAAGACAACTGGCAAACAAATGGTTGTGTACCACTCAGAATTTACTGTTCTGCGTTGTTCTAGTGCTACGGTTGCGACATGTCCAGTTTTTCCGAAAAAACAGGCGACCATTTGCTTGGAAGTGCTTCGTGCGCGAACAACTTTTGTTGGATTTGGCTCATCTTGAAACACCCATACAGCCGGTTTCTGCTTACTTTCGGGCTCATACGCGTAAATCCATGATTCATCACCTGTCACGGTGTCATAGACGTGTTTCGAAGCCCCGCGATCGTATTTTTTGAGCATTTCCTTCGACCAATCGACACGAGCCTTTTTTTGAGCGATTGACAAATTGTGTGGGATCCAACGCGAACAAATTTTTTTGACAGTCAAATGTTTATGCAATATTGAATGTATGCTGGTCCCGCTTATGCCTAAGATTGTCTCAATCTCACGATAGGTCACATGACGATTTTGCAATATCAGTTCGCGCACAGCATCAATGGTTTTCGGAACAACAACTGATTTTGGAAGACCTTCACGAAATTCGTCTTGGAGTGAACTACGACCACGATTGAATTCACCATACCATCGATAAACACTGGTCCTTGATGGAGCTTCATCGCCAAAAAATGAATTAAGTTCACCCATGCAATGTTGCTGAGTTAATCCACGTCGAAAGTTGTAAAAAATAATCGCACGAAAATGTTCACGATTTAATTCCATTTTTGGACCGAGATGAATCTTTTAAGTTATTGTAAACAACACAAATAGCGCTGGTATTTCAAAACGTTCCGAGTACGTAAAAGCCAAAAAATGTCAACTTTCCGATACAGCTGTCAGTTGCCAGATTGCAACACCAGGGTTGCCAAATCCCGAATCGTATTGCTACCCGACAGACTTGTATGAAAAGTGATATTGACGGTTTTTGCTCTTATTTTCAAAGGAAAGTAAATTTTCTATTTGGGTGCCTCTACGCTATCAAGCAATCAATTAGGGAACTTGGAGAGCGTTCATCCTCAGAAGATGACGAAGATAAGAAATCTCGGCAGTTGTAACTGACAGTTTCAAACTTGGGAGGTTGAACGTAGGAGGCGAACTATTGATATTCGATTCTAAAAATATGTACTTTTCTATTTTAACGAAAATTGGCTCATATTGCGCATGCGGCTTTGGCTACATAGGTCCCTTTTAAAAGGAAATTTGCTGCTTTGCGACTTTAGTTGACTAAGAAAAGATTCAAATTGGTGGGCGAAGTACTTGCCAACTTTTCCGGTCACAAAACAAATCAAATAACAGTTATTAGATAGTGGTCTCTGATTTTATTACATTCAATATCTTCAAGATATAATTTGGGAAAGGGTTGAATTTTTCTTGTTATTTTCTTATTATTTTTAGTATTATTAGGTGGTATAATTAGAAGAAGTTTTAAATTTTTTGTGAATGTAATTTTTAATGACTTTTACAAACAATTTTATTTACTCACCTAAAAGTATCTGTTGCATACCAACAAAATATTATTACAACCCTTTTGCAATCTCTAATTTTCTATCCATTTAAAAAAATGCTTTACGTCTACCATCAAAACATGTGGCCCATAAAAATTATTAAAAAATAACAGAATTTTTGAAAAACAAATCTAGTTATGATTTAGAAGTGACAACAAATATTCTGACATATTTTTGGCTCATGCGAAGGCAAAATGCAGTATTGTTGACGAATTCAGCCGACTCGATGGCGACAATACTCAGCAGAAAAGAATGTAATAGCAAAAAACAATTGGCTGGCAACGGCCCATCGCAGGGCTGCCGACGCTGTCAGTGTCCTTGTGACAGTTAGAGTACAACAACATCATGAGCAAACAGCTTACAAACACGAAAACATGGGTGAGCAGGCCAACAACCCAGGAGTAAAGCAGCGAAAAGCCAGGCAATCACGCAACAAAAAAAAACTGGCTGAACGAATAAAGAAATCGGCAAAATCATTACGTTGCAAAAGCAGGTCTTTGGACATGAATATGCAACACTATGTATGTGTGCACATACATACATATGTATGTATGCACGTATGATTCAATAAAAAATAGGTAACTTCTAAGCGAGTTGAATTGAGGAGGTCGGCATGCAGTGAACTGCAAAAATTCAAAAATATTTGTATACATTACTCATTCTCTCATGTACCGTTCTCTTGCCTCTTCTTCGGCGTCGCATTTTTTTATGTATAGTATTACATAAATCACTATGTGCATGTACGCTCATGTAAACACATATGAAAGCTCACAGTTGTGAAAGGCCAAAAGTGTCTGAAAAGGGCTGTATCAAAACGGCTGCGTTTTTTTTTTATATTTTTTTTTTATTTCATTCACTATTTGATTTCCTTCCTTTTTCTTTTCATGAATCACGTAAAAAATATATACCATTGCTTTTTGGCTTGCGTTGGCGATTATCCTATCCAAAGCAAGTTCATTTCACTTTTGAAGCGTTGGGTTGAATATAGATATTATTTTTCAATCACTTTAAGACATTTTTTGCAGATGCTCACAAAGAAATTATTTGAACATTAATTGCAGAATTTTTTGTTTGTTGTAAAATCTCTTATAATTTCTTTATTTGAGACTTCAAGCTCGAAATCAAAAAAAATGTATAAAGTTTCCAAAGTTTAGTTGTAGTGTATATATACAATCCCATTTGGTGTTTTTTCGTTTTATCACACTATACGATTTAAATATAAAGTGGTGCGTCATTTCAAGGCGCCCTGTTGCGAAGTTAGAAGACTTCTTTCAAAACACATCTGCGATGTTCAAACCGATTGATTTTATTAATTATGTTTTTAAGTGCATGGCTTTTTTACTCACGTGCAGTTCCCTTACACTGAGAAACACCAGAAATTTCTAGTTGATGTGCAGACTTAAATTGAGTAAGAAATTGAGCAAGAAATAGATAAATGCTTAGAAATTGATTGAAAAGTAATGAGCCTTCCCGCGGGGAGCGTCTGCCAAGCGATCAACCGAATCGGCTGGTGGGGGAAAATGATCGTTGGACCTTCCCCTTCCACTAGAAACCGGTCCCAGTTTGCTGGCAGCAACGTTGCAGTCAACATCGCTCCGCACGTGAAAGCAGTTTTAAAAGTGTGTTAGGATTTTGCAGTGCCGAAAATGCAGCGATCGTTGGAGCAACGTTACTCATCCAAATTTTGCGTAAAGCTAAACAAAACGAGTACCGAAACCATTGGGCTACTCAAGGAGATTTACGGGAACCAATCTCTGTCCAGTGCCCAGGTAGCACGTTGGCACAAGTCGGTTAAGGAAGGCCGGGAGGACGTCGAAGACGAACAACGATCTGGAAGGCCTTCGACGACGCAAACAGACGAAGATGTGAACCGGGTTCGTGAATTTTTGAACATTGACCGTCGTGCTAAATTTAACTTATTACAATGTGCGGAAAATCGTGACCGGAAAACTTGAAATGCGCAAAGTGTGTGCCAAATTGGTTCCAAAGGTTTCGACTGATGAACAAAAGCAATTGCGTTTGGAAAAGGGTCGTGAAGTTTTGGAAAGTGACGAACAGGATAATAATTTAGACAATTGTATCACAGGAGATGAAGCCTGGCGCTTTGAGTACGATCCTGAGGGCAAGAGAGAGAGTGCGGAGTGGCAAACGAGCCAGTCGCCACGACCCAACAAGGCGCGCATGTCGAAATCCAAGGTCAAAACCATGCTGATCATCTTTTTCGACTCTCGAGGCATCGCCCACAAGGAGTTTGTACCTCCAGGAAGCACTGTAAACGCGGCATTTTACAAAAAAGTGCTCCTTCGGCTGAAAAACCGCGTCGCCCGGGTTCGGAACGACCTCATCAACAATTGGAGCCTTCATCACGACAATGCGCCGGCGCACACCGCCTTCCTCTGCACCTCTGCATTGGCCAAGATGGGGGTTCCGGTGCTTCCCCACCCTCCCTACAGCCCTGACCTGTCCCTCCGGACTTCTTCTTGTTCTCGCGCCTGAAAAGAAAGCTGAAGGGGAGGCGTTTCGACTCCATCGAGGCGATCCAAAAATTGAACGCGATTCCGGCGAATGAGTTTAAAAAATATTTCCTGCAGTGGAAGGACCGCTACCAGCGGTGTATTGACGCTCAAGGGTCCTATTTTGAAGAATATTAGTTGTATAAGCCAAAAGGTTTAATAAAACTGCTTAAAAAAATAAGGCTCATTACCTTTCAACCAAACCCTGTATGTATAATTAAGTAAAAAATGGGAATGAAGTTAAAATTTGTGGGGGGTTATTTTGGAGTAATTTTAAAATTAATACATATATGTATTATATTTATGCCAATTCGTATCATGTTACAAATATTTTTTTAATTAAAATTAATTTGATATAAATAAAAATTAATAAATTAATTTAAGTCGAAATATAACAATAAAAGTTTCTTTCAAATATAGTTGCCCTACTTATTATTAGTTATGCTTATATACTCATGTCTCTTGCTAATGAAAATTTCGTTATTTTCTTATTTATTTACAGGTAAGTTTTGTAAGATCAGCCGTGGGCCAGACTCACAATAACACTTGGCGTTATCCCTCAATAACTAGAAAGTATGTATGTACATTTATAATTTTTATAGATGTGGAGTTCAAAGATAAAGTAATGGGAATTTAACTCAAATCAAACTTTTTTAGCGCAACCTGGCGTGAAATAGGTTGCCCATATTATTTACATATATTGCTAAAATTGCTAACTGGTAAAATAAATTTGATAAAAGGAAAGAGAGAGCACTTGCTCCAAAAGACTATTCTGACTAGCCCAAAATGCAAACAAAGCTTGATGGACGTATATTGTATAAAAAAGCTGGAAGCATTTATCTATACCTATAATTAGTTGACGGTATTAAAACACATTCAAAAGTCTATCAATAAATTAAGAGACCTCTATTTTCGCTATGCTTTCATAAATGACTAATCAATTTTTTACCAATAACCGTAGTAGCTTGTTATTGCTTTGTTATTACATTTTTAAATACAATAAAATAGTAATAATAAGAATATATATATATATATACACTACCGGTCAAAAGTTTGGGTTCACTTGAAAAATTGTAAAAAATTTGCAAATAATCATGATTTTCTTCGTCAAATATTTTTTAATATTGTTATTTTACAGAAAGTAATTGTGTTTAATACAAAATATGTTAACTTTTAAAGAAACCCGCAAGTATTTGTTCATATTTTCGATTCCTCGAAATATCCGCCTTGTGCTCCAATTACAGCATCGCATATTCTGGGCATCCTATCAATTAATTTACGCAAAGATTCTGCTGTTATTTGATTCCAGCAATTTTGCAGAAATGTCCAAAGTTGTTTTGTATTAGTAGGTTGCAATTTTCTTACTTCTCTGTCCAACTCGTCCCACAGCAACTCGATCGGGTTACAATCCGGCGACTGAGGAGGCCATTCCATATATTTGAGTTGTTTTTGATTTTCTTTGGCTGTAATATAATCCTGGCAAAATTTTGAAGTGTGCTTAGGATCGTTATCCTGCTGGAAAACGAATCCGCTGCCCACAAGTATTTTCCCACACGGAAAAGCGTGCCGTTGAAGTATGTTGTGGTAGACTTTTTTGTCCATGATACCCTCAATTTGCACAATGTCTCCAACTTTGTATCCAGCAAAGCATCCCCAGACTAACACTAACCCTCCACCATGCTTAACTGTGGGAACAACACATTGGTTCATCATGCGTTCACCGACAAAACGACGAACACATTGGCGGCGTCGTTTGTTGAAAATTTCAAATTTGGACTCGTCCGTGAACAAGACTTTAGACTATTGTTCAGTTGTCCACTCTTTATGTTTTTTAGCCCAATTAAGTCTCTTTACTTTATTTTGCTTTCGAAGTAAAGGTTTTTTGGCGGCGACGCACCCTTTTAGGCCGTAGTTTCTTAGTCGTCGCTGTACCGTCGAAACAGATACTGGAGCCTCGCGCGAGGAATTGAGTTGTTCGCGAATTTCAGGGGCTGTTAGAAAACGATTTGTTTTTTGCTTATAACACATACGAACTTATCCTCTCCTTTTGACGTAGTTTTAGGCCGCCCAGAACGATGACGACTCTGATTGCACCCATTATCGCCCTTTCTTTGTAACGTTTTTATGACAGCATTTTGAGAGACATTACATTTCGAAGCAAATTTTCGCGTTGAATAGCCTTTTCCATGTAGTGCTACAATGACTTCTCGTATTTCTACACTAAGCTCTGCTTTCCGACCCATTTTAAATAATAAAACAAGAAATATGTAGTTTTATTGAAATTTTAATAATTAGAAGATAATTTTTGTATAACGTCGACTTGTATGTAAGTTTTTGTAAAACAGTTATTTTTTGGATTACAAAAAATTGTTTTACGTACCTTTTTGATAACAAAGATGACACCAACAATTAGAAATATAATTCTTGAAGCGAGCTTTGCAGCAATAAGATGTTACGCGTAATAGGCACTAGACGCATTGACAGAATGCAGCAAGTCATAACACGTTCATGCTTGGTCTACGCGTCTCCCACAGTCACTTTGTAAACAATAACAATCTCCTAAACTCAAACTAGTAGCAGAACGCACTTTAAAAAAAAACACTAATCAGCCGACTTGATTGTGTAAAATTCCAAAATAATGTAAGTGAACCCAAACTTTTGACCGGTAGTGTATATATATATATATATGTATTAGGCCGGGTCGATTTGCGGGGAGGCAAAAAATAGCCCATTGCTCTGTGAAAATCATATTCTAGGGATCCAAATAAGAAACTTTGCCGAAGGAACCATATCTCTAAAACGAATTCTGATGTCTCCCAATTTGGGTCGAACTTTTTAGTTTCTTTTCTATAACTCACTTAAATTAATTTTTTCATTTACATATGTTCTGACTAAATAAATTTTTTAAGAGAAAAAATAGATATTATTATAAATAAATAAAAATAAAGAAAAAACAAAGCCATTTAGCTGATTTTTTCATGTAAATGCCAAAAATGGTGATATTTTTAAATTGGGGGACATCAGAATTCGTTTTAGAGGTGTGGTCCCTTCGCCAAAGTTTCTTATTTTGATCCCTAGAATATGATTTTCACAGAGCAATGAGCGATTTTTAAATCGACCCGCCCTATTGCACATGTATGTGTACATTTATTTTCAATTTCGAGAGAAATTCAATAAGGATATCTTATTTGGTTGCCGCTTCAGGAATCTGCAAAGAAAAGTTTATAAAAGGGCTAAAATATCCAACCATTTACATATGTACAGTGTGTTTGGGAGTGCCAAAGGATTGCTCTTTTCTCTTATATTGAAAAAGTAGCTAACTGCACTGCAAAGGCAACCCTAATATGTATTTAATTTCTTAGAATTTTCTTATTTTCTTTTTGAATATGTACTTAGAGTTAGTCGTTGAGTCGTTTATAATAAAGCGTTGAAGTAACACGTTGATTTTTCGGCTCTGTTATCTTAGATGCCCCCGCACTATTTTTTCATCTCCATCACTTTCACTAGAACTCATATATAAAAAACAAAGTCGGATCCGTCGTTATATTTTAGTTGTTTTTATTAACTTTTGCAAGAGTTCCACGTCATTGTGACGTTAGGATGGCTTGCATTCGTTGGTTTGACTGCGATTCTGCTTATACGATTGGTCACGTAATTTCCTTTCGTATGGTTGTTGATCGTTGCACGGATGTGGTGTGTCGCTTCCGAACTAAAAACATGTTTTTCAGTTTTTATCTGCTAAACGTTTGGGTCTAATTGCCCATCCCATTGATACTAGAAATGAATATGCTTTTAGTCCTTCTTTTAACTTATATGTATGATCATAATCATATTTACAATTTTTCGGGCAGATGTTACTAATTTTTTACTATTATTCTTGTGTCGGTATTGTCTTACGAGCATTTACAATAAATTGTTTACCGAGTTTTCCACAAATATAGTACAATCAAGTATTGATTTAATAGTCGTATTAGGATGTGAAATACAGGCACATGAGCAAGCCAAGCAAACCGAACCTAGAAGCTTGGCTGATCAACAATGATTTTGCATAGATCATAGAATTAATGAATCCCTATTTGGTAAGAGATTTTATGGCAGGTGTCGAAGAAGTGTATTCTTATCATCATAAATATGTTTGTATTTTTCTATAAGTAAACGTCCGGAAAATGTATACAATTTGTTACAAATTGCCGTCTTATTCATATTAATTCACACAATAAAATCATTTACTACGTTACACGCCAATAATTGACTAACAAGCGCAATCTAATTGTGCTGCGTATTCACTTAAATAAAATTGTAACACCACACACAAACATATCGACAGCAACTTCCTGAAAGGAAAAACTTCACGGTAAAATTCTGCAAAGAGATTATTGTGAAAAATATTATATAACCCAACTAGTGAGCCCAACTTTGCACTTTTATTTTTTCATCTATCTATCTATCATCATCTATCTATAGAAAATAAGTTTTAATAGAATCTTAAGAACATAAAGATGAAGTGATATGTTTTGATATTTGTTATCATTAGAGTTAGTATCGAAATATCTTTTAGAAAAACGCGAAGAAGAAGTATAAATTATGTAGTTAGGTTTATAAGTTTACTAAGAATATACCAATTCGAATCAATAGATTTCCCTGCAGGGCTTTTGTTCTACAAGTGGCTATTTAACAACGCAAGGTAATTGAAACTAGAATTTCTAGCGTACATATATTGTCTATTAACGCCTACCTACATGTGTACATACATTTACATTTGCATTCACGTAGTACGAGTACACCCTGCTAACTGATGACGATTATTGTACTCTTGCTCATCCTCTTTTGCTTCCTTTTTGTTTTTGCTCACCTCACTCAGTATATTGCTTTCATTCATAAGAAATATACTCTTATTTATGCATATAAATCTGTATGAGTATTAGTAAAAAGGGGAGCGATTTATGTTTTTCGATTAAAACAATTTAGTTTCTTTCTTTCAAAGTTTTATTATTATATTTAAAAATTATATTTAAAAATTAAGAGAAATCGGCTTAACACGACTTATTCCTATGAGTCATAGCCGAAGACTGACTCGATCGATAATACATAACTCGCCCTCCACATAAATTAAATCGAGTCCCTGCGATTTATCTTAGTGTTTTTTATATAACTTACTTTAATTTATTAACTTATAACTACACAATTTCATTGTAATATACAGTAGTTAAAACTAAGTTTCAGTCAGCATTAAAATTTTGTTTAATGTTTAACTTCTATTTGCATTTTCGTTATTTGCCGTTTTTGAATATTCAACTTTTTACATTTTACAAAAGAACTTTATACTTTACATCTGCAGTATACAAGTTGTTGTATGACAAACTATAAAAATTAGCTTAGTTTACGCAAATTTACATAGTGTTTAATAAACTAAAACTTCAGTAGAATTTCTAGTAATTATTGTGTTCGCAATCATTATATTTTTTTTTTCATTTATGAGTAAATATTAAAATCTTTAATAAAATTCGCATAAGCACATTTACGTTATTTTATGCGGCCTCTTGATATTTGCTATGTCAACTTTATTAGGAAAACTTTTTTGCAATTGTACGAACCTTTTTGCAAGTTTATTTCTATTAGCAAGAGTATTCTTCATGTAAACTTTGCTGTTGTTGAAATATGGAACCCTTTCTGCTTCTGCATTCAATTTGTTGATTGCTTCTTTCTTTTTTCTGTACGTATAATTTTTCATTTTTTCAAAATCTATGTCGTTTCTATTGATAAAGTTTTTTTTTTTATATTTGGATAAAAGTACCTTAATTTCATCTGTTCATGATTTTCTAGCACACCTCTATGGTTCCCTTCCGTATGGACTTTTTCCACTACCTCTAAAATTTCCTCCTCTGTTTTCAAGGTTAAAGCTGTGTAACAGCATTTAGTAAATTTAATGTTATTGTCATAAGAGAATAAACTTATCAGTTTTTCTTGTACCACATTGTTCGCACTATCAGGCAACTCTGAATGAATTCCTGTTGTTCCTTTTTTAATAATATATTTCCTAAAAAGATCTGTATCTCTTTCGGCTATATAGACTATTCTATATTTGTTATATAACATTTCGCCCTCGATGGACCTGCTCCCCACCATACGAATTTGAGTGGTGCATCCACTCACCATGGACTCGGATATAAGAAAGTGTTCATTTAGGTTTTCGTATGCTGAATGCACCGTTTCTAAAGAATTTTCGAACAAAGATTTTATATCAATGTTTTCTTCGTTATCCGTAAAGTAATTATCATTTTTAAAAAATCTGTATATCTAGATAAAAATTTGCACTTATCGTATTGTACTCCTAAGTTATTTGCAGATAAGCAGTTAAATATTTTTCTTAGGCTCTCAAAGTGTTCGCTCTCCAATTGCCACTATTTCTACCGTAGTTGACATTGCTATTAAGGGGCTCAACCAGTGTGACTGACAAAAAAAACAGGTGGTTTTTGAAAATTTATTTTTAAAAAAGTTTTACATTGATTGTTTTAAAACTTTGTAAGTATATTAATATATAATTAAACTTCAAGTACAAATTTTTTCAAAGGAAAATCTGGACTTTTCTTCTAATAATAGGGCATCTCTCGAAGGTCCAAAAAAAAAAAGTTTCCCCACTGCTGCCTTTGTTACGGTCTTCAGAGTGCCTGAAATAAAAAAAAACAAAAAAGTCATTAAAGATGATGGTATCACGCGTTGATTAACGCAGGATTGTGGTGAAAAAACGAAATCCAAAAAAATCCCGCAGTTTTGAAAAAAGTATAAAAATTTAGCTTGAAAATGTGATAGTATTTCACATCGCAAATTTACAATTTTTATTAGATTGAAATATCGGAGGGTCATTCAATGTAAAAATGAATACTTAAAATGAGGAAACAAGATTCAAGTCGATCGTAAAATTAGTTTTTAAGTTACAGTGGCAGCAAATTAAGAAAACGCTATTTTGAGAAAAACGTTTTTAAAGAAAAAAATACTGATCTCACATTTATAAAACGATAAATATCATACCTAATCCTAATCTGCTATTCCAGGCCCATATAATTCACCTTCTTCTTCTTCAAAAAGTTACTGCTTGCTTGCTGAAAAATATGAAAAAAATTTTTTTGAATTTTTCAAAGTTTCACACTGGTTGAGCCCCTTAAAATTTCCGGATTGATTATTTTCAAAATTTCTATTGTATCTGTTCGAATTTTTATAATTCGGATTATATTCAACAATTGTATTTTTGTTGCGGAAAACTCCTGAATTTTGTTTACTAAGATTGTTATTGGTTTGGTTTTTATGGTTCAACCGATTGAAATTGGAATGAAAATCATGATTGCTCTTAACATTTTTCTCATAAGTGTCAACCTTCAGGCTGCCGCGACCTATATCAATGTCTTACAACAAGTTATTTTGTAAATAATATGTGAAGGCATTTTCCATATTGTTTATATTATTTTGCAACAACTAAGTTTTTTATGAAATGGCAAGAACTGTAAATAAACTTCAAAAATCAATTTTGTATTATATTGTGGGGTGTACTTTATTATACGAAGTTTCAGCGCCACCGTTATTTTCTTTTAAGTTATCTGTCTTTTCTACATACTCGTTTTCAATTATTTCACTTCCTTTTTCATTAGCTTTCAATTCTTCATTTTCATCCCCCTTTTTATTTTCATTTTCACCTTCCCTTTTCTTTTTCTTTTTCTATTTCCATTTCTTTTTCCTTTTCTTTTTCTTTTTCTTTTTTTTTTTTTCTTTTTATCCCTTTTTCTTCTACTTCTGCTTTTTTCACACTTCTTCTCCTTCTTCTCCTTCTCTTTTTCTTTTATTCATTGTATTTTTCCACTGCTCTATTTTTTCTTTTCTTTTTACTTTTTTCTTCTTGTTGTTTTTTTCTCTTTCTCTTTCTCCGATTCGTTTTCATTTTATTTCTATTTTTCTCTTAATTCTTAATTTTTTTCGTTTTCGTGTTTTTGCATTATTTTTATCCTTATTCATCTTCTTCTTCTACTTCTTGTATTCTTCTCCTTCTTATATTCCTCGTCCTCGTTTTCTTGCTTTTATTCTTTTTCCCTTATTTATTCTCTTATTATCTTTTTCCACCTTTTATCTTCTTATTTTTCTTTTTCTTCTTATTTTTCTTTCTACTTTTCTTTTTCTTCTTCTTTTTCTTTTCCTTTTTACTTTTCGCCTTCTTAATATATTTTTCTCATTTTCTGTTTCTTTTGCTTATTCTTATTCCCCTTCTTTTACGAATCCTTATACTTTTTCTTATTTTCCTCCTTCTTCTACGTACTTATTTCCATTTTCCTCTACATTTCCACATTTTTGTATGCTTTTGCTTTCCTTTACTTTAAATTAAGGCAGTTTGAGAAACACTGTTTATTGGTAAGCTTATTCTACTTTTTTGCGACTGTTGCTATATTGATATTTTAATTTTACTTATTTTTTATTTTACTTTATTTTGTTGGCTCGTTGTTGCTGCTGTTCGCTGTTGTTATCCGATTGACTACCGCCAGCAATTTGAAACATTTCCTTGGTGAATTCCTTGCTACCAAATTGACAGGACAAATCGTGAACAGTGCGTGCCTCACCCTTTGCATTTTCATAACCCTGCGAGTCCATGTTGACAGTATTTTCATTGTATTACGTTAGACAAACTTAAATCGATTTAACTTGATTTTGTATTTTTAATTTTATATTTTTATTTATTGTTTCACTATTTATTTTGCTGCTTTCTTATTTTTGGATTATTTTTTATTTAGTTATTACAATTGAATTTCAAACCCATTCAATTAGTTTATACCAAAATTTACCGGCACAAATTATCACTGCGCGATATTTATTCTGAGGACAAGCGAAGGAAGCACGTTTGTATAAATTTGTAAACCTCTTTTATTTTATTTTTATTTATGTATGTCGTTATTTTCACTTTTTTTGTTTATTTCTTCTAATACCTTTGCCTCCTCAGCTAGCACTTCTTTTAACTACTCTCTTTCGTTATTTCTTTGTGTTTAGTTTATGTTTTCGTTCATCTCTCTTTAAATTTTATTTTTGTTGTCTTTTAATTCTCATTCAAGGTTGATCGCACTCGTTTACATATATTACATTACATAATTTCGCGAGATGGCTTTATTTCGTAAGCTTCGTGTCCGTTAGTATTTTGCTGTCCTTTCCTTGACCTTGCGGGTCATGACTTCTTCGTCTTGAAGTCAAGTGCACTTTTAAACGATTTTTTAGTTGTTGTAATATTAAAACACTTGAGTGATTTGCGGTATTTTTTTTTGTTTGTTTTTTTTTTTTTCAACTGTTATTTGGCTAGGGGTTTTCAAGTAGTACAGCGATCAACATTCAATATTTATTCACTTTCAGTTTTCAATTTTCATTTCTTTTTAACAAGATTGAAATTTAAGTGTTAACACCTTTCAAATTGTATTTCCTTGTCACTCGTACCAACTTGATCATGGGGGATCAATGAGATCTCAAATCCCATTTACTGCAATTTTCTGTAAAATTATCTTTATGTCTGTGTGTATTTCAGAATTTTCGTCAAATCACGTATAGCTTCCAGTTTATTTTCAAAATTTCACACTTTCAAGTTTCGATTCGACTTTAGTTTTCACATGTAATTATATTAATATTTATTATTAAATATTTTATTAAAATTTAGTCATATATTTTTTTTTCTTAATTTTGCACACTATTCGTAATTGTTTTTTTTTTTCACGTTTGCTTGCACGTACGCATTTGATTTACTGATTTTTTATTTTAATTTTCATTTTTATTTATTTTTCCTTTCAATACATCACGAAGAGCAGATATTAAATTTTAGTTTTTTAATAAATTTGTGTTTTTGTTTTTTATCCTCGTCGCCATTTATGTTTTTCGATTAAAACAATTTAGTTTCTTTCTTTCAAAGTTTTATTATTATATTTAAAAATTATATTTAAAAATTAAGAGAAATCGGCTTAACACGACTTATTCCTATGAGTCATAGCCGAAGACTGACTCGATCGATAATACATAACTAGCGCTGATCGTTTTCATACCCAATTATCAGGAGGAGTTGAGAGTGCAATGTTCGTAATAAATTAATTATATTCCGTCGGTTAGAGATCTTAGGTTAAGTAAGGACGAGTCTAAAAGTATTCTTAAATTACAGTCAGATAGAAATAGATTTTTGGGAAATATGAAACTAAGTATTATTATTATTATTAAAAGGCCATTACGCACTGCGACCAGCACAAATTTTAGCACAATTTAGGGTTTGTTGTTCCAAAGATTGCATGGAGATACTACCATACTACCAAGGTGATGAAGTCTCTGTCTTTCTATGTCTCTGTCTGAGCTTTCTATGTCCATTTCGCAAAAGCGGCAGACATTGGTTTCAGATAGACCAATATTATTTCGATGATACCTCAGGCTGCAGTGATCTGTGAGATATCCTGTTAAAAGACGCAGATCTACTCTGTTTAGTGAGAGAAGTTTGTCAGATATTCCTTTGTTGGGACTTAGGAATAGTTTGGCTTGACGCTGACCGGCACAGTTTAGCCAGTGTGCGGCAAGTTTTCTTTCTTC
Organism: Anastrepha fraterculus; assembly: GCA_037575425.1. Lineage (NCBI taxonomy): Eukaryota > Metazoa > Arthropoda > Insecta > Diptera > Tephritidae > Anastrepha > Anastrepha fraterculus. Next base: position 659,767 of record JAYXIM010048706.1, read on the forward strand.
CCATTTCCTAAGGAATTCATTAATGTGGCCTTTTGTGAGTCCACAGAAAGGCTCAGGACCAGTAAGGCATTCCCTCACACATATTTCAATGGCATGTATTTCTGCCTGGAATATTGTTGGGTAGAATCCCATCGGAATCGAATTATTGAATGTAGGCCCATTGATTCCTGCCTCTGTTCTACCATTTTCCAATTTGGACCCATCAGTAAAACATAGCTGGGAGCCAGGTTTGAAAGGGATGGAGTTAGTTCTCCGGTCTGTTCATTCATTAATTATAACTTGGAAGTTCCTGAAGAGTATTGGTTTGGGTGATAGTATATCATCCCTATGAAGAAAGGGACTATGTAGGAAGTCTTCCAAGATCTTTAAATGTATTTTCATATCCCCACTTTTAAGTTCAGATATACCTTTTAATCTTAAGGCACTCGAGCGAGCTTCCCTTTCAATTAGAATTGGAAGCGGTGGTATGTTCAGGAGCACACCCAATGCATCCGTGGGACATAGCCCCTGTAATACCAACACATATCAGGCGATGCAGTTTGTTTATTTCGTTTGCTGCCTTTCTTTGCTTGACCTTGGGCCACCATGCTAAGGATGCATAAGTGACTATGGGTTTCACAACTGTTGTGAATGTCCAGAAGGTCATTCTAGGGTTTAGTTCCCATGTCTTACCAAAAAGCCTTGTACAGGCAAATAATGGATTTTTGTGGCTTTTGAAGTAACTCTCTCAATATGGGAATTCCACGTAAGCGTTTTGTTAAGACTGACGCCAAGATATACTGATCAACTATCTTTTCTATTGTTTTAAGGAAAAATGAGCTGAGACTAATTGGTCTATATGATTTAGGCAATTGTTCGGGTTATTACCCTACCTTTGGAATAAATACAACCTTAACCTCAGCACATTTTGTAGGCAAATATCCTAGCAGTAAGCTTGCTTTGTATAGTCTGGTCAAATTAGGGATAATATGGTGTGCACCCTGCTGTAAAAGACAGGGGAATATCCCATCAGGACCAGGAGATTTGTATGGGCTGAATGTTGATATCGCCCATTATACCCGCTTTTCATGGAATAGCTTGTTTGCTAGTTTTAAGTTCTCAAACTAAGTACGTATAGCAATTATTATATAAGGATGTGTTTTATGGTCAAAGTTCGATACGCTACTACTCTTAGTTTCGAAATGTCCAAGGTTGTCAACTTATAAGTAGATATAACATGTATTACCAATTCTTTCGGGGTAAATGGTAGACTAGGCTGTTTCCAGGAACACATTCCCTTAATTATTATAATGTATACATACAAACTCGTTGAAAACCCCTGTGAATTCCAAATTCACGACCCAATTAAATTCGAGGAATAAATGGAGAGCAGACCCTTTTCTCTATACACAGTTGAGTACTAGTTTTATGGGAAGGTTGGAGCAATAAGTGCTCAATGCACGAAGCCTTTGCTTACTCCCAGTAGATCGGATATATGCTTAACAACCGCGATTCATACTGAGTATTGCTCTAGTAGGTTTTGCGCCTTAAGGTTGGACGTGCCTTGAAAGGGCTTCTATAGAAATCGCCAAAAAGTAAAGAAGAAGAGGAATATACAAAACCTTTTCCAAAACTATTTAGCCCAGGAACTATACGCTTGACACTTGTTTAAAGATCTTGAGGATCTCAAGAACTTGACATAATTAATTTTGAGTTTGAACTGGCCTTAGGGGACAGTGATAAGTTTAACTACCCCGAGGTATCACGATGAACAGTCTAGCCTAATAAGTATGCAAGAGATTTCAATGCAGGGCGTATCCCGATTGTCAACACCATCGACCTAAATCTAATCATTGATGGTCGCCGAGGAAAGGTAAAATATCTTCTATCATCAAACAAACAGACATGTTAGCTCCCACGTCACTATTATAATTTCAAACAGTAAAGAATTTCATTTGTTAGCAAAATTTGCATGCTATGCAAAATGACGTTCCTCAATATCTGCAGCGCCGTCGGAATTGGGAAGGACCTCCCTAAGGCGTTTGATACCAACCCAGCTTTCAGGCAAGGTTTAGTCTCTGCCGTGAGACTTCTTTAACCTGGTGCTGGAACAATTTTTATAAGAGCATAGAATTGTTGGCGTAGGCCGATGATATTGACATCATCGGCTATAACAACCGTGCTGTTAGTTCTACCTTTTCCAAACTGGATAAAGAAGTAGAACGAATGGGTCTGGTGTTGAACGAGGACAAACCGAAGTACCTCATGTCATTAAACAAATAACCGGCGCACTCGCGTATCGGCACCCACGTCACTATTGACAGTTATGATTTCGAGGTTGTAGGAGACTTCGTTTATCTAAAAGCCAGCATTAACACCGATACCAACATCAGCCTTGAAATCCAAACTCTCTTGCTAACAAGTGCTACTTTGGACTAAGTAGATAACTGAGTAGTAAATTACTCTCTCGACGAACAAAATTTACACGTTATATGGCTCTCATCATTCCCGTCTTAACTTATGGCGCAGAAGCTTGGACGATGACAATACCCGATGAGGCTTCACTGGGAGTGTTTGAGAGAAAGATTTTTGAACCTTTGCATGTTAGAACGATGGGTTGTATAAAGTTCCAGCGGCTTCGTTGACTGGATCATGTCGTCTAAATGGATGCAAACGTTCCGGCTCTGAAAGTACTAACTGGTGGTAGCAGAGGAAAAGGAAAGCCTCCTCTGCCTTGAATGAGAATCTTTGAAAATCTAAAATCAGATTTAAGATTGACCAACACTACACCCAGTAATTTTGCTTTATTTACATCAATGTGTTTTGGGCTTCTTAAACATAAACTTTGTTATGACCTTCCAATAAAAGCTACTTATTGCTTAAAAATAGGAAAAATATAGCAACAATCATGCGTATCAAGTCTATATAATGACAACGTCGCCTTTAGAAATAAAAAATCTTTAACTCTCTTGAATTTACGATTGACGTAAGAAATTTTAATCAGCCAGTGACGATAAAAAACCGGAATAGTTCAAAATTAGATTTGCAAATTCTTGATGCAACTGTACATTTTGACAGTTTCTCATTTGGCAGACGTGAATTTTTGACCAAAAGCAACTTCTTTCATTGAATCATTGCGTCATTCGCCATATTCATCTAAATTTGGCTTGCGCCATGGGACTCTTATTTATGCTCAAGACTACATTTGGCGATGAAAAGCGCTATTGGTCCTGTCACCACCGTCCTAAACCAAACTCTGGGAAAATCAGCGAATTACGTGGACAGCTCAAAATATCATATTTGAGTTGATAAAATCGATGTGAGTTGAAAGCGCATGACTATCTGCGACGGGATTAGTATTCTAAAGACTATAAAAAAAGAGCTTATTGTGAATGGAAAGTACTTCTGAAATTTCGGTTAAACGTCTAACTGCTTGATAGAACCAAAGAACAACTCACTTGTTTTTTTTTTGCGATGTTTTTTTTGTTGATGTTGTTTGTTTTGATTGAAATTTTTACATCCAAACCAACAAATTGCAAATAAACTTCTTCCATCACCTCATATGGATTCACCTCGAATAAAACGAAACGTCCAACTGCTGAATATGCAAATAAAATTAAGACAAAAAAAAAATAAAAACTGTAATTAAATGAAAAATATAACCGATTTGTACTAAAATATGTAAATGGTTGCTTTTATCGGTTTTTTTTTTTGCGTTTACACCCGTTAGGGGTGTTATTTAAGCCAACTCCGAAACGGAGTGATTTGTTATGAGGAGCCTTTTCATGATCGAAATGCACTCGGATGTTTTCTATTGCCTGCCGAGGGGCAACCGCTGAGAGAAAATCTTTTCTATCATTTCATAATTTCATGCTCGGAGATTCGATCCTGCGCACTTCCGAATGGTAGTCACGGACCAACCCACCATTGAAAAGAACAAGACACAAAGCAAGTTGAAGCAACAAATGTTGAGTGCTTCCAAACAAATGTAATGTTTGGCAGATCCTTTCCAAATGTGTATGCAAAGATATCAATGGCAATATTGTGTCGATACAACAAACACAAACCGATTTATTGTGTAAATATGTAACTAAAAGAACGCAGTTGTTCTTTACGGGCTAAGTTTTTCTCAATTTTGTGTTCACTACGGGCTGCGGTAAGGGACTACGATACCTTACTCAGTGTGTGCACCATAAAGATGAAACGCGCAAAAAAATGTTTATGGTATTTATTTGTGGATGGAAAGAAGGGAGGAAAATAAGAGAAAACACACACGCAACCGATTGCAAATTGACAAAAAATTTTGTTAATTTTCGATCGGCTTGCCGGCGCAGTCACACGCACACGCAACAATCTGTTGAAATTTCAACCGATTCTTTGGATTTGTTTTCCGTCTGTACCCAGCTTAAGCATGCACCATAATTTGTTTTTATACAAATTGTGTTTATACATCAGTGATAGAGATGTGAGGGAGGATTAGAGATAGTGAACTTCATATGGCGAATGGAGGCGCTGACCAAAATGGGTTTTCCGTTTAAGACTATAAAATTAAGATGGTTTAGAATCGGTTCCTAGAATAATTAATTCTGGCCCACATACTGCTATTACTATGCAAATATTTATTAAAAAATTAAATCTTTTTTCCTTGGATGCATGTGTTTCCACTTATACCTCTTCAGCAAAACAAACATACATATGTATTCATATTTTGCTGATTCAACTAAATATTAGAAAATTGTACACCCTTTAAATAAAATTCTTATAGTTCGCAAACTAAAACATAGTCGTTGCGTCGCCAGATGTGAAAAAAATGTAATTTTCTCTTCGGAAAACAGGAGTAAAAAGCACATAAAATCATCTAACACATGCCTGCCCGGTGCCATAGATGGTGTATTTATTCATCTCATAAAAGCGTGCGTTTTTTAACGTCATTTACTCACGCACGAGCACCTGTCTCGATGGCAAGCGTTTGTAAATCGAAATGCAATAAAAACTGCCGGCATTATCCATGAACTTAAATTCGAAGGCAACGCCCATGATTACTTCGTATACATGCACGCAGATGCATAAAAATATTTACACATACAAATACGTACGAACGTTTTCCTAATCTCCTTATTTGCACTTTTCTGCCACGTTCCAATCACCAATTGAAAGTGCGCATAACTTCTTAGAAAAATTAAACGATTATCCTGGATGAATGCATGAATTGCACAATTTTGCGGCACGACCAGCAACCGAAGCATCCAACCGCAACACTAAGGACAAAATACCCTGTAGCAGCAATTATACTGATTATACAACTTGTAGCGGTGTTTTAGCAATTGCTGTGAAATGAGCTTTTAGTGCACAATCAAAGCAGAAAATTTGCTTTGAAACGAGGTTATGCACCTCAATTCTCCGTAAAGTAATACATTTATTATTTTTGCTCACTCTTTACCTTCACTAGCACACAATTTACTTATATGGACAATGGTTATGTATTTGTAAGTGCGACAGTTTTTACCACGCTACCGTCGTAGCTTTCTTTCGGCTGATTTTTAAAAATGTGAATGCGAGTTGACGCGAGAGATGAACTTCTGTAAAATGCAGACAAAAACTGATTTTGCTTACCACCATTTTAATCTTTTTTTTTAGCTTCTTTTAGAATTTGAAAAGCTGATAAGTTTTCCCATACATAAAGGGTGATTTTTTAAGAGCTATAGGAAAGTTTTTCAAAAAAACACACGTGAAATTCAGAAAAATGCATACAATTTTTATTTAAATCGTTAGTACAGTCCATATAATTTAATGTTTGAAGATTATTTCATGCAACTGTTGAGCGCGACTGCGCTTCAAATGGTCCATCCGCTTAGTCCAATTTTGGCATACTCTTTCCAATGTTGCGGCCGGTATCTCACATATAAATGCTTTAATGTTGTCTTCCAATGCGTTAATTGAAGCAGGCTTGTCTAAATAGACATGAGCTTTAACATAGCCCCACAAAAAATAATCTAAAGGCGTTATATCGCACGATCTGGGTGGCCAATTGATAGGTCCCGAACGTGAAATAAAATGTTCACCGAACTCGCCTCTCAACAAGTCCATTGTTACGCGTGCTGTGTGGCATGTGGCACCGTCTTGCTGAAACCACATGTCATGCAAGTCAAGCTCTTGCATTTTGGCCAAAAAAAAAGTTGGATATCATTTCACGGTAGCGCTTACCATTCACAGTTACGTTACGATTCGCTGCATCTTTGAAGAAGTACGGTCCAATGATACCTCCAGCCCATAAACCGCTCCAAACTGTGACCTTTTCTGGATACATTGGTAGCTCTAGCAATTCTTCTGGCTTATCTTCACTCCAAAATCGACAATTCTGCTTATTTACTTACCCATTGATCCAAAAATGAGCTTCGTCAGTGAACACAATTTTTCGATAAAAAAGTGGATCTTCGGCCAACTTTGCAAGAGCCCATGGACCAAAAATTCTGCGTTGCGGTAGGTCGTTCGCCTTCAATTCTTGCACCAGCTGTATTTTGAAAGGCCTCACTCCTAATAGCTAAAAAATCACCGTTGGACTTCTTTCTTTGGGGTTATTTGAAAGAAAAGGTATACGTCGACAAGCCAGCAACAATTCAAGAGCTAAAGGAAATTTGGACCATCGGATTGAGGTGTGCCGCCGAGGCCGCGGCGGCCATTTGGCCGATATTTTATTACATACGTAATTGAACCATACCAATATTATCATAATAAAGAGAAACGTCAATAATTTTCTAAAAAAATTGTATTTTATTCAAAATCGACACCAGCTCTTGAAACTTAACCACCCTTTATAATACATAATATGTACATATCTTTTAACTATATTTTACAGCACGAATATAAGAATAGCTTTGTTTGAAATTACTATTTCAATGTTCTGCATTTCAAGGTTTGAATAGACGAGTGTATGGTTGGTCCGCTGACGGAGATTGATATTGGCATAGTGGTTCCTCTAACTTAACCAGTTGTTTATATTATCTTGAAACAGATCTTTCTTCGAATTATAGTTGAATGTATGAACGAATATGTGCTTGACATTTGTGGCAGCACGGTCAGCGAGTTCAATTCCTGGTACCCCAACGTAACCTGGGACCGATATAACTTTTATTATTCTTAGTATGTTTATTAAGACATTTCTGATTGAGATGTCAGCAGTATCAAGAAGTCAATTGCAAATATTTTTTTGCCTTTTTTGTTTTCCATTACCACAACGAAGAGCTAAAGTTTCCAAGCCAACGTTAAAGTGAAGTAAGCATAGAATTGGTACTAAATAACCAATTATAATAGACTAATGCACTAAATGCAAAATATTGCTATGCCCCACTGGTTAAAACCACCAGCTGGCTCAAAATTAACACTTCAACTTGCAACAATGCGGCAATACTGAACGCATTGCTAAAATACTTGTCGCTGGAGCTCAAGTCTATTTTTAAAAGAATCCAGGCAAAAAAATACATACAACATACGATAGCGAGGCGTTGGTGGTAGCCTTTATGAGTCGCAAGGACACCCATCAGGGCGCAATAGCAACATGCGCGTGTCCATATTTAACGTGCTGTGGCACTTTGAAAGCTAATGAACTTGTGTTTAGTTTTTTCCCGTTTTTACTTCAGAAACATGTGATGAAAAAAATGAAGATTATTGTATTGTTCTAATGTATTTGTTCTAAAAAGGAGTATTAAGTAAAAGAGTATTAAGAAGATAATTTACACCTTGCTATATTTTTTCGCTTGATACTAATTTCGTTCAGTAGTAAATTTATTGGTAAAGATCCTCTATATTTTTATTGTGTGTATGGTAGGCGGTCGCCGTAGCCAAACGGATTGCTGCGTGACTATAATTCGGAATTCAGAGTTCGTTGGTTGGAATCTCAGTGAAACGCCAAAATGAAGAAAATGTTTTTTCTAATAGCGGGCGCCCCTCGACAGGCGATTGCAAACCTCCGAGTGTATTTCTGCCATGAAATAGCTCCTCAGAAAAAATATCTGCCGTTCGCAGCCGGCTTAAATCTGTAGGTCCCTCCCTTTGTGGATCAACATCCAGACGCGCACCACAAATAGGAGGAGGAGCTCGGCCAAACGCCCAAAACGGGAGTAAGCGCCAATTATATATTACATATACTACTGTGGGCAAAAAGTAAGGTGAATTTATTTGTCAAACTTCGCGGGATTAAAATTTAGCTCTAGTTATTTTTTTCATGAGTTGGCAGCACTGTTAATAACATCTGGGCCAACTTTCATGTGAATGTCAATATCAGTAATATATTTACGCTTGTGTTTACCAAACGACCAAGAGTGCATTTTTCGATTTTTACAATGTCTGATTTGATTGAGTAGAGAAGTGCTATCAAATTTTGTTTGCGGAATGAAATTTCGGCTGCGGAAACGTTTAACATGTTGCAGAAGGCATTTGGTGATTCGACCATGTCGCAGAAAAATCGTCGGTTAACTGTTAAAGACCTTACTGATATGATCGGAACATCAGAAGGATCTGTGAAAACCATTTTGAAAGACCGTTTGGGCCTACGAAAAGTCAAATCTCGTTTGGTACCGAAAACTCTCAATTTCTTGGAAAAAAAGTCGTCGCGTTGATGTGTGTGAAACAATGCTTTCAGACTATCAGGACAAACTCAAATGCATCATTACGGGAGATGAGACTTGGATTTATGCTTACGACCCTGAAACAACCGACCAATCAAGCGAATATCGTGCTAAAGGCGAGGCCAGACCGAAAAGAGCACGTCAAAGTCGTTCAAAAATAAAGGTCATGATGACAATTTTTTTCGATTTTCGTGGTGTGGTGCCCTATGAATTCCTTCCACCTGGCCAAATTGTTAATAAGGAATATTATTTGAGCGTTATGCGTCGGCCGCCATAGCCGAATGGGTTGGTGCGTGATTACCATTCGGAATTCACCGAGAGGTCGTTGGTTCGAATCTCGGTGAAAGCAAAATTAATAAAAACATTTTTCTAATAGCGGTCGCCCCTCGGCAGGCAATGGCAAACCTCCGAGTGTATTTCTGCCATGAAAAAGCTCCTCATAAAAATATCTGCCGTTCGGAGTCGGCTTGAAACTGTAGGTCCCTCCATTTGTGGAACAACATCTAGACGCACACCACAAATAGGAGGAGGAGCTCGGCCAAAACACCTAACAGAAGTGTAAGCGCCAATTATTTATTTTTTTTTTTTTATGCGTCGTTCACGTGAAGCAATTCGCCTAAAAAGACCAGAATTATGGGCCAACAACTCTTGGTTTTTGCATCACGATAATGTACCGTTTCACATCGGCAAAAAATCCACGCATATCATTCCGCAACCACCGTATTCGCCTGATTTGGCTCCGTATGACTTCTGGCTCTTCCCAAAACTCAAGAGACCACTCCGGGGAACGCGTTTCGAGTCGATTGAGGAGATAAAAGCTGAATCGAAGAAGGTGCTGATGGCTATACCGGAAATGGACTATTTGGCATGTTTCGGGGATTGGAAAAATCGTTGGCATAAGTGTATTTCATCGAGAGGGGATTATTTTGAAGAGGATGAAATTGATTTACAATAATAAATAAAGATTTTTCATTTTACAACCAAATTCACCTTACTTTTTGGCCACAGTAGTATATGGTATCTTCGAAATTAAAATGAATGCACAAAAAAGGCGTAATTAAAATGTTGTAGTGTTGGTTGATATTTAATGTATTTATTATTTCTTTCTTAAATGCAACTCTATAAATAAATTTGTTCAGACTTTCTCATCTATACCATATTAATTTAGCTCCTTTTTTTGCTTTCGCCCTGTACAGCTTCGATGTAGAAAATGGCCAAGGCGCTAGATCTCCGCTTGAAGGCGGCTCACCAAGTGCTGGTTTGGTACTACAAAATCTTCCACAACGTCGCGAATCGTTCTTATATCGTTCGGATTCGGACTTTGAAATGTCCCCGAAGTCGATGTCTAGAAACTCAAGCATAGCAAGCGAAAGGTAAGAAAAGATTTAGTTTTGCTCTTTACATGCACACTTGTCATTACAAAAATAACAATAACATTCAAATCATTTTATTTTTAAATTCTTTAAAGAAATGCAATTATATTAATTTTACCTCACTTTAAACACTTTCACAATTCCAAGCATACATACACATGATGATAACTAAAAAATACTTGGCTTATTATTTTTAATTACTTTAATCTCGTATAATGTTATTACAACTGCATAATTTTTATATCAAATCTTTATTTACATATTAGGTGCATATACATACATATTTAAGTGCATTTGTAATTATAATTCCATGTTTATTTAGTTGTAATTTGTATTAAATTTCAGTTAAAATATTTTTGTTAATTACCATAATTTTTTTATTGTTAAGCGGTTTTCCAATCCCTTTTTATACCTGCATATTTATTTACAATTAAAATTGTTCATTACTTTGCTATTACAATTTCCATTATCTTTAAGCAGCTTATGAAATACCGTTAAGCATACCTCTGGTGGCAGCAGTCGTCCCATCGCATATTTCTGTTTTGTTTTTCTTAGATTGAAACTACATCATTTATGTGTATATATACCATTACTGTGAAATTCATTACTGCATTTTACTGCTACTGTACTTTTCCTACTTTCTCTTTCGTGATTTTTGGCATGCACTAACTTCTCAATTTCTGTATTTCCCATCCCTTTTATATTGTAGCTTCACTGCTTTTGCAATTTCACATGGATTTCATTTATGTGGCATTTTATTGCTCTGATTTTCTTTAATTTAATTATTTTAGTTTATTATTATATGATTTTTCATCTACATCGCTACGACTAGTGGTCCGTTTCCCAAATCTTTGCGATTTGGTGAATAAAAACCAGAAATACATTGCTCAGCGTAAGAGTCCACATTTACTTCTTGTGGAGTTACTCATGAAGCACGGAGTTCAAACACATATAATTTATTAAGCCCAATAAAAATTAAAAAATACTATTTGTTGGTCAAAAATTATACTCTAAAAAATCTGAAATACAGCCGACGAAAGCATGTACATTATGCAGTTTTCTAAAGTAGCACTAGAGCCCCGTTTTGATATCATAATGTAGACCACTAACCGAGAAAAATTACAAAACTTAAAAGAAGAAAACCAATCTACAGCCATCCAGTTCTGTTGATGTAGTGGAGAATAGAAAAGGGATCTAGGCTGGAGGAACCTGAAGGGCCTAGCGGCCAGACCCGCACATTAATGCCAAAGTTGAATTTACATTTTGAAGTGAAAACTTCTTTAGAACCGTTTGGAGTGATTTGAGACTCGATGAAACGAAAAAGCGACACTACGAAGCGTTATATGTTGATATACGTATATGTGTGTGGCTGCGTACTGCTGAGCCACGCTAGTATAGTGAGTATTGTAGTATGTATACTACACTGCCTATTACTTGCTTTGGTGTTTAGTTCAAGCGTCATACGTATGTATGTTTGTATGTATGCTAGTACGTATGTGTGCACGCCTGCGTATTACGGAGCCACGGTGAGCGAGAAGGCATTATGTATACCTATACTACACTACCTAATACTTGCTTAGACCAAGCGTCCTACGAATGTTTGTGTGTATGTTAGTACGTCTGTGTAATATACACGTTACGACGCTCATAATAGCAACCGCGTGTGCTGTATTGCGTCCGTATTTTTATATTCGTAAATATTTTCATTTTTAAATATTTACCGCAATTGCAGGCGGTGGTGCAATATACCACAATCAAAATGATGGTGGTTTTATTGTAACTCCACAGATAGATCTGAATGCACAGCAACTAGAATCACTGTCTGTTCAGCTCTCTAAAGTGGGAGAAATATGTGCATGCGAAACCAGATTGAGCAATGGAAAAACAGTTTTAATTGTGGCAATTTATATTTCACCAAATCAATCAATAAATAGCATCACGGAATTCATTCACGAAAATTTAATAAAGTATACACCAGAAGTATCGCGGTTACTTAGAAAAGATTACGATAAAGTTCCAATGATTTTAAGTGGCGATTTTAACGTAAATTTTGCATTGGATACAGCGGTTCCTTTAGTTGACTTTCTCAGTACAAGATTCAATTTAAAAATGTGTAACAATCGCACTGAATCGACAACACGATCAAAAACAACAATTGACGCGGTATTTCAAAGATATGTTGACAACATCGAATCCAAAGCATTTGTATCATATTTTAGCTATCACAAGTCACTCGTATCATTTGTTGAAATTGAAAACATTGAGGATGAATAATAATAAAATGAAGAAAATGAAATATTAACTTTATAGCAGTATTATAATAAACCTATAATTATCCCGCTCCTAATGCTGCTTTCGTCTCATTCTCTCTCAGTTTGTTTTACGGAAGGTTTCATTTTTTTTTTATTTATTATCAATAATTCTGGGAAAGAAGTGGAAATAAATGGCTTTACTAAAACAAACCAAGCTCGCGATTTCTGAACAGTAAGCATTCAATCTCATCATTGTTTCAGATTGTATGTATGTATATGGTATACCATTCTTGAATTCCTTTATTCGCAATCTAAAAAATAGATTTTTAAAATATAATAATGTACTTGTTGAGTTTCAAAAACTGTTTCCCAATAATACCTCGAATCTTGACGAGAATGCTTTACTAAATTACAAATTCATTTGGAAGGAGAACTGAGGAAGTTCAAATGAAATTAAACCTTTGGTAAAAATAACAATTAAAAAGATTAGAATATGAAAAGCCAAAAACAAATTTCAGAGCCGAACTGACCATTGTAGGCGGATATGCATTCATACAGTGAGCGTCAAGAGGAAGTGTACACCATACATTGATAAAATCTGACTATTTATTTATTTCTTTTTTATTTAATTTTTTTATTTATAAAATCATAGTTCATACCACCACAAAAACCATATAAAGAATGCTCGGAACTTTTTTTTTATATGAAGGGAAAATGCCCTACCCCGTCAACAGGAAAAATTGTTAAAATCAACGTATAATACTTTTGTACAAAGTTCGAAACTTGTTTTAGTATGAGCTATACTTTTGTAAAAAAAAGGGTTGTCTGTAAAGTCGGTTTACTGACGATAGTTTAACGTGACAACGTCATAAGAAAATACAGATGTAATAGTTGCAATTTTCAAAACAAAATTTCAATTTTATTAGTTTTATAGATATTTTGTATGGATATTGAGGAGGTAAATGGAATCGCAATGGAATAAGTCAACACATTTACACAAACGTGAAAAATTACGAAACATTTATCAAATTCATGAAAGATATGTTCAATTTCTATTGTGCATCAGACGTTAATAAGTCAACAACACTAAGAGGCACCATCATCGATTTGACTTTTTCAAGACACTTTACATTCGAAACACTCCCTTTCATTTCCTACTTTTTCTATCATCGTCCTATTCTCAACAGAGAAATGGTTCATTACCATGCACACAGGAAGAAGGCATATGCAAATACAAGTATGTGAATTTATATACATATGCCCATATACATACATATATATACATATATATGCTCACTCAAGTAGGAGAGAGCCAGATGTCGAACGTTGCCGAATGCGGGGGCCGATTGTGCTCTTTGTCGTTCGTTCCGCGCTCTCGCTTGCAGTTCAAGCAAGGTAACGACGCATGAGCAAGATAACGGCGAATGAGCAAGATAACGACACATTTTTTCGTGCGTGCAGCCGGCTAAATCGAATTATAAGACGTTATCACGTCAAAAATAATTTAAATTGAAAACTAAATATGTTAAAATAATAACTTGGGAGATTGAAAGAAAAAATTCAAGAGAATAGACTACAATTTCAAGAACCTTTGAACTATCTTAAATCACTATGCCAATCGTAAATCCTTCTTTAGAAAGTATTCACAAAGTTATAGGATGCCTTAAGAAACCAAACTTATATCAATATATCTAAACGTAAAACAGTGTTGAGCTATAATACATTAAACAAAAATATTACACAGATACATATACATACATACAAAATACATAAATATTTGATCTCACAATGTTATCCTGCCAAAAGTTAAGCTTAAGGCCAAAAATACCAAAGGTAAATATGCCTGTTGACACTAAGTTTCAACTTGCGATCTACATTTTGTGAATAAACAATTAAATATTTGTTGTCATGCACAAATACAAGATACAACAAAGCAACTAATGGCAGGCAAAGTAGCTTTTAATTTTCAATTACCATCGATAGAAGAGAATTTTTTAGACAATCACTTTTCTTAGAATATAATTAAATTATTGGCAGAAACAATTCTTTTGACGACTGTGGAAAAAAATTTTACCTAAAAGCAAATTGAGAATATTTAGCCCTCATTAACACTAATCAAATGAGAGAGAGTGTATTTAAGAAGTTTGATGTCGTATGAGCGATAAAAGGAGGCAGCATCTCTTTATATGTAGACCCAATTTCCCACTGTGGAAAGAATTGTAGAAAAATTTGTTGAAAACAAGCGCCGGATCGAAATCAACACATTTGAACAAGAGAACGACATACCAAAACCGCTAAACACAATATAGTACAACGAAATGGACGACCACATTCAAAAGAGCAAAAGTCATGTGTACAACTAACGACAAAAAAGTGACTCCATTCGTACTTACGCTCAAATGCAGAAAATGCAGAGAGGATGTTGAGGAGAGTTTAGAACACCTTCTGTGCGTTTGTCCGGCATTATTAAAAACGCGACTAAGATGCCTGGGAGCCCCACTGTTTGAAGGTCTGGAAGACGTCTCAAAAGCGGAGCTCCCAGCCCTACTTAGATTCGCCAAAAGCGCTCCTACATGATGTCTACTTTAGGTATTCATAGAGGTCGGTCTCCCTCTGGTATCGCTAGGGACCAAAAGGTCTATGCGTGGCTTATTGCCAACCAGGCTAACCTAACCTAACCTATAGTTTTGTTTTTATTTTCTTACAACTAAATGTCTTTATTTGTTTCATTATAATTTGGATTTAATTCTATTAGTGTTTTACAATTATTTTTTTAAGAACATTGAAAAGATTTTAAAATAAGTTGATAAGGCTTCGTAACGATAAACAGCTGGAAACAAGGCGTCTTTGCCGTTGCTACTCTTTATTTATGAACTCCTTCGAAAAATTATCCGTCGAATAACTAAAAGTAACGCCACCGTATTCTTTTCCGGAAAGCAGATTTAAAAGTTTCCAAAAAATCAGTGACAATTTTTTTCCAAATTTCGAATGCTTTTATATAAATTCATCACCCCTTGGAACCATATTTGGCTTCTTGATCTATCTAAATTTTCGGTAGATTTCTATATTACATTAGGTCTGAAAGTATATAAAGGAATAGTTATTAGTAAGGCACTCTTCCCATATTTAACATATTCACATAATGAGCTGGTACATACTTAAACACGTACATGACTATGTACTATATTTGAAATTTCCAAATTGCAATCAATAAAATACACATACAAGTACGAAGCCGATTGAACAAATGGTAGTGCGGTTTTGTAGAGTTCATATCTCACGAGTACTTGTTTGTAAGGCCAAATGTCCAAACGTGTGTAAATAATGTATCCATAAGTTAATGTTAAATGCAAATATGCAGTTGCAACATAAAGTCTGGCAGGTTTACAAGAGATCTTAGGAGACCACATTACAATCCACTTGCAAATTAAACTGATTTAAAGTGAATCGGAAACATGCAAACACTAAGTGCATTATTCGAGTGGCAAAATATATATACTTACAATATATAAATATGTGTATGCTTATACCTCCATACATTCATATGTATGTAAATTTATATTTTATACAAGTCAGATCCAGTGTGCGTTGGTTAAAATTGTTTATTGCTGAATAGCTCGGATTTGCTTTTTGCATTTAAATTTTCCTCGCTATAACTTTTTTTAACACATGGTACAAATCAAAACGGAAGAGAACCGAAACTGAGGCTGAGTAGAAAGCAAAATTACGGGTTTTTCTTTTTTGTGAATTGATTTTAATTTACCAAGAAAATGTATCGAATAGTTTTGGAGATTATCGCGTGCAAACAAACAGACAGCCATATACAGATTCGTTTTTGAGAACCCAAATTCACGTACTGTTAAATCCTTGAAGGCAAATTATATCCACTCGTCAAGGCACATTGAACAGGCAGGAGCAGTAGACTAAAAACAACAAAAGCAATGCTCATATCTTATACTAGCCTTGTTCGCCGTGGTATAACTTTTGGGGAAATTTAAATCTATTACTGTTATACTGTTTTTTGGTCGATCTTTAGCTGCTGGGCGTTGCTATGGCTACTAGTATGCCGGTCAATTTCGCCCCAAGTTTTCATGTAATTACCTGTTATAGTATCAGCACAATAAGTAAAATGTACTGATTTATCTCTTTGTTGACTTCAATTGTTAACTCACGTCTACCAAGAAAATAATGGATTTATTTTCCCCAAACTAAGATATGCCACACAAAACTATTGCAACACTACACATGATTTGATGATCTTGTCAAATATCTTTGAGTGTTCCATCAACCGGTCTTTATTGCTTTTCGCTTAACCGTGGTGCCCTCGCCCCAGCAACAGACTAGAATCTTAACTTTATCGCCATTCCTGGTGATATAACATTTTGCATGTTCACTGATATCCAAATCATTCATTTAATACTGTTGTGAAAGGTTTTTCTTCATAGAAATTACATTGGTGGAATATTTCGGTGTTTTTGGTTTGTTTAATTACACCGGCACACAAAAAAAAAAAAGTGGGGAGTACTTTTGACTAGACCCATATATCCCTATTTATTTTGACGCGCTGAATCCGAATTCGGTGTCCGTTTTGCCCGTACACCCCCAAAATTTTAAGTAAATAGCGAAAAACCGTGAAACCCCATGAAAAATCGCTGAAAATCGCATTTATAGACGTTTGTCAATTTTAAAAACTTTTCTTATGAGTGTATTATACCTGATTTCAGTGTTGCAACACAATGCTATGGAAGTGGGAAAAATCCAATACAAATGCGATTTTCAGCAATTTTTCACGGGTTTTCGCGGTTTTTCCCTATTTAATCAAATCTTTGGGGGTGTACGGGCAAAACAAACACCGGATTCGGATTCAGTGCGTCAAAACACACTGAAATCAGGTATAATACACTCGTAAGAAAACTGTTTAACATTTACCAACGTATAAAAAGGCGATTTTCAGCGATTTCTCACGGTTTTTCACGGTTTTCACGGTTTTTCACGGGTTTAGCCTATTTAATCAAAATTTTGGGGGTGTACGGGCAAAACAAACCCCGGATTCGGATTCAGTGCGTCAAAATACACTGAAATCAGGTATAATAAACTCATAAGAAAAGTTTTTAAAATTGACAAACGTCTATAAATGCGATTTTCAGCGATTTTTCATGGGGTTTCACGGTTTTTCGCTATTTACTTAAAATTTTGGGGGTGTACGGGCAAAACGGACACCGAATTCGGATTCAGCGCGTCAAAATACATAGGGATATATGGGTCTAGTCAAAAGTACTCCCCACTTTTTTTTTTTTTGTGTGCCGGTGTTATTATTAACGATATGAAGAAAAGACAAGGAGAAGGAATAGCTAATTTAATTTCGCAATTGGCTGCTAATATCATTTACTTAGTACAATTGGATTAAATCCGTAAACGACGTTTACTGAAGTTTCAAAAATTTATAGCAGCAATACGCATTCGAAATTCGATATTACATTTTGTAATAAGTAATAAGAAGACACACCTTTATGGACATAAGCTTTTTTCTGTTATATGAATGCATTGTTAATAATACCTAATCACAAACCTGATTTTTTTCTTTTTGCCGGCATCCATTTTATTTAGTTTTTGCTTTGAAGTTTTTCTTTACACGCGTAAAAATAATGATCTATTACACAGAAAACCCAGGGTTGTAAGTCAAAATGTATGGTTATTTCCTAGGACTATTTTATAATCCCAGATTTTGGGAGGAAAATTTTTTATGGGAAATCTCGCTTTTTAATTACGGATTGGGAGTTAAGCTCGAAAAAATAGATCATCTACTTATATGTGAAGGTATTATAAGTGTGGCTCTGCAACATGAATTCTCAATTTGAACTAATGTGTGCCATAAATACAATTTTTCAAATTATCTCGACATGAGTCACTCTTAGCATGTAAAGATTAAGCAGAGGTATGATTTTTCTATAGGTGTACGTAAATAGGTTAGTCCAAGTTAGATTATGCTGGTTGCCACTCTCCATAAGATTGTAGAGAGTCCCCATTTAGACCTGGAAGCCAATTGTGATACCGGTTCGCAGTCTAGATTGATGAGGGCCTAGTTCTTTGTCCTAATGTTGGCCTGCGCGGTGTAGACTGGCATGGCCCAGAGCTTGCTTGAGGATAAAGGGATGTCTACAAATTAGGCAGAGATTTAAAATCAGTTCCCCTCCTGGCTAGCTCATTTGCCATGGAGTTTCCAGAAATGTATCTGTGTGCAGGAACCCAAACAACATTTGTGACGCACCACTTAGCCAGCTCATATAGATAACTCTGCATTCTAATGATACTTTGGAGGAATTATTATTGCACTATACCGATTTACAATCAGACTTACTCTCAGAGTAGATAGATCGGTTGTGCTGCAACGTACGATATATCTATAGATATTAACTCAGCTTGACTAATCGACAACAATTCTAAGTGGTCGTCCGATCCAATTTTTTAGTATTGTACCATTAGTGAAGATAGTCAATGGCCCTGGGTCAAGGTTCTTTATGAAATTCTTCTGGATAAATAATTTTCAAAATCGAATTATGAATTAGTGTAATCTGCGTTTCTTAGAATTTCTAGGTACCCAAACATGAAATTTTTCCCGAGTAGACATGCATTGAGTCTTACTGAGCTGCAATTTAAAGAAAAAGGCCTAATAGAGCCTCAAGTGCTTTGGTGAGGTAGAAGGCAGTACTCCTGTGCTAAGCGTGGACATTGCTCTCTGTAGCATTTCCAGTTTGTTCCTGGATAATATCGATAATATCAATGTTGCTTCCAGTCTCTACAAATACATAGCAATTTCTCTCAGATCAAGAGGAATCGTGCATTATGTGGTCCACTTAATTTTATCGTTATTATTTCCGTTCGAAAGCGTTTCTTATAATTCAATCATATTGTTCAATTAAAGTTCACCCCCTTAATACTCACACATCGAGCTTCTTTACTTATGAAGATTCTTTCAACAGCCTACATACATATTTGCTTAAGTGTATACAGCAGCTAGTATTATGTAAATTAATGATTACTACAGTAATTTATTTAAAACAAATATTTTTTTATGGAGCAAGCTCCGTCTTTATTTCACAACTCTCAAATTTGAACTGCTCTTTACAAAATTTCTTAAAGCTAACTTAGCCTCAGCATTCTCTCATTCACCTGTTATGCCGTGTTTATTGCAGACATAGCGTCCGCGAAAAGATCGAGCAACGGAAACGCGTGTGTGGATAAACTTTCAGCATAAGTAGCGTGAACTTGTACAAGTAGTATATTCCTACATCTTTACCGTTAAATATTTCTCCTGACTATACATACGTTATAGGGCAATTAGAATCCATTGTGGGTTTTATGGATTTTGCATTTTTATGTAATCTCTTTGTAAGATTTTGGCGTGCAATCATTTTCATTTAATAAAAACATAATTTTATATATCTTAGAATGTGTAAGTGAATGACCAGTAAGAGTGTGTACATTGATTGTTTTCTTATATGCGTCGCTCACTAAAGATTTCTTGGCAATGATAGATAAGCTTTCATAGACACATACTCATACATATGATATATCCTTAATTTCCCCCTTTTCTACGCATGCTGCTTTTCCTTTTTGTTGCTGCATATTATTCTGAATCGAGTCTAGAACGATGACAAATGTTAACGGCACAGTGGCAATCCAAATGACCTCAACCTAAACGTCAACGGCAATCTCACATGTTCGTGACTGCTAGGAACAGAATACCAGCGCCATCATTTGTGATTCTGTGTTTGTAATTGTGTTTGCGTTTGCCAGAAGTGCTAACGCTATAAACTGGGCGCCACGCTTTAATGGTACCCACAAAAGCCTTTTCATCGGCCAACACCTGCTTCAGAGTATTGGCCTGAGCTCAGACCCCTTTTCCACTCACATACATTTATGTGCACATATGCATACGTGCATGTCTATATGTGTGCTCCTTCAAACGCTCTCGACTTGACAATTGATGCAGCGACATTTGACACCATTTTTAACCTCATTTCGGTGTTGTTATTAGTATTTCGCACACACGTGAGTGCCAAGCCACACCTTCTCATCAAAACGTTTCTAGTCTCATGTACATATGTATGTATATGCATGCATTTTCGTATGCTCTTCTACATAGCCGTGGATGCATACTTAAGCGTTTTTTAAGCAGATTTGCGACAAGTATTCTGCTAGTGTTACTAAAAATATATACCCGTTTTTAGAGCACAAACACACACTCATTCTGCTCAACACATATGTACCTGCATACATATGGATATAAATTCGTATACGAATATAGATTGGTACTTATATTTTCATCGCCACAGTAGCCCACTTGTATTCTGTGTCCTTTTTTACATCCTTTATTACTACCACACTACTATCACCTTGAAAATCAGTTATCCTTCTTGAGAGTTTGTATATCTAACAAAATTACATAATTTTTCTATAATATTACACAAAAGTTCTTCGTTCGCCGCCACAAGTCTTTGAAGTTACTTAAAAGCACCCGACGGGTTTCTTTTACAAACACAGGCTTAAAATGCCGTCGCTCGAAAAAATACTTTGCTCGAGCCAGAATTCTATCGAACGCATTGTAAGGAAGCATCAAACCATAAACTGCATCAACCCCAAAAACAAAACTAAGTCAATCTAAAATTAAGGTTTGTCGACTGTAATACACTCTTATAACAAATAAAGAGTATTATTTGAGCGTACTTAAGCGTATGAGGGAAAATATTTGTCACAAGAAGAAGCAAAGTACCGACTCACACACGCGGCTATTTTACCGAACATAATGTTAATGCCACTCCCTAAGCTGCGTGTGGTCGAGTGTGACGTTTTGCTATTCCCATAGCTCAAGTTATGATTCTGCGAACAACGTTTAGAGGCTATTTATGCGATGAAGAGAATTCGCATAGGAAGCTGAAGAAAAATTGAAAGAAGCGTTGGAATATGGAAATTAATTAGCATGGAGTTTACTCTAGCCTAGCCGTGCTTTTCTTACGCCCATGTTTATCTGCGCTTACATCCAGAAACCAAAACTCACATCGACGATTGTCCATAATCCGTAAAATATTTGGACAGTTCAACAAATATCAAAGAAATATATCAATACATCCATAGTGGGAGGAAAATCTTCGCATAATTTCAGTCCCTCTTAGAAGGAAAGACATTTGGCCATCTAGCAGTTGAAGCCGTAATATCTTCAAAACGATTTCAAGGCTCCACTCATTCATGATACATTATGCACCAAATGCATAGCTGAGCGTCTTGGCAGTGTAATGATTAACAAATTTCACCCTCTCTATGATCGCGCTCTCTACTTTTCCCCAATACTAAAAAAAACTACAAACTCGTGTCTCTCAAATTAGATAGTCAGCATTTAATACAATATTAAAATTCTTGCAAATCCAACACAAACACGCTGTGAAAGATGGGTTTAAAATGAATTTGGGTTATGACATTTGTATGGAATTTAACAAGGGGTTTAACTGGGACTCCAACAATCGTTTAATTAACATTGCACGTGGCGGAATTCCAGTGGGAAGACGACGTCCTGAAAGACCGCCAAAAAGATGGGAGCAAAGCTGGATATCAATTTCAATAGAAAATTTATATCAAAGAAGAAGAAGAAGCATTAAATGATTAGTTTAAACACGATTGGCAAACTAGATGAAAGCACCGTAAATATGTTAATTGTGCTTCCGCGTGTTTTTTAAGAGCTTGTGAACTTAAAATGAATATACGAAACTGAAATATTGTTGGAATGAGTTTTGGTTATTATACGAGTAATCTGATAGATAATTTCATGATATCCGGCATACTATGTATGTCCGCCGTGGCTATGAGGTACGTGGTTCATTGGACTACTTTTTCCAATAAATCTGGACGATGGTGGGTTGAATACTGCAATAAATTGATTGTTAGAAGCGTTGTATGGCAAGTTGGAGCCAAATGTCGTCGATGTTTAGCTGATTAATTTTTGAAAACAAAAATTCAGTTAACATGGCTCGATAGCGCTTTTCATTCACTGTAACGGCAACTCCTTCCTCATTTCAAAAGAAATAAGGACCGATGATGCTGCCTGTACTCTATGAACTTCGCGAGCAGACTTTTTGTTGTTATTTTTTTTCAAAGAAAATTGTCACAAACCTTATTCAACAGAAATGTCCACACAGTTTGCCTTTCCCAGCTATCAACCCATAGTTATCGAAATCGATAGTTCTCATGCAGCGAAAGAATATGCGATCAAAGATTTGGCTTCTCAAATATTGACACTGTGAAAATGAGAGTAAGATCTTGGCTTTTTAAAATACAACAAACGGCGCGCACAGACTAAAAATATTGCTAGTCATTTGTGCTTGGGTATAAAAAATAGAATGATGTGGCTGTGTACGTATGTATGTAAATCTTTAGTTCGTCATTCAGCAAAAATAGTGTGCTATAGCTCCACTTGCCCTACATGGTGGGTATGTAAAGGCGTACATATGTACGTCTAAAGGTTTGCCTTTTTGAAAGCCATCTTTGCCTAAAACTGGTTAATGGCATTGAAATTATAAATTTGATCTATAATAAGAAAACCAGCTTTCGGTCTCTTTCGGAAATTTAAAAAGATCAAATTTGAAAATTCTCTAGTCTTGTTATTTTTCTATTTTCATTGCTGAAGATATGTATTTGCAGAAAAAATACATTATTTTTCTCAAGGATTCTTTCGACTTGATAAATTTATGCATGTAATGTAGTGATAATAATCTGCTACATCTTTAAAAAATCCCTTTTATACGGTGCAGAAGCGTAGAGGAGTATTCTTCGCAAAATTTACAGGCTATGTTTGCATGGGTGACGAGTACTGGCGAAGATGTGTGCGGATCGACTTCGCTCTTATTAAAAACCTAATGCTACAAGCCAATATGCTACACTCGTTTAGTTACATACTTTAAACGCTCATATGATTGGATATGTTGAAGAAACGCACCTCTGTTGCAATTTCGTAATCAACGATCTCAGACACCCTTCAGTGGGTTTATATTTTAACCACTTTTGAGGAGCTTCCAACTTATAGTGCAATGTCGCGAACGGCAATGTCTGACGGAGAAAGCGCTTATCCCCTACAAATGTAACCACTATGTTCTGCTCCGCTAAATGGCAGCAAGTTTTTTTTTACATTTCCCCGTCCGTCGCATCGCATCTGTCGCAGGTGGTGATGTCAACATTAAGATGTCATTAACGAACAAGACAAAAACAAATGGGATGCCTTATCCGAAACCCGTTCTCCCTTAGACAATTGCCCGCTTTCAGTCCCTCTCACTGCTGGACAGATGATTCGTACCCTATTAAGTTTTTCCCCGAATAAGTCGTAGTAACTCTTTACAATAGTCTCAAAGGATCGGCTTCTCAGTTTAGCTCAACCACGAACGAATATTTATTTGCACCCAGAGAATATTTAACCGAAGTCAGTATTGCGAGCCGATTTGAACCGTGTGCAACAAGCTAAATCCAAAAACTTTCCACCTCGTGGACTCTTGCGCATAGAACCTTGCTTTACCAAAAACAAAGTGGTATTTTGTAATGGCATATGAAATTATATATTTCATTGAGAAAATAATGAACGAGAAGAGCACACAGATTTTAAAAGCCAAATAGATTCAACCAAGTTTTCCATTGTATGCACATATATGTATATGTGTGTAAATATATATGTATGATTGTAGTATGTATGTA
This sequence comes from Anastrepha fraterculus, assembly GCA_037575425.1. Classification (NCBI taxonomy): domain Eukaryota; kingdom Metazoa; phylum Arthropoda; class Insecta; order Diptera; family Tephritidae; genus Anastrepha; species Anastrepha fraterculus. Next base: position 683,728 of record JAYXIM010048706.1, read on the forward strand.
TACATTTTCGTAATAACGCAACACTCAATCGTATTGTAAAAGAATGGGTTAATTAATACCTAATGAATACTGATGTAACAACAAGAATGAAGAAAAGAACCGCACACAAACACTCATTCTCTCTCTCGAGCGTCAACACAATCAATGTCGATGGCTCTGTGTGCGTACGTAAAAGTACACTGCAAACCATAAACCATAATAAAAATTAAATAAAATTGTGTGACCAAATGTAAGCCGCATTAAAAAAAGTACTTCTATTATATGAACGAACGGACAGACAAATTGAACAATGGGAAAAATATGAAATTAATTATTCGAGATCAGATGCGAATTCAGTCGGCCGCAGGTGCGCGTATACATAAAGACAAACGCACTCTGGCAACATGAATAATAAACGTGACGTTAATTAAAAATAATGCAAGGGAGTATTCGGTGAGTAGGAAAACAAAAGCTGTGAGAATTTTGCAGATTCTTTGGCAAATCTGTAAATATCCTCCAGTTTTATAGAACGAATATTACTCATACTCATGACATCGAAACCCAAAACTCGTTGCCGTGCTCTAACAAAGGCAGGACACTCACAGAGAAAGTGCTCAGTGCTATCCGCCTCCTCCAAGCTCGATAGGCACATTGGGTCCTCAATTATTCCAATGGTGGCCATATGCTGACCCCATGGGTTGTGTCCTGTAATGATACCGCCCTTCAACCGAATGTCTTTCCTTCCAAGTTTTAGTAGAAAGTTTCACAGTTTTCTGTTCGGACTTGTCACAAAACACTTTGCAGTTCTGCACCGTTCTAGACCGGACCATCGCTCTTTATGTAGATTGCCTACATAATCGCTGATCCAATTCATGATTCCTGCGGAACTGATTCCGATTATTGGCTCTGGCCCTTGTGGGGAAACCGCTGATCCACGGTTGGCCAATTCATCGGCAATTTCGTTCCTGTTTTGTCTTGCGACAGAATTAAGCTTCTTCTTATATTCTTGAACAATCTTTGAGGTTTGCTTCGCGTTCTCCACAATCATCGTGAGAGACAACGGAAGCTTTAACGGAGACTGGGAAATAGGGCTTTTCGGCTCTCAGCTTTGAAAAATGGCTGCTCCCCGCATCCCATCTAAAGGGTTTTCCAATAACAGGTGTTATCTATCCAGTTCCATCCATTCATTCACTCCCATTACATTCACATATATATCTCATTAATCAAATAATTACTTTCTTAGCACTGGTAAGGAAACATAGCACTCTAGCACATAAATTTTAATAATATATAAATTGTTGTATAATTTTTATACAAGAAAGATTAAATAAATGAAGAAAATAAAAAAAACAAATTTTTTCGAAAAATTTCCAAATTTTACTTCTTACAAAAGCCATTTTTAGCACAAGCGTTTAATTTTCTGAGAAAAGTTCTACCAAAGTTCAATCACACGATCTTTATGACCATGTCATCAATTCGTTCGTATTGAAACAAATACAAATCCAAAGGTGGATATCACACGAGAGATAAATTGATCACCGAAGTGACGACGCAGTAAATCCATTGTTTCACAGGCTGCATAGCAAGTAGCGCCGTCTTTTTTAACCAAGTTGTAAAGAACACGAGCTTCAATTTGAGGCATCAAAAAGTCGTTTATCATGGCGCGATAACGTTCGGAAATATGGGCCGATGATTCCTCCAGCCCATAGGTCGCAGCAAACGGTTGTTCTCAATGATTGTAATGGGTTCGAGTTACTCTTCAGGCAAAATATGGCAATTTTGCTTATTAACAAAACCATTAAGCCAAAAATGTTGCTCCTAGCTGAACACCAGAAGTAGGCCTGAGCGCGCGATGAACTCTTTTCACGTAATGCAATTGTATGATTTTTAAACGTTGTTGAGGCGCAAGTCTTTCCATGATAAAATGTCGATAATACTGAAAAAAAATTATGTATTTAGTTTAACAGTAATCATGCGTGTTCGATGAAGAGGGGGTCCTATTGGGGAAAGTACCTCCAATGTGGTCACCGTTTACACATATTAAGAGAAAAATATAAAAATAATACCAACACCTTTTATCTCGTTTATAATTTCTAACGCAGAAATTTTAAAATTAGTAAAAATAAGTAGACAGAACTAAAACTATTCACAAATATAACGCAAAGCAATGGCACTAATATAATATATTACCTTGAAGAGTTCAGGGAAGGCAGCGAATTGCTCAGAAGTTATCCCATCTATTGTACCAACAGAACACCTCTTAAACAAATATGATATAATCCATTGTAAAAAACTGTGTCAAGGACGAGATATCGTAGCTTCATAACTAATTTAGGTACTTTGTCAAAGCCTTAAAAAATATCTATATAGAGAACCTAAAAAACAATCAACTCAGCTAGATTAGAGACTATTCATTTAGTATCTACCGGCTTAAGAAGCATTACCGGGCAGTCCCCATAACTTTCTTCACGATGTGATGAAGAAACCCCTTCCTCTTTTGCCGCTGGAGCAGTTGTTCACAGGGAAAAAAACGACATTCAAACATCCCTTGGTTTTAGCTCATAAGGAACCCAAGTCCCCTGTTTCTTAATCATTCCCAAAGCATGCTATCGCTTGGAAATGGATTGGCTGGTAACTCCTAATACTTAAGGGGTTAGGGGTAGTCAGAGGCCCGAAAAAATTATGATTTTCACGAATTTTTTTTTCTACTTAATTAATTTATTTAACAAAAATAAAAACATAGCATAAAAACATCATGTTTTAACTTGACTTCACCAAAATTTCAAAACAAAAAAATTAATAATTGCAAAAGTTATCGCTGTTTGTGTGAAGCCCGTTTCTCCAGAAGTCCCTTGCGGTGAACATCACAAGTCCTTGCAGATTCATCTAAAACCAATCGGACAAGAAAAATTAGTTTTATTAATAGATAATCTTGTGCCTGATCGAAGCTTTTTTTTTTATTTCAAAATGAACAAAATGGCGGCCTCAGAAAATTTTTTCCAGATTTTGGAAAAAAAAACCAACAGTTAATTGTTAAAAAAAAATCGAAATTTTTGAAAAAACAAAAATCCTTCGATCAGGCACAAGTTTTTTATGTTTTTCAAAAGCTGTATAAATTTTATTGAAATCTACGTAGCGGTTTTTAAGTTACAGTGTTCACCAGTTTGAAAAACATAGTTTTGAGAAAAACGCATTTAAAGTTTTGCTATCGGCTCCGGAGCGGCCGAGCGCCCTTTGTTAATTGTTGAATAACTTGAAAAGTATTTGTCGGATTCACTTCAAATTTTTACACAATATTTTTAAAACATTATACTTTAAGAAAATGCAAAAAAAAATCGATTTTTTGAAAATTCTGACTACACCTAACCCCTTAAGCAAGCTCTTCTTCCGTTTGACACGGATCCTCATTGAGCAATGCTTCCAATTCTGCGTCTTCGAAGGTTTTTGGCCTTCCTTCACGCGGACTGTCGTCAACGTTAAAATCACCACCTTTGAAGCGACGGAACCAATCTCGCCACGTTATTTCACTTAAAGTAGCATCTCCATAAACTTTTGGTAGCTCTCGATGCACTTCAGCCGCCTTTGTTTTTTGTTTTTTTTTTTTTTGAATGAAAGAGGAAAATCAACACTTCCCGCAAATGACGATTATTCGGCCCAAAATCAGACATTTTCACAAAACCAAAAGTATATGATACAAAAACAAAATCACTAAGTGTCGAAGCAATTCGTTTACCATATTTCTGAGTTTTTTATGACGTTTAGGTTATGTTAGAATCGACTAGCACACACTGCTGGCGGCATCTATTGACAAACAGCGGGAGCTTAGTTGCGCACCTAATAATTAATGTCATACAACTATGGTGTCTGTCGATTAAACAAAAATCCCATCTTTTATTTAAATTTATAATCTTAATCTTATAACTATTAAAAAACACCCTCACACGTCTTAATTTCTGTAGCATCAACTTGCTTCTGATTTTCTACTAAATATCGCTTATTTCTATCACATGTCAAATAAATTACATTCAGAGCTCTCTGTCTTATTTTGACTCATTGATTTTTCACCATAGACATTTTTAACATTTTTCACAATTCAAAAGAGTCATACATTTTCACTAACGTTTCTCACATTCAGCGTATAATTAAATTTTGTTCATTGTTTTTCTATATTGAAATTTGTTTTATGTAAATTTATTGCCATTACTCGCTTTCCAGTACCACTAAAAACAAAATTGGAAACACTTTACAAAGCATTGAATTTACAAACTTTCAGTCTCATTTTGATTTGAGTTGGCACGAAGTAAAATACGTTCGCAAAAGCATAAAGTCATCGCTGCTTCTATTATATATTTTTTTTTCTTTGTTAAATTTATGTTTTTCGAAGTACAGCAGAAAATAGTTTGCATAGCACCACAACAACCACAACTATAGCTTATTTTGTATGTACATACGTAGGCAATATTTACAAGCATCGCCACAACCACCGATATCATCACGATCAGCAAAAACCAAAATGCAAAACTATTTATGCAGGCGCAAATAAATTACTTTTAACATGAATTTTTAGTTTTTACAAAAAAAAAAAACTTCAAAACAAAAGATCTATTTAAAACAATCGTTTATTGTTATTGTAACCTTTTACAGGTTTAAAGAACAGGAGGCCTCTATCCTGATTGACCGATCGTACGTATACAAACAAATCCAAAAACAGAAATACTTAATTAAGTAAATAAAAACATAAAATATTTTAAAGCTTTGTATTTAAACGCTCGTATGCATTTTAAAGCATTTATAAGTGCCTAGCTACTTTCTTTGTAATATTTAGCAAACATTTTATTGTTTTTTTGAGCACTAGAAGCCAGGCAGCTGTACAAAGTAAGCAAAATTATTATTTCAAAAAGTGCATTTAAATTCCATTTAGTTATTATTTTTTTATACTTGTTTCACCTGAATGTTGCGCTTTTAAGTTTATATATGTATGCACTCGTATATATTTTTTCGGACTATGCATTAAGTGTACAGCTTTTAAACCAGGCTTAGCCAATTCTTTGGTAAAATATGTTCGACATTCGCTTTTTCTAAATTACCGAAAAAGTAGCTTAGTAAGGTGGAACATCAGGACGAACGCCGCTAATAGGAAGAGGAGCTCTGCCAAACGTCCAAAACAGGTGCTATTATACAATATATACATATATCTATATACATATATATACAGTGAACGACATAAGTCTACATACAGCAGCATATTTTCCCATAATTGAAAAGCCTGTTGATGTAGTTTTTTTCGGAATTCATATTTAGAGTATAGTCGGGTATCATGGTATAGGCGGCTAATATGGTACAACCTGCTTTTCTCATAAACTATTTGCACTGTGGCAACGCCGCCTACCGAATCAGCTGTTAAATTAAGAAAGAGAGAATGAAAAAAAATTTCAGCTTTGACAGCTGTGTAGTTTTCTTTCAATTGCTCAAAACACGTGGTTGCGTAAGGTCGACTTATGAAGACGGTGTAGCAGAAACGGTTTTATACGCTAAAACAAGAGTCGCAGAAACATATGTAGTTATCTTCCAATTGCATAATATACAGTGTACGACAAAACTAAAGCACGAAACTTCCCATACCACCACAACCAGAAAATAAACTTTCCAACAAATAGTAATGACAAATCTTTTTATTGTATTTAGAAGAGGGCACATTGGTTGTTGTGTAAAAAAAAATTATACAATAAACTTCATTCTAAACTTAAATATTAATTCAAACATAAAAGTAGTATTAAATATGCCGCTACAAAACTAAAGCACATTGGTATATACTTGTAAAGAAAATTTGGTTCTTCTAATATTTCGTAGCGAATCCCTTGTTTTTCAATACCGCTGCACATCTTCGTGGCATAGACTCAATCAAATTATTTAAAACATCTATGGAAATGCTTTCCCAAGCTCGTTCTACCTGAACAAACAGGGAGTCCTTGTTTTTGCAGTTTTCGCGTTTTATTTTTCGATCTACAATCTCTCATAGATTCTCTATGGGGTTGAGATCGGGTGATTGTGCAGGCCACTGCAATACCTTAATTTTATTGGCAACAAACCATTATTTCACACATTTAGCGGTATGCTTCGGATCATTGTCCTGCTGGTATATCCAACTCAGTAGCATTTCCTCCTCAGCGTGGGGCAGCATAATGGTCTGGAGAATGTCTTTGTACACAAATCTCATTTAATTATTTCAGACGATGAGCTATAAACTTTACAAGGTTTTTATTTAAAAAAAAATGTAAAAAAATCAGAAATGGAAAAAGAGTCTAATATGGTATACTTGCGACCGGTTAGTATGGTATAGTGTACCATATTATCCTCCCATATGCTCCAAAGTTAAGTATTTTTATTTTGTGGTGGAATTTCACAGGAATAATGAATAAAAAAGGAGTACGAAAGCAATGGGATGTGGAAAGCATGCGCAAGGCCATTGCAGCTGTGAAAAACGAAGAAATGGGTATTTTGCTGGCTTCAAAATCATTTGAGTCCCGCACACCACACTGCAGCGCATGGCTAGAAGCGAGTCACCGGCTCGGGAGTTACTTTTAACAAAGCTTGATAGGAAGCCAGTTTTCACCCAAGAAATCGAACAAGAATTGGTTAAATACTCTTTGGAGATGGAGTCTCGATTTTGGGGGCTCACGAGATTGGATTTGCGTTCCTAGCCTTCCAAAAGGCTATAAAAAATGGCATACCAAATAAATTTAATGCTTTGGCAAAATGTGAAGGAAAAGACTGGCTCAATGGGTTTTGTAAGCGCCATAGCGAAACACTAAGCTTGAGGACACCAACTGGCATTTCTTTTGATAGGGCAAAAGTATTCTAACGTGCAGTTATTTTTTTATTTATTGGAAAATGAATATGTGAAACACAATTTTTCAGCCAGGCGCATTTGAAACGTCGACAAAACGGGTTTGTCTGTAGTGCAGTCTCGACAACCAAAAGTTATTGTGCGGAAAGGAAAAAGACAGATAGGGGCCATGACTTCCGCAGAACGCGGATCACTCATTACTGTTATAACATGCATGAGTTCTGGTGGATCTTTTGTTCCGCCATATTTTATTTTCCCAAAAAAAAAAAAAAACAATCCCCTCCTTATGAAGGATGCACCACCTGGAGCAAAATCGTCGTGCCATTTCTCTGGGTGGGTGCAAATACCGATTTTCACTGCTTGGTTCAAGCACTTCATGGAGTTTACAATACAAAACCGAGAAAAGAAGAACCCATTTCACTCATTTTGGAAGGGCATTATTCCCATACTCGAAACATTGACTTAATTGATTTAGCCCGAGATAATGGGGTAATTATATTATCCTTGCCGCCACACTCTACTCACAAATTACAACCGCTGGACAAAACTTTCATGGGACCCCTAAAAGTCTATTATAGTGATGAAGTAAGACGTTATGTCCGAGAGCAAGGCCGCAAAGTAACTCTTTATGATTTGGTCGGACTGTTTACGAAGGCATACTTACGAGTTCCAACTGGTCAAATATATATGTAGACTTAAGTCCTTCACTGTATATACATATGTATGTATGTATATTAAATACGGAAAGACGTTTCTCTAATCAATCAAATCAAACGTGAAGGCTCAGTTCTCCTTCTCTCCGGTATACTTGGGCGAAACAGACCGTGCATACAAAATAATATTTTTGAGTTGATTTTTCATTAGTTCGCGAAGCCAATTGTAAAAATATATTGGGACAAATATAATAGAGTTCTTAAGCATTGATTCTCTGATATTGGTAAGCTCCTTATGTTTGGAATATATGTACAATTCTGAGGTTATACTAGATGTAGAAAGTATTAGCCGCTGAGACCGAGCTCAAACGACATCCGTTCATCCGTTCCGTGCCTACTCATGTGCCGTGTTCATATTTTGTATTGGCAAGAAAAGCGTTGAATCTAATATCTCTTCCCACTATTCCTAATTCATCTCATATATTTACATATGTACGAGGTGTGTTCAAAAAGTATCGCGAATTTTGAATTTTCGCAGGTTATGTATATTCGAATTTCGATTTTTTTTTGGCGATATGTTGGTATATATGTCTCCCACTCATGCCGACGAATTCGACCATTTTGCATGTTCAGTTAATTGTTGACAGCTGCTTTGCTTGCACGTGTTTCGGCTCGTCTTCGATTTTTATCTATTCAAAAAACTGGATCAAAGAACCGGTATAAAATTTTGTGTGAAAAACGAAATTAAGTGCGCGGATGCATTCTGAATGTTGACTGTGTCATACGGAGAAGCTACTTCGGACCAAAACAACGTATATCGGGGGTACAAAATGTTCTCAGAAGGCCGGGAAGATGTGAGCGATGAAAAGCGTACCGGACGCCCGAGGACTTCAGAAGAAGAAAATGGTATTGGCCATTCGTCGAATCACCGTTCGAGAAGTTGCGGAGGATCTAGACATATCGATTGGCTCGTGCCATTCGATTTTTTTCAATGATTTGGGCATGAGACGGGTCGCCACAAAATTCGTACCAAATTACTCAATTTCGACCAAAAGCAGCATCGCATAAACATTCCTAATACAATGTTCGACTCTGTCCGCGACGACCCAAATTTGCTCCAGAGGGTCATAACTAGTGACGAAGTGAAAGTTTCGCTTACCGTTTTCTTCGATTGCAGGGGCGTTGTGCAAACGGTCAATAAGGAATATTACCTGCAAGTTATGCGCAATTTGCGCGAAGCAATCCGTCAGAAACGCCTGGATTTGTGGAAGAACAAGAATTGGCTTTTGCATCACGATAACACCCCTGCTCACACATCATCACTTTTGCGCGACTTTTTGGCCAAAAACAACACACTAATGATGCCACAGCCAACGTATTCCCCAGTTCTGGCCCCTGCGACTTTTTCTTGTTCCCGAAACTGAAGATGCCCATGAAAAGATGACGCTACGCTACGATTGAGAAGATAAAGACGGCATCGAAGGAGGAGCTGAACAAGATAAAAAAAAATGAGTTTTTAAGTGCTTCGAAGATTGAAAAAAACGTTGGCACGAGTGCATAATATCTCCTGGGGATTACGTTGAAGGGGGCGAAATAGATATTAATAAATAAATAAATAATTTTTGAAAAAACACAAAATTCGAGAAACTTTTTGAACACACTTCGTATGTATGCATATACAATGAGTAATGTGAGAGGAAAAGTATTTTCCCGTCAAAAATCTTCAACTTCGTCGATTCAATGGACTTCCAATAGATTTATTTAACTACGGACTATATAATATTATCTGTTTTCTAAAAATTTGTTATGCCAGGTCTTGGCTGCAGTAAGAGCCAAGAAATCCTCTTTTCGCCGAAAAGATTTAATAGGTTCGCAGGTCTATTGTTTACCCTTTATTATTGTGCAAAAATTCCTTAGTAAAACATTAGTGTACAATCCAATTTGTTTTGCTACTTCCGGAAGAATTTTTCGAGTGATTCACGTATTTTTAAAATTCGGCTAAATTTAAAAGTTCGTCGCATTTGAATTATTTTTGAAATTTCTATTTTCGTTAATAAAAGTGCTAGGCATTATATTATATATATTTATCTTTATTTTGTCCCGCATTTTTGGCTATTTTAACACGCCGCTGCACAGTGGTTCCGCCATAGGACATTGGATGAAAATAGTCATGTTAAAATTATGCAACAATATTTAGCTAAATGTTAGTTCATTAGTCATAGTAACTTAGAGTATAAAAGAAATTTCAACTGCACAAACACTTCACTTATAATTGTGCCTCCAAAGTAAGAGAATTGGAAAAGTGATAGTTAGCGTGGTCTCCGCTCCGTACTTACGCAGTTCCGGGAAGTGTTATTTTTCTAAGAATTACTGTGTTTATGACCTGTTGTACAATGGAAATTCAAGTTGAAGGTATGTAAAACATGTTGAACGTTTTCTTATCTTTTTTAATTATTATTTGATGGGTTTTCAGACCCTACGAAATACGTACTTTAAAATTTCCCATTTTTTTTTTTTTATAAGAAGTTTGTAAGGTTTTAACTAAGTTCGCACGAATTCGCACAAATGAAACATACATTAAAATATTCTTACATATGTCCTCTTTATGGAAAAATAGTTTCCAGCTGCGATGACCTGCGACTGCGCTTCATATAGGGTCTAATCTGTACCTATGTGACTCATCTACGAGTAAATGTTAGATTTGTGGTGCGACACCTAAAGAAATGAATGACGTAGAAAAGTGTAGAAACAAACAAGTAAACTCCAGTAGATTTGAATTTGGTTTATCACCCCTGCATTCTTGGATTAAATTTTTTGAATACTTTATTCATGTTTCTTATAGAATCGAATTTAAAAGGTGGCAAGCACGTTCATCTGAGGAAAAAGCACTTTTAGCTAAGAGAAAGGAATTCGTTCAGAGGGAGTTTAGAGAACAATTAGGCTTGATAGTTGACAAACCGCGAAGTGGAGGAAGTGGCACCTCTAATGATGGAAATACAGCACGAAAATGTTTTCTTCATTCAACCATATCATCCGAAATCACAGGAATAGACAAACACGTTATAGACAGATGTAGTTATCTCCTACAATGTCTTTCATCTGGTTTTAAAATTAATTCGAATAAATTCAAAATATACGCACTAGACACTGCTAAAATTCTAGTTAGTAAATATTCATGGTATAATTTACCTGCATCAGTTCATAAAGTACTCATTCATGGGTCGGAGGTAATCGATCATTGTTTATTATCAATTGGAGAATTATCAGAGGAGGCAGCTGAATCATGTAATAAATTAGTGAAACAATTCAGACGTGACAATACCAGAAAGCACTCAACACTAACTAACACGGATCTTTTACACAGGCTTCTTCTTAATTCCGATCCATTTATATCTAGTCTACGAAAATTACCATGTAAAAAGAAATCTATGATGTCAAGAGAAGTGTTAGATTTACTGAGTTAAAAGTTTTGTATTTCTAAGTACATTAACTTTTTGGAAAGTGAATATTTTATTATTTTCATAAATAAGAATAAGTTAACTCATCCTTTCGGAATTTAATGTTTTTTTCTATTACTGTTTATAATTTAAGATTTATGCAAAACCTTAAACGGAACAAAAAAATTTTATGTAAAAAATGTGTGTACCTAATTTTCCTTTGACTTTTTATATTAATTATATACTACTTTATTATATATTATTATTATTATATCTTATATATATTCTTATTATATATATTACTTTTTAACAAATAAAAACATTTATCAACTTAAAAACGTACTAAAAAGTCATTTATCACGCCAAAAGTTCCTATGACCGCTCTTCCTACGCAGCGGGACCACTGTGCGCTGGCACACATTTTTTAAAGGCAACAGAACAAGCCTCTTATACTTTGTATTGCATGCACTCAACCCATGCGCGTATATGTACATATGTATGTATGTACGAGTATGGATGTGCGTCCAGATGTTTTCTCTTTTACCGCTGATTTTTTGTTTTCGTTAAGTTGCAGTTAAGTTAAATGCAAACAAGAACTGAAATATTTAAGCAATATATAACAATTACAAAATTACCAGAACTCAGATTTCTTTAACCTTTTGATTTTCCAAATTCACCTTTGATTTAGTATTTTGGCATTTCGCATTTACATACATATGTATACTTAGTCGATGAGTGCCACACCCCCTAAATGAGACTGGCGTTTGAAATCTGCTTTATTTGCTTGCTGCTTATCAAAATGTTTCATGCTATTTCTACCATTAGTTATCCATGCTCTTCAATGCGGTCACTATTTCCCTCTCCCAGTCAAGAACGGTCTCACCAGCCCGCTTCGTTTCGTTCACTAGGTGGTACATAAATACCTACATATGTATGTATGTACCTACTATTTAGATATTATAAATATTTTAGCTTCGCATTCAAATTTTCACCAAGCTATTTAACCTGGTATTGAAATTACAATTTTAATATTTTTTTTTAATTTTTGGTTTTTAGCCAAATGAGTTGCAGCAATTTGTTCGCTTTATTTTCGTAAATTTATAAACACTATTCGCACTGAACACTTGCACATACATGTATACATATATTTTCTCGTTGTAGTAGTTTGATATTTAGCTGTTTACTTTCATTGTAGTTTATTATGTTTTTTGACGTTCTTTAATAGCTTTTTATTTAAGTACTGGTAAATGCATACATATGTGTATATTCTCAAATAAATACGCGGCCACACACTACTACACGGCCGTGACTACTTACACACGTTTATTAAATTTTAGTTTTGCAAATTTACGACTTATTTGAGCCATAGAAATTTTTAAGAATGTTTATAATTGCACTGTACAACACCACAAAAAAAACCGAAAAAGAAAAAAAAACAACGTATATTTGTAGTCGTTATAGTAAAGCGGGGGGCAGGAATAATATCTGTCGTACACCATTTTAAAAATAACCTCTCAATTTTTTTAGGATGAACCAAATTGGCCGTTTCGCCATAGAAAATAAATTTCGTCCCGTCCACTCGTTAAAAATTTAGATCCAAACTATGAAAACAGTGAAGGCATGTGCTATTCTTTAGTCGCCTTTGCCATATTACTTAAACGGGACTTTGCTATTTACAAAAACAAATTTACGGTTTACGGTGTTATTTGCGAATGTTTTGCGACATCTCCATACATACATATATGCAATACATATGTGTATGTACATACATATACATATACAGAAAATATTAAGAATAAAATGTTCATAATGCAAAATGCTTAATTCTCGTAATATAAGCTATAAATAGCATTAGCAGGCCGATTGCGTCTCTACTATGGAAAAGCTTTTCGTAAAAATCCATTGCCACTCGGCATAAAACTTGTGGTCTCTCCAATTGTGGCGCAACATTACGGCGGACACTACGAAATCGAAAAAAGCTTAACAGCGTACGAGGGGTGCCTTTTATATTTCGGGATTAGAGAACAAAAACAAATTTTAATCATCGAAAGTCACTTTATTGTTTTTCAAAATATTCTCCATGAAGATCTATACACTTTTGCATGCGTTTGAACCAATTGTCGAAGCACTTTTGCCACTCTGAATGAGGTACCTCCAAAACATGCATTCTGAATGCCGCAACCGCTTCTTCAGTTGTTTGAGCCGATGTGTGAGAGCTCGCATTGTCCTGGTGAAGAGTGATCCGTCTTTGGCCATTGGTTTTCCTAATTTCTTGGAACACAACTGGCAAACAAATGGTTGTGTACCACTCAGAATTTACTGTTCTGCGTTGCTTGGAAGTGCTTCGTGCGCGAACAACTTCTGTTGGATTTGGCTCATCTTGAAACACCCATACATTCGACTGGTTTTTACTTTCGGGCTCATACGCGTAAGTCCATGATTCATCACCTGTCACGATGTCATAGACGTGTTTCGAAGCCCCGCGATCGTATTTTTTGAGCATTTCCTTCGACCAATCGACACGAGCCTTTTTTTGAGCGATTGACAAATTGTGTGGGATCCAACGCGAACAAATTTTTTTGACAGTCAAATGTTTATGCAATATTGAATGTATGCTGGTCCCACTAATGCCTAAGATTGTCTCAATCTCACGAAAGGTCACATGACGATCTTGCAATATCAGTTCGCGCACAACATCAATGGTTTTCGGAACAACAACTGATTTTGGACGACCTTCACGAAATTCGTCTTGGAGTGAACTACGACCACGATTGAATTCACCATACCATCGATAAACACTGGTCCTTGATGGAGCTTCATCGCCAAAAAATGAATTAAGTTCATCCATGCAATGTTGCTGAGTTAATCCACGTCGAAAGTTGTAAAAAATAGTCGCACGAATATGTTCACGATTTAATTCCATTTTTGGACCGAGATGAATCTTTTAAGTTACTGTAAACAACACAAATGGCGTTGGTATTTCAAAACGTTCTGAGTACGTAAAAGCCAAAAAATTTCAAAATTTGCGATACAGCTATCAGTTGCCAGATTGCAACACCAGGGTTGCCAAATCCTGCCAAATAAAAGGCACCCCTCGTATTAATAACAAAATACAGGCGTCGGTAATCGCATTCTTAACTCCGGAAAGACGGTCTCCTTCTTCTCTATAAACCCAACGTAAATTACGTGTTCGTATAGGTAAAATGTAAGTTTGCTAGTAAATGAATGAGGATCTCACCTAAAAGCACTTCGATTTGTTGAAAATCTTGAAGCTATTCGTTTAAGGTATGCTTATTGCTTAGGCCTGATGAAGTTAAATGCGCTTATTGGCATAATGACCTTGGCCCACACCTTTACAAGATAGAATTAACTAGAAACGTTTAAGTATTGTGTTAATTTGAAGTTCTCAAAACTCATTTAAAAAGTTCGGGAAAAATATCGAACTCTAAATTTCCAAACTTCAAGTTAGTAGAGCAAACTGGATGCCAGATATATCAATTACTCTGCGTTTTACTTAAATATAAAATAGTTTGCCCTATTGGAAAACTCGATACATTCCGTATACTTCTATTTTGGAAATTGAAATGTTAACTTAATTTTTTGCATGTATGGTATTTTACGAAAACATTCTATATATATATAATAATAATACACATGTAGAGTATATAATATATTTCAAAAACAGTGTAAAGCTTCTTTTTTTATATATTCTAAAAATTTTGAAACAACCAGCTTAATTCTTCATACATATGTATGTATCTGCAGTTATTTTTCATCTCCTCGAAAAAATCTGAATAAAGTTTGACATTTGCAAAACTCGATGAAAAGGTTATAATTGCACACGATTTTAAAACAAAGACCTTTATAATATACATGCATATGTTTGTAAAATGTTGACACGTTAAAATAACCAACCACATTAAAATAACCAATAAACATTGCGGCAAACGTTCGAAAATGACCTTCGGCATCCATTATATACACTAGACACGAATTCGAAATGAGTTAATCAAAAAATTTAAGACTATAGTAACAGAGAGAAAATGGCGTGTTCTAATGTCTGGGGAATTTTGCATTTTTTCGCACGTTTGTTACTTTATTGTTTTTATCTTATTCAAAATTTATGAAAACCCCTAAATTAAAACAAAAATAATGAAATAAATTTTCTTTCTTCAAAAAACAAAAAATGTGTTGACAATAAATATTAAGCTCAGACCGCAATTCGAAAATGGTTGGAAAGCGTATTTCGTTTTCATGCCACACCTTCGATAATAAATGCAGATCGTAATTCAATAAAAGAGAATGATTGTCTAATATTAACGAAGGGTAACGAAGGTTCCGGTTTGCTCGAGAATGGTCTAGTTCTCGAATCGAGGACCAACCTATTTCCACATTCATTATCTAAAGTGAGGCCTGAAAATGAGGTTTATTTTCCAATAATTGCCATATTGTTAACCAAGCCTAATGTTTATAAGGCATGAATTCTATTTCTATAGGTATGCGGGTGTGTATATACATACATACATATGTAAATAGATGCTTTCCTCCTATTTAATTACTTAATGTATATATGTATGTACATATATTATATAAACAATAGTATTTATCTGCAAATCCAACGCTATTTGTGTCAGTGGACAAAGTTCCACTACTATTATTATTCTCATTATTCTTAGACAAGTAGCTGAGTACATTCGTATACATACATACATATATGTACGTATACTCTCTAACTCACATGCTTAAGCACCCACTGACAAACAAATGGGCAGCCAAGTGTTTAGAGAGACAGTTGCTGATTATGAAAGTGATAATGTTGTTGATGTCAAATATCATATTGTTGGATCGCAAAATTCTTTAAATGCACAGTCATGGTTTAGATAAACAAAAATTAAAAAAGTGGCTGGCAGGGAAAATTATAAAAAATAACTAAGGAAGACTACATTCGGTCCGTACCAAACTTTATATACCAGCGCACATTTTTTATTTTTATATTATAATTTAATTTGGACTGGTTGTTAATTTTTGAAAGTAACCAAACTCATAGAAAATGAGAGTTATAGCTCAGATGAACGAGCGGAAATTTAATCTTAGGACATAAAAAGTGGGCGAGATTTTATCCCGTCAAGTTTAGACGACTTTTATTAAGTCGATATCGTTGTACACCCATAAAGTGGATGAGGCACCGCCTATTTTTTTAATTCTAATAGCGTCGTATTTATTTTCTTGAGCTCATTATTTGTACCATTTTTGAGTAATTTTGCTAATTAGTGTTTTTTTTTTCTTTTTTGAAAATCGCGCTTATAAGACAGGTGTGGCAGGTTATAGACCGATTTCGCCCTTTTTACCAAATTACCTTGTACAAAAGGCAATATGTAAGTGTACCACGCTTCATAGATATTCATTAATTCTTGCTGGAGTTATTGTGCTTCTTTTATGTTGTTGCACACGTACAACCGTTATGTGACCAAAATAATAATGCCACAAGTGCACGGGTATAAAAATGTTCCGCGTGGTAAAAACGGGTGAGGGTATATTTTGAAAGGTATGCCCCATAAATAATGAAAATAGCAAATACTAAAAAGCAGAGGAAACTTTCCAATGCAAATGTTCGAATATGCATACATACATATGTATGTAGGAAAATAAAAATAAACTTTGCGTTTATTTGATGGAAATAAAGCAGAATAACACTTTTTTCTTTGTGGTAGCGTGAAAAAACGTAATTCTGTGAGCTTTGGTAGTTCGTGATAACATACACATATGTGCATTAGGCCGGGTCGATTTGTGGGGAGGCAAAAAAATCGCCCATTGCTCTGTGAAAATAACATTCTAGGGATCAAAATAAGAAACTTTGCCGAAGGAACCATACCTCTAAAACGAATTCTGATGTCCCCCAATTTGGGTCGAACTTTTTAGTTTATTTTCTCATGTAAAGGTGATATTTTGAAATGATTGTATGGGGAACCCCCCAGGGGAGTTCCAGGGGGTGTGCCACTGGCATGGGTGGATCGGCCGTCCAAAGTTTGTGGGGGTCGGTCATACATTTGGACTCGATTGGAGCACTCTAAATGGGTCAAAGTGGGATATTTCGTTCGACCCAAATTGGGGGACATCAGAATTCGTTTTAGAGGTACGGTTCCTTCGGCAAAGGTTCTTATTTTGATCACTAGAATACGATTTTCACAGAGCAATGAGCGATTTTTAAATCGACCCGCCCTAATGTGCATAGTACATATTATTGTCTCTAATTGTTTTTTCTGTTTTCTTCAATTGGAGTGATGTACCTACATTAACGCTCCACAGACCTTAAAAAATGGATATAGGTGTATGTATCTATATATGTGTGTATGAATATGAATGCATGTAGATATGTACATATAAATACATATGTATGTACATACATATGCATTAAGGGTTACCGGGAAAGTAGTCCTGGATGCATGGATAGCTAAAAAGCCATAAATATGTCTGAAATAATTTACAGAATTGTTTCCATACAAAAAATTTTGTTAGTGATGCCAATTAGGAAACACTGAATGAAAAGTCGTAAGTTCAAAACTTTTTTAACCGTTCTCAACTGTCAAGCTTGATTCAAACATTACTGAGGATTTTTATTAACTGGATTATTAAAGATAAAATCGACTAATATTGAACTAATATTAAAAAGAAGCTATCTTTTTTTTAAATAGTCTTCGAATATCTTGAAAAAGGTTAACCTAACTAAATGGTTAAGGACGAGTTTCCCGATAACCCTCTACAGTAAACACATATTTAAAAACAGTCTTTCATATCGATTACAATTTCGCTCGTTATCGAAAATGAATGTGATATTCCTTTATTGGCAGAAGCGAAGTAAACTACTCTACTCTTTCTACAGCAGTTTATTTTTTAAGCTAGCGAAGAGCACAGGCTTGTCCTTGCCATTTTCACCCATTACACGCTCGTAACAAATATAAAGTTCTTACTTAAGAATCTAGATTGTTATAACGTGAAAAACTGTACCAACTTTAATGTAAATATTTAGTCAAACACAGTCCCGCTCTCACTAAAGCTGGCCTTAAACGAAGCACAATTGCCAGTGATTTGTTGCAGTTCCGAGAAAATCCATCGTCCAAGCCCGGAGTAATTGGAATTATTCATTTACCTGGAATTTGTTGCTAATGTGCGCAGTTTGTGGATTTTCTAATTTTTTTTTACTGACCATCGTTGCAGTAAGAGTAAGAGGAAAAATGGCAGGTATTAATAAAAAAATTTTAGAAAAATTTATAGTATTTCAAAAATGAGTCGTCATTATGGCCAATAAAAAGTGAATTATTCAAAACATGTTTTTCCTTCTTTTTTTTTCTTAATGCACATGTAAATAACTGCAAGAGCAATCGCGCGTCATCCGCTTTTTTTCGCATGTTAACAGTACGACGATCGCAACGAAGTGATGGTTTACGGATTTGTGTACAGTGTGTGTACTACGGACAAGGCACAAATCGCTGCGAATTGTGCCCCGTTTATAGTCAGCTTAATAGCTTCGTGGCACGCTCATGCATGCATATCCAGCAGCTTATAAGTGTGCGTGTCGGGTGACATACGTACTTGCTTCGTGCCACAAATGCATACTTGTTGTCGGCTTTTGCATGATGAAAATCAAAAATTTTAGAATTTTTCGCTTTACATGACCGTGTCGCAGTCTGCATGACATGCAGTAGTGTCTCAGTTTGTGCTGACATTCGAGATGAATAGGTGTGCGGAAGAAATTCAAGTAAAACTGCTGCAGTTACAAGCAACAACAAATCATCTTCCGAAGACGACATATTTACGTGCGCACGCTACGGACACTCAGTACAAATGGCGCATGACATTTTTTGCATGAACGTTTGCGGGCAGGCGTCATGCACCTGACACGCACACATACGTATAAGCTGCTGGACATGCATGCATGAGCGTGCCCAGCTTATTTCATATTTATTCTCGTTGTGACGAGAGCTAGTCTCTTGGTTAACGGTATTTTCATCTTCCAATTTTTGTAACTAGCGTTCAATTATTGCAATATGTAATTTTTAGTGTGTTTCTGATGGTCAAGTGATTGGTATAAAAATTTACATTAATAAAACGGGCCCTCCTTCTATGATTGAATAGCGAAAATTGGTGATTAAAAAATTCGAAAGTGGAAAATGCAGCCGAAATAGTTAAATTGATCAATGCCACAGGTACAAAGTATCATTGAACGCTTCGTTGATAAAAATCGGGTACAAATCAAGGTAATTGCAGGTAAGGTATCAACAATGGAAATGCACATTTTGCGCTTTATAGCAGGGTGCCACCCGCTGTGACCTTATGCGACGAAATCCGGGAAATATGCGACGTACAGGTTATCGTCAAGGGGAATAGAAGAAGGCGAAAAGAATGAATTCATGGCACAAGGGTGGCAAAAATCGCATGCTGCAGAGACTGCCTGCTTTAAAGTCCGCTTAAAAGATGTTTCAAATGTAGTACTCGCAGCTCAGCGGAAACGCGATGTGCTCTTACACATGTTTTGTAACAGTTAAACACAAATTGTATTGTTAATATTTTACATATATATTTCTATATAGTATGTATATCACTTTTTTAATAATTTTGTTGAAGCAAATTTTCGAAAATTGTTGTAATAACAGGGAGAAATTCCCAAACAAAGATGAAAAGAAAAAAAAAGAAGGTGACAAACGTTTAATTGTGCGCTAAATAGAAGAAAAGCGGTCGGCTCCCAACTAAGCATGGCACGAAAGAAGTCCTTCATAAGCAACGAAAAACACCTGAGCCGAGTTGCCTTCGCGAAGCTATAAATGAGGGATTTAAATTTCTGAATGTCGATATTTTTCACTTACGAGTCGAAATTCAATATTTTCGGCTCAGATGGATGACTTGCATACGTGCGGTAGAAACCCAACGCCGAGCTTGATAAAAGCAGCGTAAAGGCGAGTGTTATGGTGGTGGTAGTGTGGTATGAGTGTGTATATCGCAGCCGGCGTCGAAAATATAGCTTTTGTTGAGGTTATTATGGACAAAACAATGTACCCCAATATATTAAAAGGTAGACTACTCCAAAGTGCTGGAGTGGGAAAACCAACAAACACCGCATAAGCAACAAAGATCAGCTAAAAATGTAAGTTTGAAGGAGTGGAACAAATTCGAACCGGAAATTACAAAAAGCTAGTGAAATCTATGCCATGAATGCTTAAAGCTGTAATTAAAAAGAAGCGTATCGCACAAAGTACTGAATATTTTTTATTTCACTAATTTAACTTGTTTTTAAAGAAAAAGTACATTGCATGAAATAAGTTGTGACACAATATTTAAAATTCGTTTTCGTTTTTGATTTTCATTCTATTAAATAATAGTTAAATAAAATGCAATCATTTTTGAAACTGTCATACAATTTCGTAGCATCAGTTCGGCGTTTAAATTTTCTCAATGTATAAGTACATACATACATATGTACGCATTAGTTTTCAAAATACTGAATTCCAAGTTTTAGTCATGCGTCCACATGAAATAAGCTATGAAACACTGTACATATGTATACTCATAAATATACGTACAGTTAATATGTCATTGACATTTGTATGTTCTAAATTAGAAATATTTATAAATTTAAATTACTCATGCCACATGCCAAGAAACCGCCGCCCGCAAGCATGTAACATGTTTTCTTTTACTAAGCATTAGTGAATTTTATTAAAATCTTAATGAGGTCTGCAGCATGAACACGTAGTATGTACGTCAACAACAACACAAATATTTAAGGCATAAAGTGTCCACGATTTTAATTAGATGTGCACAAATCACGCGCTTCACTCAGCCAATATGACGCGCGTCAGCAGTGCGGAAGTGCAAGCCAGTGTGGCAGCATTAATAAGCAATGCAAGAGGAGGACGCATGAGAAGAGCATAGAGTCTGATTGAGGCGAGTGATATGTAAGTACATACATATGTACATAAGTATCTCTGATTTGCATACACATTTGAATGGCTTAACTATCGAGCATTTAAATAGGAAAACGAAAATGCGACTAAATAACAGCGGCTTATCCAGACAAACAACTCGTGGTGTGTTTAACTAACTCATGTACTAAAGGGTGATTTTTTAAGCGCTATAGGAAAGTCTTTCAAAAAAACACACGTAAAATTCAGAAAAATGCATGAAATTTTAATTTAAATCGATAGTACAGTTCATATACTATAATTTAATGTCTGAACATTATTTCATGCAAATATTGACCGCGACTGCGCTTCAAATGGTCCATCCGCTTAGTCCAATTTTGGCATACTTTTTCCAATATTTCGGCTGGTATCTCATATGTAAATGCTTTAATGGGTGACCAATTGACAGGTCCTGAACGTGAAATAAAATGTTCACCGAACTCGCCTCTCAACAAATCCATTGTTACGCGTGCTGTGTGGCATGTGGCACCGTCTTGCTGAAACCACATGTCATGCATGTCAAGCTCTTGCATTTTGGGCAAAAAAAAGTTGGATATCATTTCACGGTAGCGCTCACCATTTTGAAAGGTTTCACACCTAAATCCTTTCGCAAAATTTTCCACGTTGTTGAGTAACAGAGGCCCAATTGCTGCGAACGGCGACGAGTCGATAATTGATGGTCATCATTAACACTGGCCAATACAGCTGCGATATTTTCTTCAGTTCGCACTCTACGTAAGCGTGTTGGTGGTTTGATGTCCAATAATGTAAATTTGGTTCTAAATTTAGTCACAATAACTCGAATAGCCGCTTCAGTGGGTCGATTAAACTGACCATAAAATGGAAGAAGCGCGCGATAAACTTTCTTAACAGAAGACGATTCATGGTTAAATTATAGACCAAACTGAAAATGTTTGGCAGTGAAACACGAAGCTGTTTAAACCAACTGTTTAAAAAGATAATAGCTAAAAAATCACCCGTTACTGAGGCGCCAAGAATATGAAACTGTACTTCGGCATTTGGTAACCGAGATAGAATTCAAAAAATAATTTTCTAAAGACATTCGGTGTAGATTGTCCGTCGTCTCGTGCAATGAAGCGCATTTTTGGAAAGAGTTTTCCGAGCTACAAATGCCATTTCTTTAATTTGGGGGTGAAAGATACATTTCTACATACTATACTTGTATATTTGAGTTCCGGTTATGTTGATATTGTTAACGTCATCAGCAGCTTAATTAATTCAAGTTTTTCGTGGTAACCTTCATGTACGAATTTCCTGACACGCGAAAAAAACTCGGATTTGTTAAATTTATTTTAAATTACGAAACTGGCTTAAAACCTAGTCTCTTTCGATCACTTCCCATCAGGCAGACTTATCAAGCAGCAACACAGTCTCACATGAACAACAACGCGTATGAGCAACTTGCGCTCATTTCCTTTTTGTCAGACAGAACATTGGGCGAGTAATTATTTTTATTTTCAAATATATGAGTTTTTGTTTTAATTTAAATAATTAATAAAATTTTTTGGTGAAATATATCTAACTATAATGACCTTGAGCTCATTTTCCAATATGCGTTGAATGCTGTCTTGCGATATTTTCAGTTCTTGGCCATTTTTCTTCCACTTCCACGTGGATTTCACTTTCCGAACCATCTCTGGCGTTGTTGCGGTTTTTTTTAGTCCACCTCCATAGCGTTTTGCAATGCTACCAGCTAACGTTTTATAGTGCGATACACAAACAAAGGCGGCCGCCATAGCCGAATGGTTGGTGCGTGATTACCATTCGGAATTCACAGAGAGAACGTAGGTTCGAATCTCGGTGAAATACCGAAGTGTATTTCTGCCATGAAAAAGCTCCGCATAAAAAAATCTGCCGTTCGGAGTCGGCTTGAAACTGTAGGTCTCTCCATTTGTGGAACAACATCAACACGCATACCACAAATAGGAGGAGGAGCTCAGCCAAACACCCAAAAAGGGTATACGCGCCAATTATATATACAATATATACACAAAGTATTGGTTGTGTTGGTTTCCAGCCAAATATAACGCAATTACACTATTACGTTTGAATTCCATCGCAGAAAAAAAATTCAACAAAACTGAGACGCAAATGCTTTTGATGGCTTATAAACAATATATTGAACTGTCATTAGAACAATTTGACGTTGATGTCATGAGCTGTTTTACAGATACAAGCAGTGTGAAGTTGGTAACACTTCATATCGTTCACCCTGTATATATGTATAATAATGTCTAACTATGTAAACTAGAGAGCTCCAAGACCAACTCATATAATGATTGATCTCAGGATACACCACCAATTGGGGAACTATTTTGAGTGTTTAAAAGTATGAAAGTGATACACAAACGAGAGCATCCCTAATACGTGTATCATAGAATGTTTAAAAATTAATTAAACAGCTGCATGTACGAGCAATTAAAAGAATTATCGCTGTTCATCAGTGGCAGCGCCGCTGCTGTTTTTGCACACCAATGACAAACTGATTTGCTCTACTTAGATGCGTGCACGTATGCAAGTTAATTTTTGAACGTTTGATTTGTATTTTAATTCTAAAAAGTGTGTGTACTACATATGTATATACGTAGTTTTATGTATTTTAGTTTACTTGTGATGATGGCAAGTGACAAAATTCAATTAATTTTATGCCAACAATTGTAAATATATATGTAAGTATGAGACGCGATGGCATCAAATGGATGGACTTCTTATACTTGCTTGGCATAGTGACCAGAAATTTCAATAAATTTCACTTAACCTTTTTTACCTCCCTCGAAAATTTACCACTAATAAGAACACTGACATTTCCATTCAACTGATCTTCTTAATGAGTAAACTCGGTGCTAACAAAAAACCCTGTAAATATTATAATATTTTTTAATTATCTCAACTAAATCAGAAGCTCATAAATTTAACTACACCTTAGTTAAATCGCCGAACAATAACTAAGCTGGCAATGCATGGTATTGTAATTTTACGGAAAAACTATAGAAGTATTCCGTATATACCTACAAATATACACATAAGTACATGTCGCAGTGTGTTTAAGAAAGATGTTCGCTTATGAGAGGCACAAAAAGTTATTTTTAAATTAATACGAATTTTTCGTGTATTTAATGTGTGGAAGGAATTTATGAATATTACATATAAATACAAACAAACATGTTATTATTACATATATACCATGGTAACAGGTGTTTTTAAGAGCTTGGAAACTTAAACTAATAATACAAAACAGAAGAATTGTCGAAAAGAATTCTTTTATTATAATCTGGTAGATTACTTCATGGCATTTATTATTTGGTCTATCCGCAGTTTTTTTTTTCAAAGTAATTCAATGTTTTCATGCCGACATAAAAGATGGTGCACCCTGTACAACTTAACTTGATTGCGGAAGCATAATTGTTTTAATTTTAAATGCTCATTTTCGAAACTATTGTCGATATTTTTATATGTTGAAAATTGTTTCAAACATGTAGCAAGTTTTAACACCTCATCGCATTATGTTATGGGCTCACTTATTTCTTCATTAGATTCTTTTTCTGAAACACTTATGTTCATAATATTGCTTTGTGCTTCAAACTGGATTTCTTCATCGTTGCCTTCAGTACAAGCATTTTGATCTATTTTAGGATAACCGTCGAAATCATTAGCCAATCCAGTTCTTTCTGAAATTTGTCGTAGACTGCCGTGAAATATCACCTTCGGGACTAAAATCTGGAAGCCTCACGTCAATTTCCGAAAAACTTGCAGTTTAGAAGTGTTGTTGCTATCAGTGAAATATTTTTATGTTATTAAAGTTTAAGAAACTCTGTTGTAAGCAACTGAACGCATTTGCATTGAAAAATGAACACTGACGTAAAAATGAATGCCAATAAAACTTAGTCTATCATAATAAATGGAAATTTAAAAAATGATGTAATCATAGAAAAATTTATGAAATTAAGTATAGTACCTAGTCATAGTTATAGATAACAATCTGAATTTTGAAACCTGTTTGAACTACATATGTATGTAGCAAAATTGCAAAGAAGGCTGGTTCTTTTCGTAGAATTAGAAGAGATTTGATCAAATGAGAAATAGGTTGTGAGAGTATTTCTTTTATTCTGTTATGCAATATATTGGCCCTAATAATATGCATGCTTGATACTTTAAAATGGCTTAATATCAACCAACTTCTAATAGCGGTCGCCCCTCGGCAGGCAATGGCAAACCTCCGAGTGTATTTCTGCCATGAAAAAAGCTCCTCATAAAAATATTTGATTTCGGCTTGAAACTGTAGGTCCCTCCATTTGTGGAACAACAGCAAGACGCACACCACAAATAGGAGGAGGAGCTCGGCCAAACACCCAAAAAGAGTGTACGCCCGAATTATATATAATATACATATGTATATATAATATCAACCAACGAACTGGAAGGAATGTTTTATTATTCGTATTTAAGATTAAAAGTAACCTGTTATTATTGATCGATTATATTAAAAAACAACATTGTATAAAATAATCTCATACGCGACATTTAGCAAAGCTCACAAAAGTCATATAAAATGTATGAAATTAATACAATTGCGAATCGGAAATAGCAAGAAAACTTAACTAACAAAAACAAATTCATTTAATTCCCTTAGATGAGATGATGTGTTATCCAGAGAAGAACGTTAACACAAGAAAAATGAGAAATTTTATTCTATACGGCATTTATTGTTCTTAGGTTAGACTAGGTTAGGTTAGCCTGGTTGGCATTAAGCCACGCATAGATCTTTTGGTCCCTAGCAATACCAGATTGAGGCCGACCTCTATGAAAACTGAAAGTACACATCATGTAGGATGTCAACGCGTTTGGCGAATCCAAGCAGAGCTGAGAGATCCGCTTTTGAGACATCCTCCAGACCCTCAAACGCACAGAAGGCGTTATTAAGTTTCCTCAACATCCTCTCTGCATTTCCTGCATTTGTCTGAGAATAATTTTTATTTTTAAAAGGAAAGGTGGAAGAAGAAAAACGAAAAGAAACATGTTGAGCACATTAAATAAAGTCTTAAAATATTTTCTTATGGCATTTTCACATGAATTTTGATATTCAACTTACGATTCAATTTACTAAGAATTTTAAACGTGCTTAGCTAACAAAATTTTCTTACTCATCACCAAAACTATTTTACATAATAAAAATTGTGTTAATATTTTATATTATTATTTTTGTTTCTGAGAAATATTGTGTGTGAGTAATTATGTGCTCTTGCACTCATTTGAAATATCTATTTTAATTCACAAATAAAATACAAGAAACAATTTATAAATTAATAAACATACAAACACATCCATAAAAAGAATATGAAATAGATTCAAATATATGTATCTGTAATCCATGTGACAAAACGAAGAACATATTTTTATTAGAAAACATCCAAAGCAAATATTAATTTTTTTGTACAGGTCGAAATGTAACCAATTTCAGACCGCTCGCGGAGCTGATGGATGATGATGATGCTTGTACATCAGCTGTCTGTTAGTTGGCTAACTGGCTGTCCAGAGTATTGTTTACAAGCGCGTGGAAGCATTTTGCCGAGAGTAAACGCGAAAAAAGAAAATCAGTAATGGATTTCAAACGTAATAGTGTGATTGCATTATATTTGGCTGGAAAATCAGAACCAGCGATTGATCGTGAGCTCGAGTACGTTAAAGTAAATAAGGTTTTTCGTTTATCGCACCATTACTCGTTACAATGATACTGGTAGCATCGCGAAACGTCATGAAGGTGGTCATCAAAAGACAGCACCGTCACGTGAATTGGTTAAAAAAGTGAAGAAGCGACTTGGGCGAAATCCCCGACGAAGTACCAATCAAATGGCGGAAGAACTCAAAATATCTGACATTAGCATCCGCCGCATATTGAAAAATTATCTCAAAGTCAAGCCTTACAAGTTTCAAAAGGGGCATGATCTCACACTAAAGCAGCAACAAATCAGCATTGAGAGAGCGAAGGAGTTGCTTCGCTGGCCGAAAGCGGTCAATTTCCGTACAATGTGTTTTCTGGCCAGACAAATTTTCAAATTGAGCAATTCGTTAAATCCAAAAACGATAGGGTTTATTTGGCCAAGTGTTCATTTCAGTCATCAATTGGTGACCTGCCACAGGTAATGATTTGGGTCACTAAAAGCGCAGATAGGTGCTCTCCAATCGTTTTCATGGAGCTTGGCGTCAAGGTAAATGCGAAATATTATCGGGAAAATATTCTGAAGGTTGCTTTGAAGCCATGGGCAGACAAACATTTCGGTGGCAGACCATGGCCGTTTCAACAGGACTCGGCACTGTCACACACCGTCTCTCACCGTCTCCGACGCGAATCCGATTGATTCTTTTCTTTGAGTCAGTCTCGAGGCGCCGAAAAATGTCATTCTCTGCAAGTCACATTCGAACCGGTTGCGACTCGTTTCTGGACCGTCCCAAGGCTATAGTCAAGGCAAATCGAGCAAAAGTAAATTTACGTTTTTTACTTTGAATTGAATAAAAATAATTTTCCTAACTAAATGTATGGCCTTTTTAGTTGGTTGTACTTCGCGTGCCGGACCCTGTAAATATTATGGTAGGTAAGTGTAAGAATCTCAGCGAATTTGTTGTGCGCACGCCAAAACCAACAACGGTAAAACTCAAAGCGCGTACGAAAAAAGCGCGTATGAACAGCCACAAAAATAGTAAACATTTGGCACAGCCGTGGACAGAGTCAAATCCGTCTGGTCAGTATATTTGGGGGAGAGAAAAATAAAATAAATTTCCATACTAGAAATACTACAGAAAAACGATAAAAGCTAAAACAAAGAAATTGATCAACTGAAGGCTCTGTAAGCAAATTGAGTAGCGTCACGGCACAAATCTCCAAATAAAAATCTGTTTCGTAAACTTTTAATTGAGATTTACTCGTAGTGCAATTGTTTCTCTTTTCGCTGCCACCATTTAATGGCTCTCTGTCAACGTCAGGCAAAAAATAGGGAGAGGTGTTCATTATGAGCTTGATGCTAATGTCATCGTAGAATATTAAGATATGGATGATTAGTCTAATAAGGATGTGTAGTCTGATGTGAGTCATGAAGATGATGATAATGATAATACATGTATAGGGCATAACAATATCAAGTCAGAGATTGAAGCGATCAGAGAGGTACGCCACTGATGTTGCTGCTGACCGCTGATAGCCAACAAAAACGCACGCCGCATATGTATACTCGTAGTATGAATGCTCGTCTGTGCTTGCGCTTATTTGTAGATCGCCGTGGAAGAACTTTCACAACGCGCAGTTTCATTTTTGTGGGAAAAACGTTGAGACGCTGTGCGATTTTGTGAGCGCGCGGACAACACAGACAACCAGATTGAGGCCGCATGGCCGCGGGAATATTCAAAACGCGAAATTAACAATCCTATTAAAATTATATATAGGAAAATAGAAAAATTGAAAACGCATTAAAAAGTTGTGATTTTTTTTCGTGCTGTGGTAAAAGAGTAATGGAAGCGGGCGAGCTCCAGCTGTGAACAAATATATTAATGAAAATACTAAAATAAAAAAATTAACTAAAATTGATCTTTGTGTTTGTTTAAAAGTTTTCGCATCATAAAGTTGAAAAAAAAAGGATTCAATATTATAATATAGTGTGGGAATATTTATAAAGCGCTGGAAAATCAAGTCAATCGCGCCCGAAATACAGTTCGAAATTGGAGGTAGTGAATGATTCAAAGCCATTAATAACCTGTGAAAATTCTGGAAGAATATTGAATTTATTAATTTCATTCAATGATCTGATACTAGTGGACAAACCCGGTGGAAACAATCAGTAAACTTTCACTGCGGCAAGATAGATTCACAAGGAAAACGTTGGTGATAATAAGCAAGACTAAATTTACAATAAAGCATAAGAAATTAACAAATAAATCTGTTGAATTTGATAAATCGACGTCACGAAAACTGATATTATACTTATTTACGATACAAAAGAACAAACAATTTCTCTACTTTGCAAGACGAATATCAAAGCAAGGAAAAAAGTTAAAAACTCGGTTACTCCTAGAATTATATTAAAAAGGGATTAAAGTAAAAATTCAAGTTGACTTAAAAAAATGTTGGCAAGTCTTTTTATGACACTTTTTTCCCCTACGAACAGTATCTCTAACATCCAGTTAATAAGTTTCATCAACTTCGTAACTTTTCACTAGAAAAATAGCGCAAAAGTAATTCGGAACAGAAATGCTGGGGTTGGCGTAACCGAATGTGGACTGACTTATACTAATATTGACTAGGTACTACTAAGTACACACCACTACACTGTGATTACCTCAACTTTAAATATTAAGCATACGCCAAAGTACCTTAGAATCAATAAAAAAATTAAAATTCAAAAATTAAATAAACCAGAAATGTGTAGCTTTGAAAAATAATTTATAACCATAAAAAATTTCAAAGAAGAAATATTTAAAAAATACTACAAAGAAGTTAGAAAATAAAGCCAATAAAATAAAAAGCAGTATATCAAAAAATGTCCAAGTATTGTGTAAGGAAAAGTAAAAGTCATGACCTCACATCGACATCCTGTAGATTCCCTTGTAAGGAAAAATTGAGCATTGGATGGCAGTGAAATAAATTCAAAAAACAAAACACATAAAAAGTATATGAAAACATAATAAATAAATAAAAAAATAAAAAGGAAAAACAAACCAAACTAAGCAAAAAATTAAATATTATTACAAAAAAGCAATATTCAATTAAACATAGATCCAAAATATATCTAAACTAGAGACAAATAAAATAATCAAATTATTATAATTAATTTACTTTAAATTTGAGGAGCCATAACTTAATAAGAAAACAAAATGTTGAATAAAAATTCAGCCAGCTCGCAGTCGCTGCCGCGAGTGCACTCCTTCTTCAATATGATTCCGACTGTGCTGCAAGATGACTTGGCTTTGGCTATAGTCAACGATCCCAACAATATGTTTTCAATAAAATCACGCAGGTAAACAACAAAAACACCAACAAAAGGTGTAGAAAAGAAAAAAGGAATAATTGAAAGTTAAATTATACCCATATAAGTTCATGTGAAAACTAATACAAATTGCATGTGTTGTTAAAAATAGTTTAATTACACCAAATTTTGCTATATGTATATACAGTTGAAACCAAAGAAAGGGAAGAATAGATTGTATTCTAGAAATATGTACCTTGAAATAATTGATTGCATATATCCTAGTAATAGCACCACGTATGTATATAATTGGCGCTTACACTTCTGTTAGGTGTTTGGCCGAGCTCCTCCTCCTATTTGTTTTAAGCCAACTCCGAATGGCGGATGAGTTTTTATGAGGAACTTTTTCATGGCACAAATGCACTCGGATGTTTGCCATTGCCTGCCGAGAGGCGACTTCTATTGGAAATATTCTTTTTTTTTTTGTTTTGTTTGCTCAACTTATATAATAACAAGTTATTTATACAAGTTTTAAAATTGCAGCACTAGCAACGAAGGCCATCAGCTATATGGACTATTGGAAATAACTTTTTCTATCATTTGATTTTTCCCTCCCGGAGATTCGCACTTTGGAATGGTAGTCATGCACTAACCTATTCGACTAAATAAGACAAGCTCCGATTTGAGATGATTCATAGATAGGCCACATTCAGCGACCCACTTAGCAACTATGTTTAAGTACTGCTATATTAGCATTGAGAATAACAAGAAACTTCCATCTTACAATAAGTGTCAAGTAATCCGTCTAAGCAATCCTCGATTTTCAAATTGTTAACTAAAGAAAGGTATATTGAACAGGGAGGAGCAGTAGAGCAAAAACATCAAGAGCAGAGTATTTAGTTTTTTCTTGTGTCAAAACCTATAAACAAAGATTTAACAATTCAAAACAATTTAACAATTAAATCAGATCAGCTGCTCTAGTGTTGCTACCTGTTCAATGTGCCTTGGTTTAAAGATAAATAAAGCTATCGATACGTCGATAAGATAAACATTGGTGACCGATGAACCCGAATGGGTTCGAATTTCTGTGAAAGAGCAAAATTAACAAAAAGTTTTTTCAAAGTTCTTCGGCAGGCAATGGAGTCGGTTTGAACGTTCGGAGTCGGTTTGAAACTGTAGGTCCATCCGTTCGTACAAAAACATCAAGACGCACACCACAAATAAGAGGAGGAGCTCGACTAAACACCCAACAAAGAGGTGTAAACGCTAATTATTATTATTATTATTAGCTATAGCAAACCTTTCTGCTCTCAGTTAGCTATTTTTTTTAAAGAAAGGCAAATGATGATAGTCTAAGAACTATTTCGGAAACGATGGATGAGCGCAAAAGGGCTAATGGAAACGTTATGATTTTGTAAATTTTGCATCCATAAAATTGTATAGCATTGTCTCATATATTATAAGGGTGGTTTAGTTTCAACGGCCGGAGTTGATTTTGAATAAAATAAAAATTTTTTAGAAAATTGTTGTCCTTTTTCTTTATTATGATAATATTGGTATGGCTCAATTACGGATGGAATAAAATGTCGGCCAAATGGCAGCACACTTCCATCCAATGGTCAAAATTTTCGATGACGCTGAGGCATAATTGAGGTTCTTTGCCGTTAATGTGCCGAATTTTCTCATCCTTTAGCTCTTGAATTGTTGCTGGCTTATCGACGTACACCTTTTCTTTTAAATAACCCCAAAGAAAGAAGTCAAACGGGGTCGTTGACGTGTAGGTGTGGTTCACATTCAACATCGACCCTTGAAATTTAACCCCCCTTTATATGCTCAATATTCTCATACTCATTGGTGTACGAGTATAAAAAACTTAATTTGTCCTTAATAAATTTCAATTGTTCTAAAATAATTTCATCAGCACATCTTAGGTGGCAGAACCAAATATTTAAAACATGCAATAAGAAATCCACCTGATTTACAGTATAGCGCATGATTATGACGTCAAACATAAGTGCCAGAAAAAAAGAGCATATGTATCATAGGTGCGCTGGCAGCAAATAATAACGCATGTGAACATAAAGCACGGTCACACTTCCAAATAAGCCTATGTGACGGCACTTAAACCGAATTGAATAAGCCCGTGAAAAAAATAATGAGAATTTTAAAATAAAATAAAGAATATATGGAATATAGTAAGTACTCAAAAATGTGTATGAATGCTAAAGTCCTATCTAAATTATAGGCACACATGCATGTGTATACTTACACTAAACAATTTTGCTTGTGGTCGCTACACGATTTTTCTTCACTGATGCTTGGGGACATTTAGCTAAAAATAGATCCTGCATACATACATATGTACATATATCCATACATTGGATAAAATTGATAGAAAAAATGTTTAGTTTTGAAAGAAAATGTGACCGACAGCCTCATGCGAGCGGGAGCGGCTGGCTTTGGCGTAGATGAGTAAGGAAAGATGCGCCAACATATGACGTCATGCGATAAACAAAATTTTAGATTAAGTTATGTACTTTTTATTTAATGAATTTGGCGAATTTAATCGAACGCTTGCGCATACAAAGACCGAAACAAATATGATGAGCATATTTCTATGGATGTATGTACCTATGTATGTTGTCATGAAACATGTGTATTGGTGAACATATTTTTATATGAAATGGACAGGGTCGTTGCAAGGGCTAATGCGAAATATGCAAATCTATTTTCATGTATATACCTATACTCAGTATAGGGTGACGGGTCTACGCAGAGTCTTCATTTCCCGACCAATCTTCGGAATCTGAAAAACAAAAAATAGACTTTTATTTATAGTTCATATATGATATTCATATTTATTTTAGATATGTATTATAGTACATAAAGATTATAAACGTTTGAAATTAAGTCTTATGTCAGGCTTTGATTAAATTACAAAAAAATACAAATAAAAATTAAGGCACAAGTTTATTTCGAAGTTAGTCAGTGTTGAACTTTTTCGAAAATTGGTTTTCCGTTTTTCACATACACTTTGTAGAAAAAAGCAAGTGTCAACAAGTAGTGAAGTATAACACATGGACTGAAAAGTCCCGAGCCTAACATATACGAGTAGATGGCACTAGTTTTATTGCACACACCTCTCTTTCGGTCAGTACTAACCTTAAAACCTTAAATCCTACTAACTTTAAGTCTACTTTTGTTATTTTCAAAACGATGGATTCAAAATAATTTCGTGTTTATTAATTTTACACTGCTTCTTGTTGGAAAAAAATACCATCCAAGCGAAGCAATGGCTTTAAAAGTGTTATAAGGACTCCGCTCCATCAGAAGCAACAATAAAATGATGGTTTGCTTACTTCAAACGTGGTCCACCGATAATGCACAACGTGTTGGACATCCAAATGAGTCGGTAACACCAGAAAACATCAAAAAATCCACGAAATCGTTTTGAATGATCGAAAAGTAAAGTTCTGTGATTTAGCTGACATCGTCAAGGTGCCAAAAGAATGTGTTGGCTTTATATTGCATGATCATTTGACTATAGGAAAGCTCTGTTCACAGTAGGTTCCGCGATTGCTCACTATTGGCCAAGAAACAGATTTGGCTTCCAGCAGCTAGTGGCTGTGCGCAAACCTTACAAAATGTTGAATTTTGAACAAAAAAACGTGTTTTCTTTGTTAGCTCCGGGACTTTTCAGCCCATGTGTCACGTAATCACTATAGAGGATTCGCAATTTCTTGTGATCCTACGTGGATGGGATTTTTTGTATGACGCATGGTTAGAACAAATCTCAATCTTCTATTGATCACATAGAGTTGCTTGAATGCCCTTCTCTTATCAATCAATCGAATCGACTATCCACCTTATGCCAAATATAAATTGTATATGTTAATACTAAGATATCGAGTCATGCTCATTTCGTTGTCACCGCAACATTGAAAATTGCGACGGAGAAATCACGTCTTCGTGTGAGAAGCTGGGTAATTGACCGCAGTGGTATTAGCAGTGACAGTGGCTGCAATTAAATTGACTTTAGATGACGACTAAAGATGATGATCTTGTAAGAAATATATTTTATGGGTATTCAAAAAAGTACATTGTGAAATATTCCGGTAAAATATTAAACTTCCGCATTCAAACAAGCCATTCAACAATGCTTTCTGTAAAAGACAAAGCAAATAAAAACAATGACTGAACTGTAGAAATAGGTGCGTCAGTATAAATCACTCAGCGCTGAGATCTGAGCATTCCTCGCGCTGTCAGAGAAAAGAAATTAAATTTTCAATTTTCACATTTCTACTCTTCAACTTAACAAAAAGTCAATCAGCAAGATCACTTCGTTCTTTATTGATTTTTTTTTTTTACATCTGCTACGCGCACTGTAATGAGTAGCGGAAATGAAAAAATCACATTTTGTGCCGTTAATGACCCGGTAGAACTAATAATTCGGGAAATCATTAAATGTATAAAAGCGCCCAAAAATACATGTTTTACTCTTTTTCAACATATCTTTGCCAACTCGCCTTAGAAATAGTCAGGCGTCATTAAGTAAGCAATACTAAAACAATAATAAAAGCAATAACTCAAAAATTTATAGAACACAAAGAGATTTAACAATAAACTTCTGAAAAATAAAAAAAAAATTTACTGTGGTAAATATTATAAGTCTGGGGCAGCAAATCAAAAAATAATTGGCAAAGGCTAAGTGGATGAGTGAACGAAACCACACACTCGTACGAGCATGTGTATATGATTTTGTGGTGTCGGTGTTGCCATGATTGTGGACACGTACTAAAAGTGCTAAAATAATATACACCAAAAAAATCCAGAAAGTCAAAAGTTAAAAACAAAAACATGATCATAATATTAAATAATACAAAAATACATTTAAATGTGTGTAACTATTATATATTAGGGGCATCCTTTTGAGAATTCTGATTTTCACCATTTTGGTTTTGAAAAAGTTGCCATAGCTAGCATTGTGTCATCGAACCTGGATGGAACCGAACGGTAGTCATACACAAGCAGCCGTCACACCTAATAATATAATCTGAAAGAAATTGATAAAAAGAAGAAGGTTATAGAAGTGGATATTATCGGCAAGCAATACCTCATTCAGACCAACAAATACTTACGCTGGATAAGAAGTGTGCTTTTAGTGGCGCATTATTTTACATGCATAGGATTACAGACGTTATATAAGAAAAACCATGTAGGTATATTCCTTAAGTAGCGATTGCCAGTGGCATAAGGCATACCTTTTAATAGGGCACTAATCGAAATGGGAACAACGACTCTATTAGCAGCAGAAAAGCGATCAAGAGTCTAATACTCGTAGTCGTACATTGGTGGACCGATGAGATATGTGCCGAGTAGCATTAATAGATAGCATTCAGTTGCATGCAGAGTACTATGTGCCAATACTCTTCTTAAAACTATATTTATATATAGTATAGTATACTTTGGTCAAATAAATAAATGGATTCAAAGAATCCATCCGATGCTGTTGAAGTTGGAAATAACTTTATGAACGAAATAATGGGTTTCAACGTATTTACTTATGTTTTATTAACATTCTGCAGCAATCAAATATATTTCAAACCTTGATAAACAGCCATATTTGAGTACCACTGAAGAAATAATTTTCTTA
The DNA here is from genome assembly GCA_037575425.1 of Anastrepha fraterculus. Taxonomy (NCBI): domain Eukaryota; kingdom Metazoa; phylum Arthropoda; class Insecta; order Diptera; family Tephritidae; genus Anastrepha; species Anastrepha fraterculus. Next base: position 719,225 of record JAYXIM010048706.1, read on the forward strand.
TGCAAAAGTGACCCACCCTAACATATGTTATGCGTGTTCGAGGACACACGTGGTAGAGGAAATCTCTAAGAGAATAAAAACACTCACATTTGTGTAAGTGTTGCTAGGAATTGGAAAATGGACGAGTGTAATTGAGAATGAGTATAAATTATAGAAAATTGTGTCGCATTTCGATTGTTTATTTGTCAAAAAGAAGAAACTTTGAAAATAGAAATAGATATTTATTTGTTTCATTTCAAAAGGAATATATGAAATTTCAATTTTATCGAAATGTTCAGTTAATTCATTATTTTTTTGTTGCAAATGATTTAGGTATGCACGTGTAAGCGTGTGGGAAGTTTTAATAAAGAGGGAAAGAAAATAGCTGAGAAAAATTTAAACACAAGTTAGTATTTCAACATTATTTGTATTATTTTAAAATTGATCTGCCTAAAATAATTTTTTAGAATAACAAGAAGAGATCAGATAAAAGTAATTAAATGAAAATATCAGTATTTTTAAAAAACATTAGATATACATACTTTTTTGAATAGCAGCAGTTCAACTTGAGGATAATGGTAAAACAGGAATAAAAAATTACCTGAAGGGGAAATATTGTATTAGGTGAAGAAAAATTTCTGAACTTTTGCCTTACTAAGGTTTCAAAAAAATCGCAAAATCGGCACCGGGTTTTGATGAAAGCAATTGTGTAGTACAGAGTTCCAAAATGAAGATAAAAAAAGCTAAATGTGAAACATTCTTCAAAACCACTATAACCTATGAATCGTTGGAGCAGGCAACCAAGAAAATGTATACTGTTTACGGACTCAATAGAATACCGAATGCTAAAGCAAAGCGGAGGTTGTAACAATTCCTCTCTTGTTGAAATATTGATAAAATCATTGAAGCGTGGAGTCATGTAGACATGTGAGCACTTACAGCTTAGAACTATTTGCATCGAATTTCATCGCGAAGTAAGGCGAAAAAACGATGAGAACTTTTTGCTTCACCTAATATTGTATTATGTTTTGGTGAGATACTCCTTAGTTATATACATACATATATATATAATTGGCGCATACATCCTTTTTGGTGTTTGGTCGAGCTCCTCGTCCTATTTGTGGTGAGCGTCTTGATGTTGTTCCACAAATGGAGAGACTCCGACTCCGAACGGCACATATTTTTTATGAGGAGCTTTTTCATGGCAGAAATACACTCGGAGGTTTGCCATTGCCTCCTTAGTTACATATAGAATTAATACAAAATTGTATTATTTTCCAAAATTTCTATCAGACGAACTTTCCAATAGGCCTAGTACGCTTGCGAATACAACAATATATTTTTTAATATTTTTTTTATAGAGACTGTTGCTAATATTCTGTTGAAATTAAATGATTCATATCAACATAATATCTTCAAGATCCAATAATATCATATCATCTTACTGTATTACTGGAACCAAAAAAAATTGATGAGCACTCTTCGTCAGCTCAAATAATGGCATATTTTTCTTCAATAAGCGTGCCAAAACCGGAACATTCTTGACATCATCCAACGTTTGTATACAAATGTGAGGAGGTATGTACATGCAAAAAGTTTGGCTTAGAAACTCTTTATGTTGATCCCCTTTCGTACAGATAATAAAAGTACTCGAGTCAAAGATAATAGGTTACAAAATTTGGTCATCCGAAGTAAGGCTGTTGAAGTAAATTTACGTAGCCAAGGGGATTTGACAGTAGAATTGAACCCGCTCATTTCTTAAGTATTCTTACGCTCTTCTAATCAGTCCAGACCGTAACGATGTAACTTAACTACCTAAAATGCATGCTGCTGGGATGATTTTTTCCATTTTATTTCGTTTTTACTTTGACGTTTTTCTTTACACGCGTAATAATAATAATCTATTACACAGAAATTACAGGGTAGTATGTCAAAAAGTATGGTTCTTATCTAGGATTATTTTATAATCTCAGATTTTGAGAGAGAAATTTTGTATGGGAAATTTCGCTTTTTAATTACGGATTGGGAGTTAAGCACAAAAAAGTAGATCATCTACTTATATGTGAACGTATTATAAGAGTGTCAACGAAGAGCCTTTTTATTTTGAAAATTGAGTCTTTGATATAAAATTTGTGTAAATAATTTTCTCAAATAAAAACTTGTCATTTGGGTAATGCGCAAAAAAATATATACCATAACAAAATATATTTCCTTATATTAGTAAAACAATATCAAAGCGCATGAATTAACAACAAAATATGTAAACAAGATGTTAAAAAAATACAATAAAAATGTATAATGGTTCTATATGTAAAAAAGTGTTAATACATATTTATTTTTAATGCATTTAATTTGTAGTTGCCAAAGTTTAGCACTTGAATACAGTATTATAGTAGTAAGCATTGTATATTTAAACACAATTTTGCGTTTGCCTTTAATCTACGCTTAAATACAAATACTCGTATATAAGATTATGCACATCATTAAAGCTATTACGTGTGAATATGAAGAGCAATACAAATTAGTGTACGTCTCATAATTACTCGCAAATCAGTGTTTTTTATTTCATCTCTTTTATATGTATGTATGTACCTATTAAGCACTTAATGTAGTAAAATGTTCTCTAACTATTTTTTCTACTACAAATTTCCCCCTTCTATTATTTACAGCCATGGCGAAGATCTAATTGTCACACCATTTGCCCAAATTTTGGCCAGCTTGCGTTCAGTGCGCAATAACCTTTTAAGTCTGACAAATGTGCAAGCATCTAATAAGTAAGTAATCGTGAGCCTAAAAACATACAACACATAAACTAGTATTTTCCCCATTTGCTACTTTATTTGAGTGCATAAATGTTTAACATTTTCTAAACTGTTAAATATTATAAAGTGTTTTTACTAACCCCTCATGTGTTTTCCAAGTTTGCTAATACACAATTTGGCTGCTCTCTCAATTAAACAGAGTTAGAATGTATAATAATTTTAATTTGTTTAGAACTCCATAGTTGTACCAAGAATCCTTGACTAAGTAGGATTTCACTAAGGAAGAGAGAATAATATATGACAGTGGAGCAAAACATAGAGACGAATGATAAATCAAATTATTGCAAAAAATTGCAAATTATTTCAACGTTGCAGTAATTTATTTTGTGAAGATAATAATCGTTCTGTTGCATTAAAAATAAATAATACAAATTGATTTTAAAATGCACTTAGTATAAACTTACACTTTTTATTAACGCATCAATTCAAATCCGTTTGCTTCACTGTCAACACATCATACTCGGTTGCGTCCCACAACTCTAATTATGAATTACAATTAAATATTATATGTATCCCCACTGCAAATATTTTAGAAATGATACTTTTTTTGATTGTATCCCACTTTTAATCAATGATCTTTCAATCTAGTAATTGTGTATTCCATTTGGGTAAAACACTTTAAATAATCGTACCTAATATCCACCTCTTTTACATATACATATATATAAAGTTTAATAAACTCCATATTCAGATATTAATGTTGTACACCAAGATTTTTTATAAACAAAAGTTTACTTTATTTTTTGATATATTTGTTCTCTCTGTCTTTTTCTCTTTCTCTTCCTTTTTGATCCTTCCCGCATTTTGATGTGAACAAAATATGTATTGCCATCTAATATGTACACACAATTCTGGAAACATTTATCAAATTATTTAAATTTTTTCTTTGATTCTTTTGCAAATATCAAATTGCGAAAATGTGTTTCCAAAAACCTAAAACAACCAAACAAAAAAATTGGAAACAAAAATATGTAAAAATAATTTGAACTAAATTTTTTTTCAAACTGCAACAACAACAATAAACGCGAAATGAACTGTCAACATTTTTTTGTTAATTGTCAACTTTCAATAAAAATGATTTTATTTCATTTGCCTAATTAATAACTATTTTTGCAACTAATTATTCCTTTAAATTAACCATTACTTCTTAAATTCAACCAACTCTATTCATATTTTTCGCAATTTCCTGTCCTATTTATGATTGCTGCCCATTTGCTACTCTTTACATGAATACTGTTTTTATTGTTGTTGCTGCCGTTAACTTTGCAACCTTAATGCTACATTTTGTGCTTGCTTTGGCCGTTCGTTTATTTAATTCACACCTTTTCCACGCGTAAATTTGTATGCTCGTACTTTAATTTGTGTGTGTGCGTATGTGTGTGTATACCTTGTCTTTGGAACAAATAATTAATACAAAAAGATCCAGGCGCCCAACACAATCTTCCAGCGTGGGACGTGGTGGCACAGCCGGCGTTCAATTGGTTCAAGGAGATGAATCCTATACTCGCTTGGCCACAGACACAATTGAGGAGTTGGACTGGTGTTTGGATCAGCTGGAAACTATACAGACACATCGCAGTGTATCAGACATGGCATCACTTAAGGTAAGTTTATTAATTTCTTGTTTTGTATTTGACTAGTTTAGGCATTACATACATACTTCACAAAAATATGTAGTGTATACAGTACAACTATTTCAATAAAACTAATAAAATTATAAAAAAACTAGTTTTCAATAGAGAAACTTATTTAAAATTAACATTTTTCTTGGCACCAGAAACCACTTCAATCGTTTCCTATCTACTTCAAAATCCCTTAAAAACTGGTATAGGTATCTTTGATTTTAATAGGTTTCACAAAGAAAAGATATCGCTTAAATGGGCTACCAAAATGAACCAACTATGCTTTTGCGATCTGAAATAACATAAGCGATTTTATAAGCACTTACTTATATTATTTCTAGTTGTTTTCGATAGCAAAAGTGGTAGCCGGATAGGTAAAAAGGAATCATAAAATAATGATAAAAATTTACTTTTTACTCTTCAAAAAGTAAACGAGAGATAAACAGAAATAACATAACAAACATTTTAAAAACTTTTCTTTTATACGTAATAATCGTATTTTTGATGATATAAAATCCTTTATACCAAAATTTTCGAAAACAAATTCTTATGCTTAAATTTTTCCTTTTTGTAACTCTCCCTGTCGCATAAAAGAAACATATTTACCAAATTTTATACATCCCAATATTTTACCCAGTTGAATAATTATGGAGACTTCAAAATGCGATATCTCAGTGAAAAATTAAGATATTTGAGCAAACTTAACGGCATTTAAAAGAGGAAGACTTATCATTTAAAATACCACGTCTACTTTTTTATGAAGAGCAAAATCTTCGTAGCTACATAACCTCAAAAATGGGGAAAAACAGCGTTTTTTGCATTTTTAGGTTAGGATATCTCAAAGTCCTGACGTGATAGAGCAATTTAAACCCCGGATTCGGATTCTACGCATAAAATTACTTCAGAAATGACGCTACACTTTTATAGAACATTCCGAACCAATTTTTTTGCAGACCTGTGTAATTTAAAAAAAAATTGGAAAACAAAGAATAAATCTGTTTTCTCATTTTTTGAAAATGAATTTAAATTTATTTAGATTTTCTGAGAAATTTCAAAAGAAGTTTTAGTTGTAATAAGTACTTTTATTATTTTCCTTCTCAACTGATCATTCCTTGAATTCCAATTTGTTTCTTCCCGCAGTTCAAACGTATGCTCAATAAAGAATTATCACACTTCAGCGAGTCGAGCAGATCTGGCAATCAAATATCAGAATATATTTGTTCCACATTTTTGGGTAAGTAACTAAAATGCACCACTTTTCAAATATCAAATTATTAATTATTGTCCAGGACGTATATTTGCACATATGTGGATTCGGTTATACGAGGTGTGGTAAAGAAGTTCAGGGAATTTTGCAGTAAAACAAGAACAAATTAAATTACAAGAATTATCGACCTTCACAGTAGTATCTCTCCAACTCTACACAATGATTACAACGTTGATCCCACTATAAAAAGCACCCTGGTAATCATTCAAAGTTAATCTGTTCAATGTCGTAACTAGCTTGACCTCCTGTTCTGTACATTACCATTATAAATACCCTCAAATCTTTGAGAATAAGTAAAAGTCAGAAGGTACCATACCGGGGCGATAGAGTAGTTCCAGTAACGTTGGAATGTCTTGCAAAATGGTTGAAGTCTATGCCGGCGCATTATGATGGTGCAAGATCCAGGCGTTTTCTGCGAATTCGGGCGGGATATAGAAAATCCGTGCTCGCCAGCATTCCAGAACGCTGAACAAAAACTCTAAATCGGAATGCAAAACCCCCAACACAATCCAAATGGAAAAATTCGCCACACTTAGCACATTGAACATAGGCGTTAACTTTGTTGCAATCAACTATCTGCTCACAAGGAGACAGCATTGTACAGCAAATATGCAATTTATGCTTTATATTTTAATAAAAGAGTCACTATCTCTATAACATTTGTTTACTATTTAGATTACGTATTTTTAAGCAAAGTATATTACACAATATAAAACTAAAAAACACGGAGCTCGATGAAAACACGTCAATGTCGAATGAAAGTTTTAATATTATCTTTTGCAAGGTGCTTTATTGGTCCACTTTCCTGTCCTCCTTTAAGCAGTCAAATCTTTCCTTCACATTTGATTGGAAAATCCATAGCTTTGTTCTGGTGGTTAGCTGCTTAGCGGAGGATGATCTGGCTTTCGTTGTTCTGTACTCAGTATCAGTATTAGCGACGCCGTCAGGGGTGATTTGTCTTCCAAACTAGGCGGGGCAATAAACCTTCTCAAATTCTAGGACCGACATTTTCATGGCATCACTAAAAAGTTACTTTCGGGACAAAAACTTACAAAAACTTTGAAACGCAAACCGAACAACTTTAAACTTCGGCTAGAGCTGGAAGTTACAATTAGCAAATGCTATATGCTGTTATGAATACTGCCCTAGTTATTCATCATGAAATCATAATATTCATTTGTTCATTGGGAACTCGACCCCCTCAGAATTCGTTTTAGAGGTATGGTTCCTTCGGCAAAGTTTCTTATTTTGATCCCTAGAATATGATTTTCACAGAGCAATGGGCGGTTTTTTTGCCTCCCCACAAATCGACCCGGTCTAATATATATATATACATACATACGCACATATGTTTAAAAAACATTATTACATATAGAGTTGAAAAGGCTTAAAGGAGTTTGCCTAAAAGTGTTCGAAGGCAGTACCTTAGTTATATATTAATTTTTATCACAATATTTGCTTCTTGGGGGAACGAACTACTAAACTTTTTACTATGCAACTGTGTATTCTCGTTTCACATATGTAGAAATGAAGTGAAGAAGCGTGATCGAAAACAAGTAAATATTTTCGGAGCAGCTCCATGCTATACTCTAACAGAAACGCATTTAAAAATATAATATATACATATTATATGTATTGACGTAAAGTTTCGTATTTGCGGGCAGAAACCAAATGTCGACAGCATGCAATCATACATCCACTCAAATACCCACCAGTGTGATCACTAATGCATCTGCCAATTACGATGCAATTCATTTTCCGCATTTACATACGAATGGAAACATTAATCTCAAATAAAGGATGGGTCATTAGCTATTTCTTTTATTCCAAAAAATGCTATAAAGATATATGTGGCTGAATATTTCTGATGGCTTGGGATTCTACTTTAGCAACAGCGCAAAGCAAACGGGGCGTAAAACGGTCAATAATGCCACGTTCTCACCGATGGCCACCTTTTGTGGGTGACTGCTATGCGGCAGGGCCCTGACTCGAAACCCATTATAGGCATGCAACAACAATTCATAGAAAATATTTTCTCATGAAAAACCATCTGCCGTTCTGAGGCAGCTTTGAAGTGCAGTTCCCTCCTTTTGAAAAACAAAATCAAGTTGCATAATGCAAATAGTAGGAGCTCGACTAAACGTCTAACAACAGCATGCAGTACCAAGCGCGAGATGCATTGAATTCTATACAACTACTCGTGACTTTCCCAGCCCAAATATCAAAGTGTTTCTTTTGAAAAACCTTATAGAAACGGATGGTTACTTACTTTCAATTTTTGAATTATGCGAACCCTATAAACAAATAAGAAGCAATATTCTCGGTTAAAGTAATTGTGCGAAAACGAAGATAGTTTTTGTCATTAATTAACATACCAAAATCTCTATTCATTATCCGAATGAAAAATCTTGTTGAAATTCGCACTGCTTCGGCAACACACCATTCACCTTAAAGGCTAATACGAACTTTACCGCCATAAAATTTCACCAGAAACATTCATTTTATTTGCCGTGATATGTTGGTAGAAGCATTGATTGTCATATGAGAAGAAACATTACAAAGAGAATTCAAGAAATGTAAGCAAACAAATTTATGATCATCGCCCCAGAAGCAGTTGTCAAGTGTTGGTAAGAAAAGAGTTTTTAAAGAAATTAACACATGGTTGGTTGGTTGGTTAAAGTGGTGATTCTTCCAGAATCCAACTAGCGCTTTCGCGCCATTTTGTTGCCACATCCTCGTTGCCAACTTGTTTAACGGTTTTTTACAGCATAACTATATCCAGTCTGTGCGGTTAAGGAACCTTATTAGGTTGTTAACGTCGAGGCCAGATAGATGCTCGAGATTCTCGAACAGCGGTTGGCCAAGGGTTAACAGTCTGTCCTTCCATAGGGCAGGGCATTCACAGAGGAAATGGAAGATTGTCTCCTTTTTCTCCGGTTGTTTACAACTGTGACAGTATGTATTGTGAGGGATACCCATTTTGGCTGCTTGTTCTCCGATAGACCAAAAGCCAGTTATGACCGCCGTTAGTCTCCAGGCATCCCGTCGTTTCATTCTTATTAATGCCGACGATTGCTTGAGGTTGTAGGTGGGCCATAACGTTCTGCTAATATTGCATTTCGTCTGGACTTTCCACCTACAGTCAGCGATTCGGAGGTATTTTTGGGAAATTGTGCTCTTGACTGCACCTAATGGTGTGAGTACCGATTCTGCAAGAGCGTTATTCATGGCAGATCCCCCTCTTGCCAGTTCATCTGCTTTTTCGTTACGATTAGCAACCTGCAAGCTTCCCCAATCGCCAGTACTTCCGCCTGGAAGACACTGCTGGTATTAGGGAGCCGCACAGATTTCTCAATTTTAAGTCTGTAAGAATATATACCAGCTCCAACACCGCAGCCCATTTTACTTCCATCCGTATAGACTGTAGTGTCGAAGTTGTTTAGAGAGAATCCCTTATTCCATTCTTCCTTAGTTGGAAAGAGAGTGGCAAAATTCCTATTGAAGGTTACCGTCGGGACGATGTAGTCAGTTCTCACCGAGATTAACTGAGTTTGTCGCAATAATAGACTAGCATGACCATAAGTTTTTTCTCTCCAGCGACCCGCTTCGTTTAACCTAAATGCACTCATGGTTGCCGTCTTCTTAATATGTAGATCTATTGGAATAACGTGTGTCAGTACATTGAGAGCCTCTCTAGGACATGATCTGATTGCACCGACCGTTATTGCACATGCTGATCTTTGTATTCTGCCGAGTAGTTTGGTATTGTACTCTCTCCCTAGAGCCTTAACACATATATGTATATAATACATTGACACACAAAAAATATAAAGACTTTTTCTTACACTTTTTGCGAAGCTTTTTCGCTTTTAAATGCCATGTCTTCGGAGTATTCAAAAATAGGCACTTCACTCACAAGCAAACTGTCAATTTTCGCTCAATTTTAAATGACATTTGTGCTTTAAACTGATGTGAAAAAATGTAGCTGGCATGTTGCGCGGGGCCCTCACGGCGTAAACTTTGCCAGGAGATAGATATGAAATTTCACGCATATTTCACGGCAATGCAATTTATATGGATTTTAACAGCCAATTTACATGAAACGCGACCTTAGTACTATGCTTAACACAAAATTTTCCAAATTTCGTGACTCACTTGTCAATTGTCACTATCAAGATAACAAGTGGCAGGGTCCAGAACCCACCCTTTACCACAAATACAACAAAAGCTCTGAGAAATTGACTGCCACTAACAAACTGACTGCCGTTGCTAGTGGCATTAGTCAAATATTGTAAGGAATATGTGAGCAAAAGTAGATGTGGCAATAAAAGTGTAATAAAATCTCACTTAATTCTTTCACGGGATCCAATTTTATAGTCTTTTCTTTGATTTTTTGTTGCTTTTTGTAATTTTTTTCCTGCAAGATAAATTTTCTGCGCGGTATGAGTAATTTTTAATTTAAAATTTAAATAAAGTACAAGTTGATACACGTGAACATGCAAATCAACACTTGATGCACAAACCAAACAGCAAAACTACCCGTAAAGTCAGCAACATTCAGGCGCGCGCTCGGCAATGAGGCTTTGTATAAATAAGCTATAAACACGAGAATTTGATCAGATGTAGAGCTGGAATAGAACTGTAACCTCAGCTACAACAAAAGCTTATTACATATTTCTAACTTCTATAGCGGTGTGCGAACACTTCCGCACACTATCTCAAATTCTTATTCTGTATCGTGAAATTAAGGAGAAAGGACATAACTCCCAGATATTAAAAATCATGCACTGCTTCAAAAGCAACCCCCCTTTCTTCATGCAAGAGGATTTTGTACCTGCGTAAGCCGCCTTGATTTCAGCAAATATTTGGTTTTGCTCTCCTTCACAAAAATGCCAACATCGTTTGCAATTTTGTTAATTTTTAGAACGTTTCATTTAAATCGTGCGTATTCCTCGAGCGAATAACGACTCCATCAGCGTAAGCATATATTTTGGGTCGTACCACCTTTGTTGACTTCCTTTATGACGAAGCAACAAATTGAATATAACAGTGGGCAGGGCATCCATCACCTGGTTTCACACCTGGTTCAATAGAGAATGACTTTGTGTGCTTCCTTTGGATGATCACTTTTGCTGTAGTGTGTGTGAGCGTTGCGATAACGAGCCTTATTAGTTTGGCTGATATTCTAAAGCTAAGCAATTCATTGTGAATACAATTTCATTTAGCACTGTCGAAGGCTTGTTTGGAATCAACGAAGAGGCAATGAACATCTAGCCCATATTCGTGATGTTTTTGAAACATTTGGCCAAAAACAAAGCAATGGATTCCTCTACGGAACCCGCATTGGTAGTCCTTAATAATGCTTTCGGCATACTCGCTTATCCATCCACAGAAAACATTTGTAAGAAGTTTGTAAGCCGTGCTAAGCAGTGAAATACCACGATAATTAGCGCACACTCTCTTAAAGTACGTTCACATATTTATGTAGTAATTAGCAATAAATCCACGAAATTAATCTACCCGTTCACGTATGGCGTATTACCTACAAAATTGGCAATCAGCTGTCAATACTAATATACTTTGAAAGGTTTTTCTTCAGTAGAATATTTTGGAGTTTTTCGACAACAACAACAGCAATGAGGCAACATTCCTCGTTCTTTACGTACCGCCGCTGAAGAAGAAATCGGACTCCGGCGAGCCTGAAACAGTTGGTACGACGAGGAATGTAATGCTGCCGCAGAAAGGAAAGATGCTGCCTATAGAGCCACACTGCGATCGGGCGTAACGCGAGCCATGTGAGATCGCTACCGAGAGTGAAGATAGATAGAAGAAACGAGAGGCCGAAATACGTGAGTGCGAGGAACTTGAGATGCTGGCCAATAGGAACAACGACCGAAAATTCTACCAGAAAGTTCGGCGGATTACAGAAGGTTTTAAGACAGGGGCGTTTTGCTGTAAGAACAAAGACGGAGATCTAGTGCCCGAGCATTCTTAAATTATAGAGGGAACACTTCTCGAACCTATTAAATAGTGGCAGCTGCGCATGTCACAGAGAATGTGAAGATCCCGATACCCCAATCGTTGACGACGAACCTGTCGTTCCGCTACCCGACCATGACGAGGTGAGAATAGCGATAACGTGGCTAAAGAACAACAAAGCCACGGGCACCGACGGACTGCCGGCGGAGCTATTCAAACATGGCGGTGAGGAGCTGGTAAGGTGCATGCATCGGCTCCTATGCAAAATATGGTCGGATGAAAGCATGCCTGCCGATTGGAATTTAAGTGTGCTCTGCCCAATCCATAAGAAGGGCGATCCTGCAATCTGTGCCAATTACCGCGGGCTGAAGCCAACCGTCAACCAACTGATTGGACCTTATCAGTAAGGCTTTAGACCTGGAAAGTCTACCATCGACGAAATATTCACAACACGCCAAATCTTGGAAAAACCCCATGAAAGGAGAATCGACACAGACCATTTTTTCATCGACTCCAAAGCTGCATTCGACAGTACGAAAAGGAGTTTCCTGTATGCCACAATGTCTGAATTTGATATCCCCGCAAAAATAAAACGGCTATGCAAGATGACGTTGCTGAATACCAGCAGCGCCGTCAGAATTGGGAAGGACCTCTCCGAGCCGTTTGATACCAAACGAGGTTTTAGACAGGGTGACTCGCTGTGACTTCTTTAACCTGATGTTAGAGATGATCGTACGAGCCGCAGAACTTAATCGCTCAGGCACAATTTTTTATAAGAGCGTACAATTGCTGGCGTATGAAGATGATATTGACATCAACGGCCTTAACAACCGCGCTGTTAGTTCTGCCTTCTCCAAACTGGATAAAGAGGAAAGCGAATGGGTTTGGTGGTGAACGAGGACAAAACGAAGTACCTCCTGTCATCAAACAAACAGTCGGTGTGCTCGCGTATCGGCACCCACGTCTCTATTGACAGCTATGATTCGAGGTTGTAAAAGACTTCGTATACTTAGGATCCAGCATGTCAGCCTTGAAATCCAACGTAGAATCTCTCTTGCCAACAAGTGCTACTTTGGACTAAGTAGGCAACTGAGTAGTAAAGTCCTCTCTCGACGAACAAAAGACTCTCATCATACCCGTCCTAACGTATAGCGCAGAAGCGTGGACGATGACAACATTTGATGAGGCGGTGCTTGGAGTGTTTGAGAGAAAAATTCTGCGCAAGATGTGTGGACCTTTGCACGTTAGCAACGACGACATGGACATAGCGCAGCGAATACAGATCCAGCGGCTACGTAGGGTGGGTCATGTCGCCCGTATGGGTACAAACGCTCCGGCTCTAAAAGTAGGCGATACGGTACCAGCTGGTGATAGCAGAAAAGAAAAGATCAGGTGGAGAAGGACTTAGCTTCACTTGGTGTGTCCAATTGGCGCCAGTTAGCATGAGAAAGAAACGACTGGCGCGCTTTGTTAAACTCGAACAAAATCGTGTAAGCGGTTATCGCGCCAATTAAGAAAAAGAAGACCAAGGTTATGCCGTATGGCGAAGGTATAGCCTGTGGGATGTAGAAAACAGTGGTTCAACAAGAGGTTGTTCGAGTAATTAATTAATAAACCACTAAAGATGACTTTCAAGTACAGTCGATGTGAATATTGTAGCTCGTTCGAAATGAATATGGCTTAGAAAATAATTGTTCAAAGTTTTCGATACCTAAATTTTCATTGGCCAGTTTCATAAATTCTATTAATAGATTTTAGTCTTCGATCTCTATGATTTAGTTTGTTTGTAAAATAACAAAGTGATTTGAAATTCATTCGGCAGCTTCTCCGATGTACTAAGAAACTAAATGCCTTGTATTTTTACGTATTAATAATTCATTTATCAAGCATAAATTGTCGAAATATGTAACCCAGTGTTCACCATAAAGCAGTGCGACATATTGCAAAGTTCTGACAATTTATTTATTCCTTGTTTTATTCTTATATGAAAATATAGTTCATAATACAGCAAAAACAATATAACTAATGCCCGTACTCATCAAGCAATTTTAAAGTTTATCAGACTTGATTATTATTATTATTTATTAACATATAATTAAAATTATAGATTAATCTAATATATATAATTAGAATTATAGATTAATCTAATCTAATAATAATAATCTAGCTACCAGGGCTATCGGCTTTATCAGACTTTAAAGTTGCAAGCTTTTTAAAAAAGTTGGAAAACTTCAACAGATTTTTTCAAAAATGTCGAATATTAAATGTTATAGCGCATTGCATTTTGGTATAATATTGTACCAGTTTAAAGTAGTTCGTGATCATTTTTTTATTTACATTGTTTTGCATTTTAGTCCGTATAAGAAATTTTCAAACATATGGAGAAAAAAACTTGCAAAAATATAGACCACCACTTTATCGTACCAAAATGTTATGGGATATAAGACTACATACCAAAAAATATCTAAATATGCATTACATTTTAATAAAAAATTTTATACTAAATCTCTTTAAAAGATATACTTATTTATTTCGGTTCCTTTTCCTTGTAGACAAACAACAAGAATTGGACTTGCCATCGATGCGCGGCGAAGACAATACGGATCAACATAGCATGCTGGCCCAGCATCAGCGTTGCCGCTCACCTCGTGGTCCCCCCATGTCACAGATATCCGGTGTAAAACGTCCACTATCCCACACGAACTCTTTCACCGGCGAACGTCTACCCACATTCGGTGTGGAAACAGTTCACGAGAATGCGCTTGGCACGCTGCTCGCCGATGTCGATACGTGGGGCATTGACATTTTCAAACTTGGCGATCTAAGTGCCAATCGTCCGCTCACTTGTGTGGCATATACCATATTTCAGGTACGAGTATAAATTAGCTGTAATTCTTACTATTGAATAATTTTCACTAAATAATCTCACTATTCATGCATTTCTTTATTTTATTGCCCTAACAGAGTAGAGAACTACTGACCAGTCTTATGATACCACCGAAAACTTTTATTAATTTTATGACTACTCTGGAGGATCATTATGTTAAAGACAATCCGTTTCATAATTCACTACACGCGGCCGATGTTACACAAAGTACAAATGTACTGCTCAATACACCAGCGCTGGAGGGCGTATTTACATCATTGGAAGTTGGTGGAGCATTGTTTGCTGCATGTATACACGATGTTGATCATCCTGGTTTAACAAATCAATTTTTAGTTAATTCAAGTGAGTTAAAATCTATTAAGACTTTTTTGTCAATATATCCTACGCTTCTGAAAATATACTACATTTTTAAGCTATTCAATTCGAGTGGATATTCTTCTTAAAGCCTTTGAGGCATTCAATCCGCATTTCCTATGCAAAGTCCCTTTTGTCCCTTTGAAGGGGCTTGATTACATGATTATCATAGGGTCCATAGTCACCTCTTGCGATATGTTAACAATCTGAAGAAAGGCAACAGGGCCAGACATACTGTTCTTTCTTCGACTTTTACTACAAATGAGAAGATCATCTCTCGAGGTTGATGGCCCGGCCGTCATGATTTCAGCAAGTTGACTGAACCCGATCAGCGAAATACTAGAGTAGGCACTAAAGAAAATCTACAACTGGACAAATAACACCTCTTAGCACTGTTCGCAAGGAAGAAAAAGTACAAGTTTTCAAATTGGTGTGGCTCTAAAATATGTTGTGGTTGTTGTAACAGGCGCGGTAAATCTCCAGCGGCTGCCATCATCAACCTCTTCTAACAAACAAAACCCATTCCGTTAGCATAGCTCTGCGCTATTCTCCTCATTGAAGAAACTCTCTTTCTTTCATTTCCAAGAACTTTCGTACTAGTGCAACACTCACGGGTATGACTTGGCGTCCGGTATGTCCTACGCTTCCAGATAGTCTTTCGGCAACACCAGAGGCCAATTTTTATATATATCGCTGTTAATCAGCCAATTTAACATATAACAGTTACTCAAAAAAATTCGAAAAGTATTTGTTAAAAGCATAGCTCTACTTTATTTTCATATTCTTGTTTTTTTTTTTTTATTCGCTCGATATAATTTTAACCTTTTGTTCCCTTTAGGTTCCGAATTAGCCTTAATGTATAATGACGAATCTGTTTTGGAAAATCATCATTTAGCAGTTGCCTTTAAATTATTACAAAATCAAGGATGTGATATATTCTGTAATATGCAAAAGTAAGTATTATTTCAACGAAATGAAATTTTAGAAAATTCATTCCATAACATTTTTAAGTATCACTCCGTCATACTCGGAACATACTTATACTATACATGGATTGTATTCCTCCATGGATTGTATTGCCAAAGACCTGAGTGTAATCTATTAAATCTACTGAACTTTTTTACTAAATTTATGAAAGTAGGTAGAATAGTATAGTAAGTATAAGTAGAATAGAGGACAATGAGCTTTAGCTTCAGATTATTCCCAATGGCGACTACTGATAAATTATTCTAAAACTGGAACTTAAGCGAGATAGCACATAACCGTGTATGCCCTTTTTATGATGGATGTCAGTAAATGTCTGTTAGTTTTGCCCTGGATCTCGTCGGCGTAGTTTAGTAGGTGTCTCCTGACGTGCGTGGGAGGCGGCTTTGGCTCAAGCAGGTGTCTGCAAAGGTGAAACCTGCGGTAGCACTCTTACAGGAACTGCTTTCTGAGCAGTTTATTGTGCTCCATTACAGGCAGCACAGATCTCATTGTGAAGGTGTTGAAGAGGGGGCATTAGGAGGCAACTCGTCGCTGACCGAATGACAGTGTTTTGGCTTTATCCACTGCGTGTCACTGGTTCCAGGCGCGGCATAGTTTAGAACCGGCCGGCCAATTGCAATTGCTAAATGTCGATAGCAACAATTCTTTGTCTTTGCCCCAAGTGCTACCGGCAAGCGATTTGAGGACTTTGTTGCGATTTTGGACTTTAGTGACGATAGCGGTTGTGTGGACAGAGAAAGAGAGCAAACGGGCTAAGGTTATACGACTTTTACCTACTGTTATGGTTTAACCTCCTTTGTGCAGGTGGTACAGAGGATCGCCGTGGATTTAGTGGAGAAAAGCTGAAGATTCCTCGCAGTGAAAAAGCGAGAAAGGTCGGTGAGGTAGTTGTTCACTTTGGAGCACAGGATATCGATATCATTGCCCGACGCCATTATCGTGCAGTCGTCAGCGTATGAGACCAGGGAGACTCCCTCTGGTGGCTGGGAGAGTTTCGAGATGTAGAAGGTGAACAGCAAGGGTGAAAGGGCACCACCCTGGGGTACACGTTGCTAGATGTTTAGTCACGAAAAATCACTGACGAGTGACCACCGCTCAAATAGTTGGCGGACCCCCTCTTCAGCCGGGAGTGTCGACTAATAAATATCATCTAGTGGTGTGGAATGGCTGATTGTGTCGAAAGCCTTCTTCAAGTCGACCGCTACTAGGAGACGCCTTCATCAATGAGACGATACTGCACACTGTGGTGGACTATGAACGCCAAGCCACAACTATTGTCTCGCTCGCGATCATGTCTGTGCGCATTATAGCCCTCCCTGGTGATCAGAGAGGACCTAGCGTGCAGCTTGGTTTCTTGGACCGCAGCTATTAGAATACTGTGTCGGCTCATAAAGTCAACTATCTCGTCGACCTTACTCATAAGTCCGTTTGCTTTGTATTGTAGAAGCTTAAAGCTTCTGGGTAAGGCTGTTGTAACACAGGGAGTGAGGGACGCATATGGTTGCCTACGTTGGGCCTGCTGTGGATCCCGCTGTTGTTGTTGCGGCATGATGGTGGTGAGCGGCCACGCCACGGGGGGCGGTTGGGGGTACAGAGCTCTGCAGCAGGGGGTACAGAGCTCTGCAGCAAGGGGCAAAGTAGTCAGTTGTCCACTCATGGGTGGTGCACAGGCCGGAACATCTCCGAAAGTGGGACCAGCCATTGCAAAAATTGCATTTGACTGATGCCAGGTTCCGATGTATTCTGGTCTGACACACTCCCTATGTCAACAGGTCTTAAGGTGGCTCTCCCCGTTGCACTTGTTGCACCTAACCGAAGTGGAGTTGGGTTGGATTCAATACCAGTGGAGCAAGATTGCTGCTAGGAGATGCTCCTGTGACGTAAAAGGTAGGGTGATAAACTGTTCACTAGACAGGGCTAGTTTACTGGGGCGGCAGCCCTTGGTCGGGAAAAACCCGAGTCATTCAGGTAACGTAGAACCGGCTATCATGGGAATGACCGGCTGTCGTCAGATCCCTTGCCAATACAAAACAAATGAACAAAACAAACAAAAGGATTAGAAATTAAATGTTTGTGAAAATTTAGCGATTGGCTTGGCAATATTTGGATTTGTGAGATTTAAACTAAGTGCCGAGTGTTAAATTAAGAAAGCACCAATTAATATAATGCCTCCAAATGCAGTTTTTTTGCGTTTTTATGCGGAAGGCGCCGTAGCAGGTCACAGCATTAGAACATCAAAAGTGAAATTTTAAAATTTCACGATAATGCAACGGGAAATGTAAACATAAGAGATATATATCTGCGATAATTGCTCTGCATGTCGTGAATTGAATTGCATGTCAAGTGAGAGATCATCGCAGATGGCGATGTGGGGTTACATACATTTAAGGGAAGGAGATTTATTTTTTATTTTTACTTATACTCCTTACTGACTGTGGAGAATTTTTACAATGCAGCGTTACGTATTTCTTAGTGAGAACAATCATAAAAGATTGTTAAAAGGGTTACTGTTAATAACTGAGCGCTGCTGTATTTCTCTTATAAGGGTTACAAGGCGAATATTTCAATTGGTTGAAATCTTTCTTCGGCTCTCCTCGTACGAATTTTGCTTCAAATCACCAAATCGAATGAATGCGATCAATAGGAGCAAAGAACAATAGGGAGACTATCTTGTTTTCTACAATAAAATAATACCAACAAACAACTGGCAGACAGTCGCATTTGTCATACTACAATTCACAGCTTACTTTGCATATTTTGCAATATTGCAAACATCTTTTCTTTCAAGACTAAGGGCGTTCCCGAATATATTTTTTTGCCTATGATGCACATTACCTTCCTCAGCATCACTTCCTTTTGCTAATTATAGCAGGATATGTATTTTATAAAGTTCCATTCCCTTAATGTTTCCCCCTAAAGACAAAAGCTTTCTACATTGATCAAGAATTCTGGATAAGCTTGTGCAATAGAACCACACGCCTCTGGGGTGGCCTTAATACCGCAGTTCATATAACTAACAAGAAATTACTTTCAGACTCAACATTTAGAGAACAGTGCTGGTTTTAGGAAGTATTGCAGAAAGTTATTGTGATTGAGGTTTGGTAGACACCAAGTCTCTCTACATACGAGTATACTCTTACATTAAAATTACTCAAGGGTTTTAAATTTAAAATCTTCTAAACCTTTTATGTTTAATTAATTGTATTTTCTTTTAAAGGAAACAACGCCAAACATTAAGGAAGATGGTTATCGATATTGTTCTATCAACGGACATGTCTAAGCACATGAGTCTGTTGGCCGATTTAAAGACTATGGTAGAGACTAAAAAGGTTGCCGGTTCCGGTGTGCTATTGCTGGACAACTACACCGATCGCATACAGGTAAGCAAGAAACCCAAAATGTTTGTGTAATTCTATGTAAAATTTATTTATTTTAAATAGAAGACGAAACAAAACTTATAAACTCTGAAAATAGTCTAAGCCGTTAAATATATTTCATCATTTTCTAAATCAGTTCGAATACCTTTAACTCCATTGCAACTATTTTTGGAATAATATTAAGCCACTTTTCCTAGCTAGAATATATCCTAATGCAGCTTACAAAAACGAATCATTTTAATATCTAATCAAAAAGTTAACAACAATTTCAGAAGCGTTATAAATATCCCTTACTTATTTTTATAAATATTATCTTACTTTAAAAAATTAATTTAATAATAATATTAATTAAATAAATTTTCTCCACAGGTGCTCGAGAATCTGGTGCATTGTGCCGATTTGAGTAATCCAACCAAACCGTTGCCATTGTACAAACGCTGGGTTAGCCTACTCATGGAAGAGTTCTTTTTGCAGGGCGATAAAGAACGTGAATCGGGCATGGACATTAGTCCCATGTGCGATCGTCATAATGCCACAATCGAAAAATCGCAGGTCGGATTTATCGATTATATTGTGCATCCACTATGGGAGACATGGGCCGATCTGGTGCATCCAGACGCGCAGGATATACTTGATACGCTTGAAGAGAATAGAGACTATTATCAGAGCATGATACCACCATCACCACCCCCATCGGCGGCCGACGATCAACCCTCCGACGAAAAGATTCGATTTCAAGTGAGTTGCTGAGAATATCAAAAACAAAAAATACTAATGCATTGGCAGCAGACAGAACAGTAGTGCGTTTCTCACATTGTTTACATGTTATGTATAAATAAAAAAAAATATATTATATATAAAATATGAAAAAGTAGTAGAACTTTGTTAAAACATATTTCATGTTATAATTTTTGTTTATCAAATTTTTTCTTCTTTTATTTGTTGAAAATCGTACCAAATGCAATAAACTCTAATAACTTCTAAATAAATATTTAATTCAGGTAACACTTGAAGAGTCCGATCAAGAGAATTTAGCCGAACTGGAAGAGTGTGAGGAGAATGAACATAGCAAAACGGAGGCAGCCGCGACGACGGCGACGAGTGAGAATAAACCGTCGGGGAATGAAAATCAAAGTCATCACAGTGGAATGTGACGGAGAGTAGCAGGATTATGTAAGAAAATCACCGAAAAGGCGCAAAATTTTTTGCTAATACGTTAGAAACAACTGCAAGCAGCTAGTGAAATAAACAACAACAAAAATGCCAAAAAATACAAAAAAAAACACAAAACTTTCAATTTACAAAACTGCAATTTTTTGCAACAAAAAAAAAAAACACAATTAAAACACATGAAGCAAAACAAAAAAAAAACTAAAAAAACACAAAAGAAAAGAGTTAAAGGATGATGGACAAGATATTTAAGGAAGTCATAATGGATGAAAAAAAAACATAAAATATATACATATGGAAATTTCATAGTAGCATAACCAAGACAAAGGAGATGAAGAAGAAAAATAAAAGCAAAGGCATGCAATTAAAGTTAAATAACATGAAGAAATTGATAATGTTACTTTAAAACTCAAAATTGCCAATAGCGGTTAGAAAAAATTTAACACAAAGTGAGAAGATAACTAAACACACGTTCACACACACACATATACAATACATATATATCCAAAGAAACTCAGCACAAATGTTAAACAAAAAATGAAACTAACACACGCACGCGTGCACGCATACATACAAAACTAAAACAAATAAAAGCAGAGGCAGTCGAATTTTTTAGTAATTTTTTAAATTGAAAATCTGCTACATCAACTTTATTTCATTCATTTACAATTAGAACCATTTCAGAACAGCAAACTAGACAAAATGGCAGCAACTTTTTCGTAAAAATCGAAAGCCATTAAAGTGAATTAAACAAAAGCAAGAATATTAAAAAAATAAGACGAAACGCAAGGTTGTAATTGAAATCTTCTAATTTTTTCATGCTAGAAATGGAAAATAGTTATGCAGTGGCGGCTGAAAGCGTCAATAGCCAATAGCGAATTCCAAGTCCATGAAATACGCGCAAAACAATTCATAAAAAATAATAACCATTAAACGCATAGCATTATTTATTTACACAAATATTGAAAATGGCTGAAGTTTCAAAAACTTACTTGACTACAAAAACTGCTGACTATTTTAAAATGAGTTGACGCAAGCCAAAATAACATTATCTACTAAGCGATAAATTTAAACAAAGAACAAGTTTTAAATAAATTTTAATTATGCTGCTCAAAAAATTTGAATGAATGCATTGCTGCGAAGGATTACATCCGAAATAGTAGGAAAAATTCAAGGATAGTTTTATGAAATAAATTTGAACAACAATTTTTAGCTTGCAATGTGCATTTTAGAACTTGTTTTGTTTATTTAATTTATGAATTTTTGTGTACATTGAAATGCTACTACTAAGTTGATGTAATGTAAAATATATTTATTTTTGTACAACTAATACTAATTATTGAAACATTGAAAATAGAAAGTGTGAATTAAAAAATTGAAGAAAAATCAAGAAATATAAAATACTGAAAAAAATCCATAAAAAATACTCTATACTCTTTAAAAAATAGCAATCAAACACAACATATGTAATGACTATAGGGGCAAAGATAATAAAATCTCAAGCTTTCAGGATTAACCGGAGGTAGCAAAAGAATTTAGAATTCAGAACAAGCTGCGATTTTATGGGGAAATGCAATTTTTTAACTTTCTAAGAATTTTGGAACTAAAATATGTATAGAAACTTATAGTAAAGCTTTTCACAAGAAAAAGCGTTTCACGGATTAAGTAAATTTACGGTGATTCGATAGCACTAACATTTCTAAAATTTTTCGTTCAAATAATTACAACTATATTCTTTTACAAATTTTGCTTCCAAAACAACTCAAGTCAAACAAATAATTTTACTACACATAAAATAGCACACATTAAAACATTAATTGCACATATGTGAAAAAATTCAATTTTAAAGAACTCGTAAGATATTGTACATTAAGGGGACAGATACCAGATATTTAAAATGAAGAAGTCAATATATATTTTTCAAAATTGGCATACAGTTTATTTATACATTAAAATAATACATTTTTTTTTTTTTATTTCAATAATTTAAAATGGCGGATGTACACTCAATTCTTCCAGGAAGGTCGCAGCGGGGCTTCTCAATCGGCGAGAATGTAGCATCGGCGTCAATGACCTGAATACAATAAACCATTTTTTTTTTTATTTATTAATGTCACAGTTTCTATATGAATTAAAAAAAATTCGGAATAAAATGCTTAAAAAAATGGTCGAATTTTCCTACTTTTATTACCTCGAAAAAATTTTTTTTTCGAAAAAATTTCTTAAACTTCTAAATTCACATAGAAAGTAATATCATAAAAAAGATGTGTGCAAAATTTCAGGGAGATCGTTAATACCTCTCCCAGCGCTCGAACGCCAAGCAGAGAGTCGTCACGGTTGACGATCTATAATATAGGGTGTTTTTTTAGAGGTTAGGTTTTCAAGTTGGCACTACTTTTTTCGTAGATGGTCTTTTTGACAGCTGTCACTTGATTTATGCTCAGTTTGGTTTGCCATTTCATAATGAATGAACTTACACCTGAACGTTTGCAAATCGTGCACATTTATTACGAAAATAATGGCTCGATTCGCGCGACGCATCGAAGAAAATTTTGTTCAGCGATGAAGCTCACTTTTGGTTGAATGGGTATCATTTTTAAAACATAATGGCAGCCCCTTATCTTTATAATAAAGCTAAATTCTTGGCCATAACATTAAATTATATACGTTTTATTTCATCTTGAAAACCTAACCTCTAAAAAAAACACCCTATGTAAGAAATACTTAAATTTACGTCCTCAAATTTTGTTTACATATTCTTAAACCAATATATTAACATTTTATGAAAAAAAGTTTTTTTTTCGAAATTTTACAGGCATCTGTCCCCTTAAATATAATTTCTAATATATTACCTTATTTTTCGTTTTTCAAATTTTTTAATAAAAATTCCAAATTTTTCAAAGAATTCCTGAAATTTCCTAAAAGTTACGACTGTTCTAATATTTTTATTAGAAAGTGTAAGTCCGAAAATTTTTTCAAAAGCTTTTAAACTCTTTTAAAATTTGTATAAAAAATGTCTTCCTTTTAAAACTATTTGCAATAACTTAATTTTGCTTCAATGAATTCAAATAATTCAAAATAAATATAAATGGAAAAGCTTTGGAAGGTATACATATTTTCAGCTTACCCTAGAGAGCTTCCATGAAGCTTAATAATTCTATGTACTTGTGGGAGCACAAAAAAGCTTGAAAAAGCTCTTTTTTAATAAAAAATTAGTAACCCATATGTTTGAATGGGTTTTTCATACCCGTGAGATTTCAATCAAGCAGGTGATTCAGTCATCACTAAATAAAAGTTATTTTTACAGCTTTAAAGAGATGTTCCTCCCAAATACTTGCACTGGAACTCACTTCTTTATTTTGCGGCAGAAAGAAAGCAATCTTTAAGGCTTCGTCATTTTCAGTAGAAGTTTTAAAACCATGTTTATAATTCACTAACTTTGAATAAAAGGGTCTGATGGTTGAGAAGCACAGGTATAGCAAAATGATTAAAAAAGCCTTAAAATTTCTTAAAGTAGGTAACAAATTTGAACCGAATAAGTTTTTCGCCTGAGAGTAGCATTTTCAGCACTTTATTCAATTTTTTTTGTGAAGTGGAAACTCAAAACAAAAATAAAAAAGATTTTGAAGATCGCACATTGAACCAATACATAGAGTAAATTTGTTATAAACCTACCCAAAGACATCTCCACACCAGCATTGAAACAACTGTAAACAAAAAACACAAAAAACATATGGCATAATATACAATTTTCCGTTTAGAATCAAAAGTAATACTAAAAGTTATAATATTGAACTCGAATTTACTAAGGAACGGGAAGCAAATGAATTTTTTTAGAAACTAAAAACTTAAAAGATGTGCAGAAAATACCAAAACACATAAAAAACTTGGGAAGCAGATAGCTAAATGTATAACTTAGAGGTTATAAATAGTTTCAGAAATAAACAAAATATCACAATTTTAAATAATTTGTAAAAAAATAATAAATACAAAGTATTTTAAGAAAAAGTAATAGTAAATATAAGAACATTGTAAAATAACAAAGTAATCAAACATACAAAAAAGTGTGAAATATGAGTAGCAAAAATATTAACATTTAAAGAAAACAATTCTAGGAAAAAAGAAAAAATAATTGATTGCGCACGAATGGGTTGAAATTGTAGTGCAAGCAGACTACCACGTGAGACCAAATAAAAATTAACTGGTGGCTACATATTTTACAGGCGCATATCTCTAAAACCCACTTCAATTTCGATGTATTCGTTACGCGCAAACAAAAATGTGAAACCACCCACCTGCTGGGCGGTGTGTTGAATTTGTAGCTTCCACACTTCCTTTTCACCACAAATAAGTCTTCGGATATTTTTAAGTTGAGAGGCGATTATGTGCAACTGTATATGTATGTAGATGTAATAAGCAAAGCAAGTACACTTAAAGTAATTTAATATGAGAAACTAAAAGAAGTTTTGAAATATCAGTTATAAATGAAACTTGTTTATTTATGTATAAACCAAGGCATTCTGAACATTAAATATTACTAGGTCAGCTAGTTTGACCTTGTGACCGGATATAAGTCCGGGCCGTTCCGGTATCGTAGATTCGACTATCAAGGGAACGTAGTTTTTCGTTGTTTTGGTCTCTAAATTACCAAATTTTGTTCATATAATTCGTGTTTGCTGGAGGATGGGCTTTCTACATTTAGCTCTCGTGATCGCTTTGCTAACTAAGACGCTTACATAGCAAAAGTTGAGTAACGCTATTGTCAAAGCAAAGTGTGAAGTTGGGAAGTATGCATTGACCATTAGTGGATGTTACCAAACAAAATTATTCCGAAAATTGCGAACAGAAATGAAATTAAAATTATTATATTTTTAGTAATTACAGTTGTAATTGGAACATTTTACTAGTTTCATCTTGCGTAATTTACCCACTTCCCCTAAGTGAAATTAAAAGCCTATTTTCTACTATTCAGATACTATTAGTAGATGCCGTTATGAATTTTTAGGGCAACTGAAAAAAAAGCATATGAGTCATTTGAGATAGTATGCAAATATTTACCTTAAAATTTCTATGACTTATGACAGTAAAAAAACTATTTTGTGCGTAATTGTTGTTTTTGCTTTTTGGTGCTACTGCCTGTTCGATACGGCGTAAGCCGAAAAAATATAATAGGGGTACTCACACCACTTTCGTTTCTTTGGCGGCAGCTTGTTTATTGGCAGTTCGGCAAATGTGTTTTGCTATGAACAACTTTCTTGCCTTATTTCTGTTATTTTGGTAATGTTCTTTCGCATCAGCAAAATCATTAGCGAAAGAGCTTTGTTTCATCCACTGGAAGAAAATATCGATAAAATATTTACTTTTTTCTTCACTTTTTGATATTTTACACCTAAACTTACCAACTACCGATCAAACTGCCAACCGTGCCATCGCGATGATTCGTTGCTGTTGTTGTAGCAGTATTCTTATCCCTGTCAGTGTTATGTAGATCACCGTTCGTCTTCGTCTAGCTTAACTAACAATAGGCCCAGGAAACTTGCTGTTTCGACAGGTTGGGTCCAGAGAGAAAGGTGGTTAGTGTCGTGCGGAGTGCCTTCACGTGCTGGACATATGTTTAGTATGTCGGAGTCGATTCTAGACAAGTAGGAGTTTAACCTGCTACAATATCCAGAACGTAATTGTCTCACGGTTACGCGGCACTCTCGGGCTAACTGGAGCTCTTCGTCTACTATGGGTGCTTAAGAAGGTGGTAAGTGTCTCCCAATGAATATCGTTTATAGTTCGTGTATACACTGTTCGGTCCAGTAATTGTCGATCTGTTTTGTCCTTAATCTCAGCGGCGTAAATGGAGAGATGTCTCCTGATGTGCCTGGGAGGCAGCTCAGGCTCAAGCAGGTGTCTGCATGGATAGGACCTAGTAGCACCCTATCAGAAACTTTTTTCTGAGCAGTTTGTTGTGCACCTTCACAGGGAGCATCTGTGCTTCGTCATGTGGGTATTGTAGAGGGACCATTAGGAGGCAACCCGTCGCTGTCCAAATGGCCTAGTTTGGCAAATCTGAAGTTTCGTTCACTGCGTATCACTAGTTCCAGGCGACCAGACAGGCGCAGCGTAATTTGGCAACATTTCTTCGTTTTTTCCCCAAGTGCTGCCAGCAAGCGATTTGAGGACCTTGAGTGATTTTGAACTTTAGTGACAATAGCGGTTGTATGCGCAGAGAAGGAGAGTAAACTGTCGAAGGTACCCTCCAAAATTTTGGGGTTGTTAATAGTCGGTATTGGTGTGTCGTCGACCTTAAGTTGTAGTTTGACCTCCTTTGTCCAGGTGCTAAAGGGGGTCGCCCTATATTTCGTGAGGAAAGTTGTAGATTCATCGCAGTGAAGAAACGAGAAAGGCAGATGAGGTATTTGTTCACTTTGGTCGCACAGGCCATCAATGTCATAGCCCGACGCCATTATCATTTAGTCATCGGTGTAGGGGACCACGTAGACTCCCTCTGGTAACTTGGGGAGCTTCGAGGTATAGAAGTTGAGAAGCAAGGGGGAAAGGACACCACCCTGCGGAACTCCTTGCTTTATCTTCCCTGCGATGATTCATTACTTGACGCTTATACACTTTCGTTGGATTTACAAACAAACAACCTCTCGCAACTTGTAAGCTTCTCATTAAGGACGCATTAATCAGGTCTGCAAATCAAAGATGGATTAGCGTTAACACCTGTGAAATTGCTAGGCAAACATGGCCAAGGCTAAATTTACGTATGTCCAAGAGTATTATAAAACTGAAAAAACTTCAAATCAGGAGCTTAGTAGGGGCACTCACAGGACATTGTCTCATGGGAAATCATGCAAAGAGATTAGGCGTTTACGCGCATGATTTCTGTCGTAGCTGCAGAAATGAGGAGGAGTTGGAAACAATTCAACACCTTTTTTGCACATGCCCAGCTCTAGCCAGAAGCAGGAACCGATTTTTAAAATCCTACTTCTTAACGAATATAGATAATCTATACATTTTAGGTATCAACAACCTTTTACGCTTTGAGAGAAATGTAGCTCAGCCCCCGCGGTTCACAACCTACCCATTTCGTGGTCTAAGTGGCATCGTTGTCTCTATGTTCGATGCGGCTGCCAAACCTAACCTACAAACAAACAAAAACAAAATAAGAAAAAACTGCCAAGTAGCAAAGCAAAGAGCTCGGTGTGAAGACCCCTAATATAATAAAGTATGATATAACTGAATTTAGTTGCATACTCAAATGCCAGTGTTTTTGCAGAAAGGCAATTTTCTTAGTGCTTAATAGACACAAGTAGATGACCAAAATGCGAAAGAATGAATTTATTAAGACCAACAACACACATGTGTACATAAATAAGTGTATTACGCTTTCAAAAAAATATTTGTACGATATCCGGCAAACCACTGAAGAATGCAGTTAAATCGAAAAACAAAATCTATAATGCTAAGCCAGAGCTGCTAAAAAATGAAGCCTGCGCAAACGACGTAACATTGACGTACTTGAAAGCTCTACGCAAAAGGCTTGTTACAAGCTAATTCGTTATTATTTTTTTCCTTAAAAATGTTATGCGATGATTAGCATAAATAAGCATATTTATTAAATACTTAGCACATCATTTTAATTTAAGGCTTTTAATTTAATTTTTTGTTGACAGGGCAGGATCCCGCTCTTTTCATAGATACCTACATTAATACATGTAGAATATAAATAATATTGTTTACTTGGTCATTATTGTTTTATAGAAGTTGCTTTTTATTAAAAACGATGTTTTAAACATTTAAAATTAATTGCATATAAAGTTAGCAAAAGTTAAAAATAATATAACTCTGTTGTTAATAAATGAGTGCTGTTTACAGCAAAATGCAACAATAATAACAAAAACATAACAAAAGGGCAAGAAATGTAAAACAAATAAACAACAAAACTGTAAGCACCTTGATGGTCCAAAAATATAATTTAAATAATGAAACACAAACCAATTTAAGAAATACCTTTTAATTTTAGTTAAGAAAGAAGTTGGATGAAAGTTGAATTCAAAATTGTGTTATACACACGCAATACATACATATAACGACTAAGCACTAATTAATGAAATTTAATTAATATGAATTGAATAAAAAAATGTAAGACAAAAAATTTGTATATCATTTTTGACAAAATTAGCAAAAGGGCCTGGAAACGCACACATACCTTCTACTCAAATATGAACGAGACGTTATCAATAAAAAGGTCCGCGGATGACATATGGCAAAAATAATTTTTTTGTTTTTTGGTAGGACTGTTATAAGCTTACATGGTGAATTTCAGCGTGATATGTCACATAGTTTGTTTTCTGTGCTACTGTAGCCAAGTCAAGCTCGAGTGTGTTCTTCGAATTTAACGATGGAAATTCAAGTTGAACAAAGAATTTGTTTGAAATTTTGTTATTCCAACAAAATTTCGGCTTCAGACGCCTTAAAAATGTTGCAGACAACCTATGTGTGCACGTGTTTTCCAGTGGTACAAATCGTTCAAAGAGGGCCGTACATCGGTTGAAAACTTGCCTCATGAACGTCGTCCAGCAACATCAGTAAACGACGAAAACATCGGAAAAGTAAAGGAAATTGTGCTTGAAAATCGCACCAATCGCAAAATCGGTTAACGCTGAATATTATTTAGACGTTTTAAAGCGTTTGCGCGAGAACATTCGTCTTAAAAGGAAGGAATTGTGGGCCTGATATGGCTCCATGTGACTTTTTCCTGTTTCCCAAGCTCAAGTTGCCGCTCCGTGGAAAACATTTTGAGACAATTGAAGTCATAAAAGAGAATTCGAAGAACACACTCGAGCTTGACTTGTTTACAGTAGCACAGAAAACAAACTATGAGACATATCACGCTGAAATTTGCCATGTAAGCTTATAACAGTCCTACCAAAAAACAAAAAATTTATTTTTGCCATATGTCATCCGCGGACCGTTTTATTGATAACGTTTCGTTCATATTTGAGCAGAAGGTAAATGGTTAATTTTGAAATTTGGGCTTATTAAGAAGGAAAAGGCGATTGACGTAGCAGCTTAACTTTGTGCTAGGCTAACGTTTAGTTGGCCCCGTATTCGATGTCCACTGTGGTCTTGAATCATCAGTTATTAAAAACATATTTTCCCGAATAATTTCTTGAAACTTTCATTTATAGGGCAATATCAAGGCGTATATCGAAATTAGCGAAGTAACTCAGCAAAAAACCGAACAAATGATATAACGATAATTATTAATCTACCTTTGCTTTACACTCCCAGGAATGTGATGCATTAATACAATTTTCATGCAGAAATATTCTACTTCATGTGCACAAATTCAGAAAAAAGCACCATAGATGCAAACATTTCTTGCCACACACCTAGAAATCGCTAGCAGGCATTAAGCCGCTGCTCTGTTTTTTCACATTTGCCCTCCACCAGTTGAAAAACAAATGACCTAATAGGAAGACTTGGCTTCCTTTTCGCCGTTCAATCGTGCAAAGCTTAACTAAGGCCGCACTACAGAATGTTGAACAACAGTGGCTTAAAAAAACGCCGGAAAACGTATTCCAAAAAATTAACTGCAAGAAAATTAGCAATAAAATTAATGCTTTTATGCATACACACACTGCATACAAATATTATTACGGATACGTATCAAAAGTCAGCTATACTTAGTACCAGGCGCGCCAAAATTATCACCAAGGGGAAGTGAAAATAGTTGTTCCCACATCCGAGTATTTTACTTTACATCGCCGCATTTTTTATTTTTTCTAGATTTCATTTTCCTATCTGTTAACCTGTCCACCTGGAAAAATCATAAATTCCGAATATTTAGTGCAAAATTCGACTTCTGAGATATGAAACGCGGATTTTTTCCAATACTACGTCTAACACAATATTTTCTTGATATTATAGGTGTGTTCGCCGCACTCAATACTCGTAATTACAGCAATATTGCGACCCCGTTACTTCTTTGATGACCTGTTGCTGATGCTCCGCTGATTAGCTGCTGCAATATTGCGGTGTTATTTCGCGCCGATCGTGTTGTTTGAACATGTGAAAACTAGTACCAATAACTTCATGTAATTTTACGCCAAAACCCATAAATGAACAATAATAAACTTCAAAGTAGTATTTATTAAATAAAAACTAATTTTTCCTCTCCCACTTCAACTCCGAAGTGAAAACTTTTATATTGAGCTTGATTAGCTAGTGTGAGCATTAGATTACAACATTTTACTGACAGAAATTCATGACAAAGCGTGATGCCATCGCATAAAAATAAAACTTACGCAATTATTACAGCTCGAACACACTCTATATTTTTCTTCACATACGAGTACAGTGAGCGTATGTAAGCCAAAGCATACAAGTTGGTATTCAATATTAACTGTAATTTCTGCAAATCTGCACTCAAATAATTAAAAGCAAAGAAATTTACAAAAACAAATTAATACATACCTATACATATACATAATATTTAAAAGAACGTCTCTCTACTTATACGAGTATACCTACATGCATATGTAGCATAGTATTAAGGGGTAAATCAACTTTATGAATTAATATTAATAAATACATACATTCACATACTTGCATACATACTTATACTACCAATTAAACTTACTGAAATTTCATGTTAGTGACAAATAGACGTATAATTACTGAATAATAGACGCTAATTAACTTAAGTAATGTGAAGGTGGCAAATGTTAAATATTATTAGTAACATAATGACACACAAACGTACTAAAGGTAATATACATACATATACTCGTATACATATATGGAAGAAACTAACATTTCTAACTATAAAATTATTCAACTATTCGTAAATAATATCATTGTGTGTGAAAGAACGAAGAGACATTAGCGTTGGTAAGTCATAGGTAGAAGAGTGAAAACTACATATTTCTAGCGGTTAGTCATTTAAATTATAAGTAAAATGAAAGGAGAAATTTCAGAACTTATAGGATATATCGAGAATCAGAGCCCATGTGTTGTTACTTCTTTATTTATTCATAAAGAGATATTTATTTTAAACTGCTTCCAATTTGAAGGGAATAAAGTAAGATATTCACTTTACGTATGTCATTTAGGTAAATATTGTGCATGGGTATGTGTATTTTTCAAATATTTGCTCAAACCAGTACTGTTAAATAATAATCATCGTTTGGATTAAGTTTCGGTTTAACCACCGTTTAGTTTAATGATTGATTACCATTATTTCTACTTTCTAGTGATTAGCCACCGATTAAAATTAAAAAAAAATCATGAAGTGTTCACTGAAAAAATAATAATCGGACCTAATCAGAAATAATCAAAAACAATAATGCAATTATTTTTCCAAAAAAAATTGATTTTTTTATTATAAAGGGTGGTAAAGTTTCAAGGGCCGGTGTTGATTTTGAATGAAATACAATTTTTTAGGAAATTATTTTCATTTCTCCTTAGTATGATTATATTGGTATGGTTCAATTACGTATGGAACAAAAATGGTACACTGATGGATCAAAAACACCTTATGGTGTAGGAGCAGGTGTAGTGGGGCCCAGAATCCACAAATCATACACTCTCACCAGGGACACCACTATCTTCCAAGCGGAACTATACGCAATAATGGAAGCAGTAAACATCATGCAACGCAGAAACCACAAGAGAGTAAGGATTAAAATACTCTCGGACAGCCAATCAGTCCTAAAAGCTTTAGATAGCTATACACACAACTCAAAAACCCTCTTAGAATGCCACAAGGCACTCAATAATCTGGCATCCAAAAACAATGTTTCATTAATTTGGGTACCGGGACATGAGGGATATGACGGCAACGAAAAGGCAGACGTTCAAGCCAAAAAAGGGGCAGATGAAAACTTCATCGGACCTAGTCCTATGTTCGGATTCAACAAAAACAACCTAAAACAAAAAGTAAAATACTGGGCCAAAACTCTATTAAATCAGCATTGGAATAATGTAGAGGGTCTTAGACACCCCAAAAAGTTCCTAAGTTTCAACGCTAAAAGAGCCAACATGGCCCTCACGTTAAACAAAAAGAGCATTCGCACTCTCACAGGCGCCCTCACCGGTCACTTCACCTGCAACAAACACTTACATAAATTAGGCATAACTAACACCAGCACCTGCAGATTCTGCTGCGAAGATGAGGAGTCTATGGAACATCTCATTATCGAATGTCCGGGGTTGACGCATAGAAGGAAAAGGTTTTTAAACAAGTTCATGCTTACAGATGAAGACCTCCAATCACTCCCTCAGAAGGAGCTGGTACAATTCATAAGCATACTTAACAGTCAATAGACAGCTTAGGGTGCACAATAGATCAATATGGTCGCAGTGCTAAAGGGCTACTCCTTAACCCTTTACAACCATTAACCAACCATTAAATATCGGCCAAGTGGCCGCCGCGGCCTCGGTGGCACACCTCCATCCGATGGTCCAAATTTTCGATGACGCTGAGGCATAATTGCGGTTCTATGCCGTTAATGTGCCAAATCATCTCATCCTTTAGCTCTTGAATTGTTGCTGGCTTATCGACGTATACCTTTTCTTTCAAATAATCCCAAAGAAAGAAGTCCAACGGTGTCGTTGATCCTTAGGTGTGGTTCACATTCAACATCGGCCCTTGAAATTTAACCAATCTTTATTTAATTTCCGTAAAATATAAAAAAATTAATAAAATGTAATATATTAATATAATCAAATATTACTTTAGTTTGAGTGAAAATAAGAGTTTTATCACAACTTAATAGACAAACTACATAAAATGGCAAAATAATAACAGAAAAAAATTACGTCAAGAATGCAATAACGTCTACATTAAACATACATAAATTAAAGGGTTACATGACATTCACACTTATTACGTTAACTTTATGCACCTCATACCAATTTTATATTTTTAAAAGGTGTCGTAAATCAAGCTAACAAAAAAGTAAAATTAAAATAATTCGATTACGATATGTTATAAAAAAATTACCAAATTACATTTATTGATAATTTTTGTTTATATCTGATTATTTGTGCTAATAATAAAACATTATAATTGTTTTCTGGTTATTTCCAATTATAATCGAATACTACTTCCTGCCTCATGAAAATAAATTAATTTGACCATTGTCATCAAGTCAAAAAAATTATTTAGGTTAGGTTAGGTTAAATGGCTGCCCTCACTTGGACAAATATTAAGAAATTCATCCGTTGTGGTGCCATACATTAGAGAGGAGAAAGGAGATGGGAAGGAAGAAGGAGCCTTGGGATTAGGTACGATGATGACCATACATTTTACGACGGCGCCGACGAGGGCTGATTTGCGTTCGTAGTTAGCCGTAAGAAGCTACTAATGAACTTCACCAAATTTATGATATTTACACCTGCTATATCCGCAGGCGTAGCGAAAAAGTGAGAGCCCAGATGTCTAAGTCTTTGCCAGCCGAGAGCAGGGCAGCTGAGAAGAAGGTGTTGAGATGATCTCAGCTCGTCCTCCAGACAGTTTCTGCAGAACAGACTTGAGGCAATCCCAAGTCTCACGGCATGAACACCTAACGGACAATGTCCGGTAAGGATGCCCACCAAATTTGAGAGCTGGGGCTTTGTTAGCCTTAGGAGTTCTCTTGAGCGTCCCCGATCTACCCGTGGCCAGAAGGATCTCGCGACCTTGCACGTTTGCGCACTAGCCCAGCGCTCGCTTAGTTGACTCGAGGCCCATCTTTCCAGGAGGCCCAACTTACCACAGGTTCTCTCCCCGATTCTCTCATTTCGCGACGAAACCGTCTCCAAAGTTCCATGTCTAGCCAGTTCATCAGCCCAGCAGTTTCCCTCTATGCCGCTGTGCCCGGGAACCCAAATGAGGCTGATGATGAAGTGTTCGGAAGCAATCGAGAGAGAAGCCAGACATTCTCTCTCAAAAAAATTATTTAATCGTTTCGAAAATTTAACAGCACTGAGAGAGAGTTCTGGCTCCTATTTAGATAGAGTCGAAAAGCTTTTTCAGTGACGAATTCTGAGAGCTCCAAAAATGGACCATACTCTTCTCTTCTGCCTCCAAGTGAGTTGGCTGTAACTGGTTTAGTAAACATTCAATAATGAAACCCCGCACCGCACATTATCTCTCAGTTTATCCACTTTTTAGTTAATCTGGAGTAGGTATTTGATGTTATTTGCCTCGGCATCACTTACATATATTAATTCATTCGCACCTGACTATAGGTGAGGTACTATTCATTTTATATTTACATAAAGTAATTGTAAAAAACTCACATAATTGAACCAGTAATGATAACAACCAACATTATGAAAAATCTTAGGAAAGACAGATTTACACCGCTAGTTTATTATTTAAGCAAAAGAAAAATAGGAGCTCCAAAACTGCAACATAGTCGTCTTGTATAGTATAGTATTATCAAAGGCCAGTACCTGCCTAAAAATGCATACCACTGGCGTGATAATCGATCAAGGGGAGCATGTTGGCATTATCTAATACTTTGTGCTTTCAAAATATGATTATAAATTATCATTCGAGTACAATGGATCAATACTCGTAATGAAGGCAAAATCCTTTACAACATTGTCGCCAACCATAATGTGCTTGTCTTAATACCACTTAGTAACTGACTTTGCATCAATATTAATGATCCGTTTCATATTATTAATACTCTCATGTATTCATATTACATATTACTCAACACAAGAAAACATTTTGTGGCCCTTCCTTTGCGCTAACTTGTAAATGGCTCAATTGTTTACAACTTTCAAATAAGTGATGAATGGATGGATTTGGAAAACCAATGTTAGAATTATATTCATATTTGTCTCCAATGACTCTTTTCAGTTTAGATTTTTTGTTAGTTTGATTTTTTTTTTTTTTGCTAATTCGAATTATTTTAATCATCTATTCTTAGTTTCACAACAACACATAAGACGCGTGTTATATGAGTGTAGAACCTTTTCGCAAAGCCAGTAAGCCAGATGTTTCTTCTATACAAAATATTGAATTACTTAGAACAAAAGTTTAAAATCGAATGACCTTGGTATGAAAATGTTGAGCAATTTTGCATGACATTTAATAAATGTTATAACAATTGAAGCAATTTGGGGAGAACAGGGTGTCTGTTGTAGGAAAGGCTCTGCAAAAGCGAATTAATTTGAGCTTTACAGTATGCTTGCAGTCAACCGTAAGGCTTATTTGGAGGTAAAATCTTTTTGGAAATGCGCATACTAATAAAGGGTGTTTTTTTTAGAGGTTAGGTTTTCAAGTTGGCACTACTTTTTTCGTAGATGGTCTTTTTGACAGCTGTCACTTGATTTATGCTCAGTTTGGTTTGCCATTTCATAATGAATAGACTTACACCTGAACAACGTTTGCAAATCGTGCAAATTTTTTACGAAAATAATGGTTCGGTTCGCGCGACGCATCGAAGAAAATTTTGTTCAGCGATGAAGCTCACTTTTGGTTGAATGGGTATGTCAATAAGCAAAATTGTCGCATTTGGAGTGAACATAATCCACAAGCCATTGCTGAGACGCCGTTACATCCTCAAAAAGTCACTGTTTGGTGTGCTCTATGGGCAGAGGGAATCATTGGTCCATATTTCTTTAAAAATAAAGCCGCCCATAATGTTACAGTCAATGGAGAGCGCTATAGAGCCATGATTATTGACTTTTTCATCTTGAAAACCTAACCTCTAAAAAAAACACCCTTTACAAGGTGGCGCAAAAGTAATCTTGTTTGGCTGTAATTAAAAAAAAAAATTAAAAACTTTGATTTTTCTTGTGGATTATTTTTATTTGGTCTTTTATTTATTTTTACATCAAGTCGAGAATATGATGTCATGTAAATGGCCGCCGCTACAGTTGATTGCCACTTGAGCTCTTTTTATGGCATTTTCCATTACTTTGGCCAAAACTTCCGGCGATAGGTCCTCACATTCTTGACGGATATTGTCTTTAAGAGCTGCAAGAGTTTGAGGCTTGTTGACAAAAACCCGCGACTTCAAAAAGCCCCACAAAAAGAAGTCTGGAGCGGTCAAATCAGGCGATCTTGCTGGCCAGTGCAAATCGCCAAAACGGGAGATTAGGCGCCCGGGAAATGCATCCTTCAGCATATCGGTTGTGGCACGTGCAGTGTGTGCCGTTGCACCGTCCTGTTAGAACCACATGTTTTCCAATCCCAATTCATCAAGTTGCGCCAAAAAGAACCCGTTGATCATTGCTCTGTAGCGCTCACACCATTCACAGTAACCGTTTGGCCCGCGACGTCTTCGAAGAAAAAAGGTCCGATGACTCCTCCAGCGAAAACAGCACACCATACAGTGACTTTGAGCGGGTGTAATGGCTCTTCGTGGGTTACATGCGGATTTTCAGTGCCCCAGAAGCGTACATTTTGCTTATTTACGTACCCGCTAAGATGGAAATGGGCTTCATCACTCATGATTATTTTTGATGAAAAATCATCTTCCTCTTGGTGGTGATTAAGGATGGCTTGAGCGTAGGTATGTTAGACGCGATTGGCGGTCACCGTCTGGACTTTGTACGGAAACATCTTCAAATCTTGTACCAAAATTCGCTGTACAGGCCGTCGACTGATACCCATTTGCGTGGCACGTCGTCTGGTCGATGTCGACGACGCTTCCATGACGTCCTCGGCTACAGCAGCAATATTCTCTTCAGAACGGCTACTCCGGGGTCTGCCACGCCTGGCAGCATCTCGTGTTGTGCCAGTCTATTCGAGGCGAGCGGCTAAACGTCGCAGTGTTTCACCAATAGGCGTTGGACGGCGAGGAAATCTGCGACAAAATTCACGTTGTGCCAAAGTCTCCGACCGATTATTGCTCAAATAAATAGTCAGCAATATTCCGCGTTCTGGAGCAGTGTAGCGTAACATTGTTTATTAACGTGTATTTCGCATGTGTTTACTACACAAATGTCAAAACAGAACTGACATTAGGGGCCAATCGCAAAATTTATAGCATTTTCTGATAGGAGGATTACTTTAGCGCCACCTGTTATATACTATATATTTTTTCTTGCTTTTGCACAAGTTCAAGTCCATAACGATTAAATACACAAAAATTAAAAAATAAAGCTACAGAAATTGAAAAACTTATTCATCCGAAACCAGAAAAGCATTACAGGCGAGAAGAAGAAAATTTATTTTATTTTTTCACCATCCAATTATTGTAAAAGTAATATTGTTCATATATTGTCTTCTCAATTATTTTACTCGCTTTGATTTAGATTTTCTTTTGCTTTTGTTGTTTGAAAGAGTTTAAAAATACTGCTATTCATACCACCCACAGAATAGTACCGCCTAAAATTATTTTTATTTCCAATAAAACTCAAATTCAAACATTTCACTCAGAGCATAATGACTACATACTTTCCAAAACGCGAGGCCCTTACATCGAAAATTACATCATTGAGTAGTGAGCTATAAAAGTAAGTATGTTTTTGCATTTTACACTCCAAAACCTCATTACAACTTACAAATATCTCATGCTAAAAAATTTTAATTGATGCGCTAATTGCATAGATATACAAAGATTCGAAATTATAATCTCATATTTACGCATGCAAGACTACAGAACATACTCGTACTCCTTCATGTATACATACATACGCACGCAAAGGCTTACATAATAAACAATAACTAAATAATAGTTAAGCAATTCTTGACAGTTAGTGACGTACACACATGCATACATATTTACATAAATATATATATAATTGCTTTAGATAATAAATGATATTAAAGTATATATGTATGTATAGATATGTATATATGTATATATACATACATATATTATTATGAACGTACATATATTACATAGTTTGAAAACTTAAACGTCAAAACATAAAACAGCAGACGAAATGTATGGCAAATGCCTATAAAAAAATTCGTGAAAAAAATTGGCAGATAATTTTTGGTATGCATTTGCAACAAAGTATAGGTACATACATGCATACACAAGTATATACTCTATAAAGTCATTAAATATTAAACCCAATCAAAACGAGATTATTTTTGTAAATCTGTAGAAGTGGCCTGCAACAACATGAATGAAGGCAAAAAAAAAAACAAAAACCTTGACAGCTAAACATACACACATACATGAATATATAGATAAGCACAAACAACTCTTACCAATATTAAGGAATTTACAATATAAAATAAATTTAAATTGAAACGAAAAATGTATTGTAAAAATTAAATGTTAAATTAAAAATATGACTGTGACGCTGGCGTTACTTATTGAAAGAATCTGACTTTTTTGTTTTGTTAATTATATTCATATCTATGTTGCAATGATTTGAAAAAGGCTTGTGAGCAGAACAATTAATAATACAACCATTTCGAGAATATTTTGTTTTTGCACTTACATCAATGAGTCTGTGAAGCGCATAGGCGCTCGCGAAAAGGAAGTGTATATTAAATTTCACGTATAAAGCACTCGAAAATCATAAATTATATTTTTGAAACCTTTCACCGTCACGGAAAAAAGAACAAGCCATAACTTGAAATAGTACATATAATTATTAGAGTGAAATAAAAGGAAAGATAAATTTTTTAATACAGTTGTAAATTATTTAATAAAATATTTGTTTGTAAAGAAATGATATATACATATATAAAAAGCGTAACGTAACTTGAAATTTATTAAGTGTATACAGAAATAATTATTGTAAACGTACTAGAAAAGTGAAAGAAGACAGACAAGCTTAACAAACCAAAATGGAAATTTGGTATAAGTCTTAATAAAAGAAGAAATAATTAAAAAAAGATATTGGTTATGTGTGCGTTTATTTAATTAAAGTGGTTTTTACATTGTGCTATCAACAACTGCATATGTGACCTGGTCTACGAAAAGGTACCTTACGTGCGAAAACAAGTTTTCGAGAAAACAGCAGTTAAAGTTTAAACTTCTAAAAACCCTTGTAACTTTTTTAAATACTAATATTTTTCACTCCGGTTTTGCTTATTTTCTTCAGCATAGATCACAGTATCAATAAAATCACAGAAGCAGTGAAAAACATTTTTTTATATATAAATAAATAAGAAAAAGTTAATGCAAATCGCAGAAATCGTTTTAAAAAATAAGTTGGCTTTTGTATTTTCGTATTTGTACTTTTCTTTTTTTTACTTTTAACAAACTTTTAAACAAATTATGACTTTCTGGTTTTCACCATTTTAAAGAGCCTTCCACACTCGAATAGTGAAATGTGAAAAATGATTTTTTGACACGTAAGGTACCTTTTCATAGACCAGGTCACATATATTAACAAAAAAATAAATAAATACTCCTATAAGTAGCACTCAAAGTACTTTTACGAAAAAGCATTCATTGGTATCAATCGAAAAAGTTCTAAGACACTTTCACCTGGCTAACACTCGATTTCAAAGCTAAATTTAATTGCTACTTTATACACCTGGCTAGCCCCCATAACCGAAAAAGTTGGTGCGGGGCTACCGGAAGTATAACAACAACAACCGGAAGTACACATGCAACACCAAATGATAAAAAATACTATATTTTCTAATAGTGGTCGCCCGTTGGCCTCCGAGTCTATTTCTGCCATAAAAAAGCTCCTCATAAAATAGAATCATTAGCTGTTCAGAGTCGGCTGAAAACTACAAACCAATTGTGGGACAACATCAGGACGCACACCACAAATAGGAGGAAGAGATCGGCCAAACACCCAATAAATCGTGTAAGAGACAATTATCGATATATATATATACATATATATAAATAATTAATATATATATATATATATATATGGGGCATTCTTTCTGAACGTGAGACCCCCTGCCCCCAGAATAGATTTTGACGAAAAGAGGTCTATGAGGGCTTAAAATGTAGGTAATTATGTTTACTTTCGAAAGCAAAGTGGCACTTCTTCAAATTCAAAATGGCGGATCCAATATGGCGGATTCAATATGGCGCAATTTTGCAGTTCGTGCATCAGATTTATGCTATGAACTGAATCATAATTGAATGATGAATAATCAGTGACCAATAAAAATAAATAATTAACTTGGAAATATGTAAAATTAAATCCAATGCAACAATTTTACTTAAAAATAAATAAAGAAAACACGAAATAGCATAAATCTGATGCACGAACTGCAAAATTGCGCCATATTGAATCCGCCATATTGGATCCGCCATTTTGAATTTGAAGAAGTGCCACTTTGCTTTCGAAAGTAAACATAATTACCTACATTTTAAGCCCTCATAGACCTCTTTTCGTCAAAATCTATTCTGGGGGCAGGGGGTCTCACGTTCAGAAAGAATGCCCCATATATATATATAATTGGCGCCTACACCCGTTTTGGGTGTTTGGCCGAGCTTCTTCTCCTATTTGTGGCGTGCGTCTTCATGCTGTTGCAAAAATGGAGGGACCTACAGTTTTAAGCCGACTCCGAACGGCAGATATTTTTATGAGGAGCTTTTTCATGGCAAAAATACACTCTGAGTGTTTGCCATTGCCTGCCGAGGGGCGACCGC
The DNA here is from genome assembly GCA_037575425.1 of Anastrepha fraterculus. NCBI lineage: Eukaryota > Metazoa > Arthropoda > Insecta > Diptera > Tephritidae > Anastrepha > Anastrepha fraterculus. The sequence goes on from JAYXIM010048706.1 coordinate 760,203, forward strand.
TATTAGAAAAATGTTTTTCTTAATTTTGGTGTTTCACCGAGATTCGAACCTACGTTCTCTCTGTGAATTCCGAATGGTAGTCACGCACCAACTCATTCGGCTACGGCGGCCATCATTAATATATAAATAATATATATGTATATATACTAAATACCTGCAAGGCGTTGGTTTGTATGTCAAAATTTCAATTCATATGTAAACAAACAAATGAAACATCAACTGAAACGCAAATCACTTTGACATTGCAACCATCACATACAACAAAACAAGTCAAGCTAGTCTACTGCTATCACCTACTACGGATGCACCTGGTTTTATCCAGCAGTTTGACGTTAAGCTGGAATTTCCCAAGTATTTTCCAGGAGCGCATTCACAATAGTCTCTTTTTTACTTTACACCATTAATCAGGTCGCGTGTAGTTATGTACTTTTAACTCAATCCGGTTATATCAACTTTTCCTCCATTTAGGATTCGAAATTTAATTTGGGGCGGATATTTAAAGATGCATTTGGTTGTTCTTTTTTATGTACAAATAGTAAAAATTTAACAAACTTACGTTTCTAGGATAGGCACAAGCATTGCGGAAAATTTTAATAAAAATGCGTTTGGCGAGAAGGCAAGCTTTTAGGAGTGTTAACGAGAAGAGTAGACCCTGTTAGGACCGTAATCCCAAAGCATTGCAAAATGGAAGAAGGGTTGGAAATAATTGACTTAATCCCAAATCACATTCCTTAAATAATTGTAAAGAACGGTCGCCGTACACATTATTGAATAAAACAAATAATTGTTTATTGCCCAAACGTCATTTTCCTCTTCGGCCTTAATCAAGTTAATCAAAAATTATCACTTGTCCAAATAATGTAGCTTGTAATTTTCATCTACCATCGAGAAAAGAGGGCCTTTTAGCAATGACTGGAAAATAATTCAATTATTGGCGAAAATAATTTTTTTGACAACTGCAAGCAAATTTTACAAAAAAACTAATGAATATGTTTGAGTTTTAGAACAATTTTTTGAAAATAAGCGACAAGTCGAAATCAAATTTATTTATGTTGTTTATTACTTATGTACTTATTATTTGCATGCACTATTTGCCTTTATTTGCTCCGTTGTGATTTGGATTTATTCGTTTTCATTAACAAATGTTCTTTTTTGGTTTTTGCGCCTTGACGCTTATACATATGTATATCTAATTCTCCTCCAATTTTTTTTTATAAATAATTCATTGAATGCGGCCGTCGTAGCCGAATGAGTGACTACCATTCGTAATTCAGAGAGAAAGTAGGTTCGAATCTCGGCGAAAACACCAAAATGAAGAAAAAAAGAGTTTCTAATAGCAGCCGCCCCTCGGCAGGCAATGGCAAACCTCCGAGTATATTTCGGCCATGAAGAAGTTCCTCATAAAAAATATCTGCCATTCGGAGTCGGCTTGAAACTGTAGGTCCCTCCATTTGTGGAACAACATCAAGACGCACACCACAAATAGGAAAAGGAGCTCGGCCAAACACCCAAAACGGGTGTACGCGCCAATTATATATTACATAATATAATAAGGTCAAAAAAGTCTTGCGGTATTTCCGCAAGCTTTTCTTTGCAAGCGCGTAGTTCCAGTTGTATTCGTCGCATCGGTTCACGCTAGAGCTTTTTGGAAAGCTCTTTTCACGTGCTAACACGTGTTTGATTAATTGTTGTTTGCTTTTAGTCGTTCGTGAGTTATAGCAAACATGGAGCAAAATAAAGAGAAAATACGGCATATTTTACAGTACTACTACGATAAAGGCAAAAATACATCTCATGCTGCCAATAAAATTTGTGCAGTTTATGGACTCGATACAGTTTCCATTTCCACCGCACAACGATGGTTTCAACGTTTTCGTTCTGGTGCAGAGGTGATCGAAGATGCGCCACGGTCCGGAAGGCCTGTCGTCGAAAATTGCGATAAAATCGCTGAATTGATCGAAAGAGACCGGCATAGTAGCAGCCGTAGCATCGGCCAAGAGCTGGGCATGAGTCATCAAACCGTTATAAACCATTCGAAGAAGCTTGGATTCAAAACGAAGCTCGATGTATGGGTGCCACACGACTTGACGCAAAAAAACATTTTTGCCCGTATGGATGCATGCGAATCGCTTCTGAATCGCAACAAAGTCGACCCGTTTTTGAAGCGGATGGTGACTGGCGATGAAAAGTGGGTCACTTACGACAACGTGAAGCGCAAACGGTCGTGGTCGAAAAGCAGTGAAGCTGCCCAGACGGTGGCCAAGCCTGAATTGACGGCCAGGAAGGTTCTTCTGTGTGTTTGGTGGGATTAGCAGGGAATCATCCACTATGAGCTGCTCCCCTATGGCCAAACGCTCAATTCGGACCTGTACTGCCAACAACTGGACCGCTTGAATGCAGCACTCATGCAGAAGAGGCCATGTTTGAACAACAGAGGCCGAATTGTCTTCCATCAGGACAACGCCAGACCACACACATCTTTGGTGACGCGCCAGAAGCTCCGGGAGCTCCACCGTATAGTCCGGGTCTCGCACCAAGTGATTACCACCTATTTCTGTCCATGGCGAACGAGCTTGGTAGTCGGAAGTTGTCCACAAGAGAGTCCTGTGAAAATTGGCTCTCCGAGTTTTTTGACAATAGGGAAGCGAGCTTCTATAAGAGGGGCATTATGAAGTTGGCATCTCGTTGGGAACTCGTCATCGAACAAAACGGCGCATATTTGACTTAAATCGCATTATTATAACCAATTTTATGAACAATTGAAAATTCAATAAAAATACCGCAAGACTTTTTTGACAACCTATATGCTAGCAAACCCGGCGAACTCCGTTTTGCCACCAGATGGCTTTGCCTTTCATTTTTCTACCCCCGAAGTACCCCCGAGGAATTCATTTGTAGATTTTCCATTCCTGTAAAAGGCCTAATTAGTTAAAACAAACTTCGGTCACATTTCCATTTTTTTCTTTAAAATTAAATAATTTATTTCGCCTAAAATATGCATTCCTAATTTAATTTTACTTATACATTACACATTTTTTCAATATTATTATTTCCTTATTTCAATTAATTATTACATATTACATACAAATTAAAAGGAAAGCAGTGAGAGATTTTAAAATATTTACAGAAAATTTCTTAGGTTGAAATTAAATTAAATATTGTCTTACAAATGCGTGGAGGGGAAACGGAGAGCCATGTTTTTCCATTATAGCTGTAGTTGGATGTAAAAACAGCTTTAAATGATTGGTGCCTTGATGATAGTATTGACAATAATATTTTTTTTTTCTATACAATTGATATAATCTTTTGTTAAATTTTTTAGTTAAACCAACGCCAATGAACTAAGAAATTCCAAAGCTTTGTGATGAAGTCTAAGAGCTTTTATTTGACTTTAAATGACACAAATTTTCAAGGCTTTCGTTCAGCTAACGTTGTTTCGATTCCTCGGCTATTTAGCGCTGCCTTCCCCGGCTTATATGTGGGTAATTCTATAAATACGGGCTCATAGCTGGGATCTTCGGGTCGCAATGCTCGCGACTCAGTGAGCATCACATTCGTGTAATAGGTAACATCGCTGAGTGCGCGCTTTTGATCGAATCGATCCACACTACTCCTACTGTCACTATTGCGCCCAGCCTTCCCCGTCTTATCCACCCTCATAAGCTTAAAAATATTACGTTGCGTCTTCGATTCAGCTGTTGTGAGGTCTGTTATCGGTTTGAATGAAGTTCGATTTTGCTCCACGCGTTTATCGCGCAAAAACAAAGTTTCTTCAAAGCGTGGAATATATCGTGGTTTACGTGGTTCTTCCTTCAGAGGTGCTGGTTCCTCGCTATCACCAACCTTACTGCCACCCACATTGAAGCCGAAGAATTTCGGTGCTTGCACGGATATCAACGGTAATAGTGTTTCTCTAGCATAACGTTCCGCGCGTTGTAGCAGATCGCCAAGACGGAACGGAAGCAACTGGACAGTGATAGCTTCCTCCTGTAAAACGGACTCTGGTCCGTTACGTACGACAGGTGGGGCTATTTTTATGATTTCAGGCGCTTTTGTGGCTAACGTTGGATTGGTGAAGACCATTTCTTTCGCTTTCTTTACCCTTGGTGTTGTCGCTTTTAAAACAGGCTCAACAATCTCTTCTGTTGTTGCACCATATTCCTGAAGATTACGTGCATTCTTGAGTCCAAGTCGGGCTTCATTTAAAACTGGTTCAAAAATTTCAGTTGGTTCGATGGAGAGACTACGACTCGACTCGCCAACGTCTTTGTCTAATGAGTTTGACCCTTCTAAAATGGGTTGCCAAGGTAAATCATGGTCAGCATATGAGCTATTCTCGTCCAACCGGAAGGTAGTACCAAAGTTAAAATAAACTTTGCTCTGCTTGGCGGCATCTATGCTATCAGTTTCCGCATTATGCGCGCTCTCTTGTCCGCTAGAGTCCGGTACCGAAGTAGTGGGCACATTATAAGTACCATACTCTTCTTGGTTTTCCAACTCACAATTCCCCGATAGCAGTTTTAGACGCACTGGTGTGCCGGACGACAGTTTTGTTGATGGCTTGCACAGTGAATGACAGCGACCAAAGCTATCAGTTAATACAACCTTATCAATATCCCAATGCGGCAGGCCCTTGGACAACCAACCGCTATAGGATTTGTAATGCAAACTGAGGGTGGTTGGAAATCCCAAAGCTGGGTGTGGAACTATAATTTTCGAAACAATATCACCAGCGAAGAATTCTGAGTCATCTTTTCTGTAAAATTAGTTATCGATTAGAAAGAGTTGGTTTTTAGAATAAGGGAGTATATTAAGAAACTCACTCTGATATCTTGAATGTTTCGTTTAACCCACCCTCACCTTCGAGTGTGGCTTCTAAGCGGCCGATCGTCCTTAGAGGCAGGTCATTGAACGAGTTAAATATCTCCAGCTTGAATTGATGCGCACAAAATGGCTCTTCTTCTCGTGTTACAAGATATAGTTGTCCACGACCTGTCGATCGATTGGCATAATAGCCCATATTACCGCAACGTGGCACCCCTTCAGCGATGTCTTCATCATTCTGGGCGCATGGGAAACAGTCGCCTTTAATAAAATCATCATAGCTGTTACATGGATAAGCGGGAAACATACATCGCGGAGCGACAGAGTCGATGAAGAACTTGTATGCACGCCGATGGTTGCAGAGAGAGCGACCCTCCTCCTCGTCGGCCGTTTGGGCAGCTATAAATAAGAGAGATAACAGTGGAGTATATGTAGGATACCGAACATTAATCTTACGTAAACTTAAAAAATATACTTATGTTAACTTTCAAACTGGTTGTTGGGGATTTATGTATATCTCAAAATTAAATCATAACTATCGAAAAAGTTTTGATTAATCTCTCTTTCCACTTACACCAAATGAAGTCCGTTACTGCACCTACGAATAAATTCGAACAACCCGTCTGCACACGCCCTCCATTCGGATAAAAATCCACATGTCCCATTGGCTGCCATGAACCCAACCCTCCTAGTATTAAGTTCTCCCCATTCGAATGTATAACATCCACAAACTCCGCATCTGTACTATCCAGACGGACCTTAGGATGTTGAGCTTCAAAAAGCGGGCCTGCAGGATCCAAACCAGTGATACGAGCTAAGCCCGGTAATTGAGAGCCAGCAAAACCAGACACATGTGCTCCCAAACTAAAACCAATTAGATGTGTCCTGGAGAAGTTCAGACCTTTGTACTCTTTCAAGTTATGTAAAAGCATGGCCAATTGTTTGCCAACTAGACGAGTATTGGAGGCAGCGCGCACGTAATTCGGAAAAGTGGCACCGTTCTCCCAATCCACGCATATAACAATGCAGTCTTCCTACAATGAACAAAAGTACAAATTTGGAATTTAAAATATCCAATTTATAACCTACCACCGCCATCAACGCCGTCTTCATTTCATAAATCCATACATGCGGGCAAGCAGAGCCGAAACCATGCACGATCACACGCACCGATAGCTCATCGAAGCCATGTAGTTCATCAAGCGACAATGGAGTGCTTTTAAAGACGCTTCGCTTTGTTGTTGTCGTTGTAGTTGTCGTAGCTGTGGGTTCATCGAGTGTATCATTTGTCGAACCTTCCCTGCGTCGTATCGAATGCGAAGCCCTGGCGATACTGTCAAAAGCGTTGGTCATGTTAAGAAAAGGCAACTCCATGAGTGGTCTCTCTGAACGATTCTTTGTGGAGTAAAAATAAAATTTCGTGTTGATATCCTCAGGCGACGAGGGTAACATTTCCAGGTACGCAAAAGGACCAGAGTCCTCAAAACAACCGAGTTCTCCATAACAAACGCGCTTCACGGCACGTTTTGATCTTAAATATAGGAATAAACAACTTATAAAGTGATATCGCATACGAGTATTTTGTAAGTAGCATCCAACACATATCTATTTTCATACCTGCGATTTTTATTGCGTTGCTGCAACAGTTCATGTTGTCGAATTGATTCTCGTACAGCTCGTACAATATCGTTATTTTTGGTAAATCTTTTAGCTGAAGCATCTTTGAGAATGTCTTTCGTAGGAAGATGATTTTCCTGTACCTCTGAACAAACTAAAAATGATGGGATTTGAATTATTCTTATTTACATAGATATTATATTTAGGAAGAGTTTCAAGCAAATATCTATACAATTTAAATAGTCACAAAAAATAAAATCTAATAAAAGCACAGTAAAATACCTAACCTGAGAGAGAGAAGAGAGTCGAAATATATCTATAATACCAAAGGAGTCCCCATTTGGAGTTATGAGAGTACGAGGATCGACTATTGAATAACAAGAATAAAGTCCGAGACGTAAAATAATAAAAACATGATCCGAATTGTGGAGGAATCTGTCGTGGGCTCTCCACGATTGCAATGCACCAGTACGAGTATTATATGTAAATCTTATCAAAATGGTGTTAGATTTGTAGGCTGGATTTATGGGACTTCTATCTCTTTTCTAAGATGAAATCTGCATTAAAAGGAACGAGGATTAAGTCCATTGAAGTTGTTAAAGAGAAAGAGACACATGTCCTGAAGGAGTTGACAGCAGAATGCAGAAGTGTTGTGAGTCTTGTGGGTGCTGGGGAGATAGTGAGCGAGTCTACCATACCATATATCGAAGGTAAGTAAATAAGCATAAAGTCAAAAATTTGTATGCGCATTCTTACACTAAATAATTTCAAACTCAATTTTTACAAATTTCCTATGAAAGCTGAACCATTAGTAAGCACTCCAATTTACATTTTTCAGCGCAGTGAATTTGAATTAAAGATTCAACAATACTAGGGCTGACTCTTTTTATATTTCGAAAAGTATAGGGGATACAAATTTTGATATTTCTGTTTTTTTGCTTGCTTGGAGACTCATATTCCAAAGTCGTAGCTTCTTTTTGGTTTCATTTTGAAGATAAAAGAATGCATTTTTTAACGTAGCGAGTTTAACATATAACCGTCGAATTACTTTTAACCATAGGCGTATTTATAAGGAACGGAAAAACTATTGTATCAACTGCTACCTATTGTAATTACTAAGTAAAAGAGTTGCTAATTAAGCTTGAAATGTGTCCAGTATGATTATGCCGTATAAAATTTAACATTTTCTATAATATTCAAACTCGCAGCATTCTGTCATATGATTTTTATTTGTGCTGTTTACAGGAACGTGAAACATTCTATACATTACAATTCGAATTAAACATTTCAATTACTTATAATAATAAAAATTTGCTTGTATTAAAATTAGTTTTATTTACAAAATCCATTCTCTTAACTTCAGAAAGAAGTTTTCAGCTCCAATGGAACTAGAGGTATGAGTTTTTGAAAAATTGCAATATTTTTTTACACAACGTTGTAATTATGGTTTTCACTTTATTTTTTTCATCTTTCAATGTTTGATAATTTCATTCCAATTTTAATTTTTAAATTTGTTTCGGGATCTCCGGCGCTCTGGTTGAGTTCATCAAAAACATGCTCATGAGCAGATTTGAGATCACAACCCTAGGGAATTCAAAGATAAGGAAAAGAGTCAGTAGAGGAACTCTTCAAGGTGAAGTGCTGTCCCCTCTCCTCTGGGTGCTGGCAATAAACTTTTTGCTAATGAGCCTAGAGTAGTGGGGACAACACGTCATAGCCTATGAAATTTCCCAACACTTTGTAAAATCATGCAGGATTTACTAAACATGGTTGAAAACTGGGCAAAAGCAAATGGCCTAGCTTCAACGCAAACGAAACTGAACTCATCTTATATACTTCAAGATAACAATATTATTCCTCAACACCAATTTGGATTTAGGGCAAAACATAGTACAACTGAGCAAGTTCATCGCATTGTGTCATTTATACGAAAGTCCATTGAGAAAAAACAATACTGCACTGCACTGTTCTTAGACGTAGTACAAGCATTCGATAAGGTATGGCACCGCGGCCTAATTCAAAAAATTACTAGTTTACTGGCTACGAATGTACACCTCTTGCTGCAAAACTATATCACTAATAGAGAACTTGTAAAGCAAAAAGATTTTTTCTCTCGTCATTATAGAATAGACGCTGAAGCTCAACAAGGCAGCGTTCTAGGCCCTATTTTATATGTATTATACACATCTGATATGCCAACGACGAGCCAAACAATGACATCAACATTTGCCGATGATACTGCAATACTTTGGACGCACACAGGCCCAAAAGTAGCAACGTCTATATTACAGAGGCATATACTTGAAACAGAAGTATGGGTTAAAAATTGGAGAATAAAGGTTAGTGAAACCAAATGCGTGCATATTACTTTTACTCTAAGAAAAGAAACTTGCCCTGCAATTACAATAAATGGTCAGAATATACCACAGCAAAACGAAATAAAATATCTTGGAATTCACTTAGATAGAAGACTCACATGGCGGAATCATATTGAAAAGAAAGTGTCGAATATCAAGCTTAAAATGAAAAGCCTATATTGGATGCTTAACTCGAAATAAGCATTACCTCTAGAGCACAAAGTGCTACTATATAAAGCCATGCTAAAACCAATATGGACATATGGTATAGAAATGTGGGGAACGGCTACGCCCTCAAATATCGAAACACTTCTGAGAGTGCAATTTAAAGCCTTGCGGATAATCACGGGAACTCCATGGTATATAAAGAACGCTAACATTCACAGAGATATTTGCATACCTCGTGTAGCCGATGAAAGAGTACGGTTGAGCAAAAAATACTACAAAAGCTAGAAGACCATCCCAATAAACTAGCGCGAAATCTACTTTTAGATGAAGGTCACACACGATTGAAAAAAGAGACATCTTCAAGTCTGCACTATCTTAATGATCTCATCTCACCCGAGAGTCCGTCCACAACTTCCTCCAACCACATCTATCACATTCGAAAAAAAACAAAAAACAACATCATTTTCACAATCGACATGAGGGACAACGGAAGCTATAAGGGAGACTGGAAACTAGACCTTTCCGGCTCCCAGCTACTAAGAATCGGAGACTGGAAACCCGTCCTTTCCAGCTCCCAACTATGAAGAATTGGAGATTCACAACCGTTTTAATCATATATGTAAATATATGTTCATTTGAGCAAATAATTCGTTTCTTAGCACTGGCAAGGAAACATATTACTCTAGTATATAAGATTTGTAAACTTATTGTTAGTTTCTTAAACAAGAAAGATTCAATAAATAAAGAAAAATGGAAAAAAAAACTTATTTACTAGAAAACATAGGATTCCACGAATAACTCCTCCGACTCTAGGTGGTACGGCACTGTCATTTAGTAATGAAGCCCGCTACTTAGGTCTACAGGAAACTCAGATTTACGTCAAATGTCGAAGATGGAGTAAAAAGAGTGACAATAGCACTCTACTCCTGTAAAAAGTTAAAAGGACTAAGTTGGGATCTTCCCCCTCTATCGTATATTGGCTTTACACAGCGATAGTAAGACCAATCCTAACATGCGGTATACTAGTATGGTGGCCGGCTTTAGATAAGAAATATATCGAAAGACCATGGTAGATCTATAAAGAATGGCCACACTTTGCATCTGCGGGACCCTTAGGACTACATCTACATTATGCTCAACATATTACTAATAGAGCAATTCGGCAAGCAAAAAGCTGCCAAGTCAGCTCTTAGATTAAGAGAAATTGATATACTCAGCACAAAGCGTAGAGGCTTATTATTAAAGAAAATGATATTATCATCTATGCAGATGTCTCAAAGCTAGACAACAGAGTAGATGGAGGGGTTTACTCCGATAAACTCGGAGTTAGCCAATCATTTCGTCTACCTGATCTTTGCAGTGTATTTCATGCGGAAGTCACTGCCATAAAAGAGGGACTTTCGGTAATAAAAACGAGAGTATTATGCACAAATGAGGACTTCACTGTCTTAACACAGACGAAGAGGAAACAGTCAGACACCTTTAATGTAAGTGTGAGGCTTAGCCAGAAGGAGGCTCCGCACTCTTGGTATGGCATATAGCGGATATAGCGGATAGAGCGAGCGCATCTAAAACTAACGAAGCTTTACTCGCTTATTAAAGCTACCGGATGGTTTAAAAAGAACGTTCAACTTTAAAGTAATTAAAAAAACTACCCAATATTTAAAAAGGTTTTCTGGATTCGCAACTGCATACGTAAATTCAGTTTATAAATTAAATTTATATGGCCTTTTTTTTATTTAAATATCATTAAATCTCATGAGTAACTAAAACCGATGTACTTGTATTTGGAACTCTATAAGTAGTTGAAGTACACTGTACGCATTCATAGCCATTAAATATTTTTATTTCTTTAGTCAAATAATTTAAATTATTTTAGAGAAGTTATGGAGTGCAAATATAATAATCATCGTAAAATAGGTATGTGAGTACATAAGAAGGAACAAAATAACTTTTAACTGCTGTTGTAGTATGACAAAGTGAACTTTGTAAGACATTTAGCAAAACAACCTCACACCCATTTGAATATTTGTTAGGCAACGAACACAAATAAAGTTAGCTTTTTACATCTTTGGGACTTTGAGATTTATTTATAGTTGTTGATATTTATTTTAAAATTGTTGAGCACAAACATACATATATCTTTCAAAAGAAAGAAGGGAAAGGGAAAAATGTAAACTAAACATTGTATCAGAAAGATCAAGGCCTTATGATAGACTTAAATTTAAATTATGTAGCGAACACTGCTTTATACTTTTTAATGGTAATGGCGAAGGCAAGAGAGCTGAAAAAAGTTCTGATATGAGTCCATAATACAAGGTAATAACAAGTAAGGAAGTGATAAATATGGTCAGCGGTTAAAGCAATTTGGTCTACAACTTCTTTAAGCAACCTTAAATCACTTAATGACTATTTCAAATCGAATTTTTGAAGTAGCTGTAAAGAGTGATAATCATACACATTACTCAATAAAAGAAATACAGCCAAATACAAATTTACAGCCAAGGTGTAGTTATATCACATTCTCTGTGGCCTTAAGCAAAGTATAATTGCTTTTAATTTTCAACTACAATCGATTATTTTGCAATCACTTTTCTTAGAACATAATTATATTATTGCCATAAAAACCCTTTTTTTACGGTTCTGCAAAATAATTGGACACAAATCAAAAGGAAAATATTTGGCCTTAATGAGAGAGACGTATTTAAGACGTAAGATATCACAAGGCTGTACATCTGTATATCTATAGAGGCTCAAACTCCCAGGGTGAAAGGAATTTTATAAAAATTTAGTGCAGCAATGTTTCGTGCTGCTATTCATAATAATTCATGTGACTAAATGTATTTGTTTAATCCATTGAGATTTGGATACACTAGGGAATGCTTATAAGTTTATTTGGGCCCGCTAGGTGGCCGTAATAATCGTATTACACTACCGGTCAAAAGTTTGGGTTCACTTACATTATTTTAGAATTTTACACAATTAAGTCGGCTTATTAGTGTTTTTTTTTAAACGTGCGTTCTACTACTAGTTTGAGTTTAGGAGATTGTTATTGTTTACAAAGTGACTGTGGGAGACGCGTAGACCAAGCATGAACGTGTTATGACTTGCTGCATTCTGTCAATGCGTCTAGTGCCTATTACGCGTAACATCTTATTGCTGCAAAACTCGTTTCAAGAGCTATATTTCTAATTGTTGGTGTCATCTTTGTTATCAAAAAGGTAAGTAAAACAATTTTTGTATTCCAAAAAATAACTGTTTTACAAAAACTTACATACAAGTCGACGTTGTACAAAAATTATGTTCTAATTATTAAAATTAAAAAAAAACTACATATTTCTTGTTTTATTTGTAGAAAAATGGGTCGGACAGCAGAGCTTAGTGTAGAAACACAAGCAGTCACTGTAGCACTACATGGAGAAGGCTATTCAACGTGAAAAATTGCTTCGAAATGTAATGTCTCTCAAAATGCTGTGATGAGAACGTTACAAAGAAAGAACGATAAAGGGTTCAATCAGAGTCGTCATCGTTATAGGAGGCCTAAAACTACATCAAAAAGAGAGGATAAGTTCATATGTGTTGTAAGCAAAACAAATCGTTTTCTAACAGCCCCTGAAATTCGCGAACAACTCAATTCCTCGCGCGAGGCTCCAGTATCTGTTTCGACGGTACAGCGACGACTAAGAAACTGTGCCCTAAAAGGGTGCGTCGCCGCCAAAAAACCTTTACTTCGAAAGCAAAATAAAGTAAAGAGACGTAATTGGGCTAAAAAACATAAAGAGTGGACAACTGAACAATGGTCTAAAGTCTTGTTCACGGACGAGTCCAAATTTGAAATTTTCAACAAACGACGCCGCCAATATGTTCGACGTTTTGTCGGTGAACGCATGATGAACCAATGTGTTGTTCCCACAGTTAAGCATGGTGGAGAGTCAGTGTTAGTCTGGGGATGCTTTGCTGGAGACAAAGTTGGACACATTGTGCAAATTGAGGGTATCATGGACAAAAAAGTCTACCACAACATACTTCAACGGCACGCTTTTCTGTGTGGGAAAAGACTTGTGGGAAACGGATTCGTTTTCCAGCAGGATAACAATCCTAAGCACACTTCAAAATTTTGCCAGAATTACATTGCAGCCAAAGAAAATCAAAAACAACTCAAATATATGGAATGACCTCCTCAGTCGCCGGATTGTAACCCGATCGAGCTGGTGTGGGGCGAGTTGGACAGAGAAGTAAGAAAATATGAACAAATACTTGCGAGCTTCTTTAAAAGCTAACATATTTTGTATTAAACACAATTACTTTCTGTAAAATAACAATATTAAAAAATATTTGACGAAGAAAATCACGATTATTTGAAATTTTTTTACAATTTTTCAAGTGAACCCAAACTTTTGACCGATAGTGTATATAAAAATAATTATATATGTACATTCTGTCAAAAAAATATCAAGAATTGTTCATTTAAAAAGCGCGTGTTACACATACATATAAGCGTGATCTGTCAATTAGCTTGTGTTGGAAAACCATCATTTAAATTTGAGGGAGGTAGCTCGTGACCTTAGCGTGTCTCACGGATCGATTTGCAATATTTTTCAAAATCAATTGGGCATGAGTCGCATGGCTGCTCGACTCGTTCCAAGAGAGTTGAATTTTTTTCAAAAAATTCATCAGAAGAAGGTGGCTAAAGACATGCTTGAGCAAGTGAATTCGGACTCAAAGTTTATCCAGCGTATCATAACAGGTGATGAGACGTGGGTATAGGTATAAGTTTTACATGCAAACCAGTCAACAGGCGGCTGAATGGCGCTATCCACATGAGCCGAAACCCAACGTGCCGAAACCATGTAAAAGTCAGTCAAAAGGGAAAGTCATGCTACTCGTTTTCTTTGATTATCACGGTGTTGTGCACTCCAAATTCGTTCCAAATGGTTCTACGGTAAATAAAGAATATTATTTGGAAGTTATACGACGTTTGAGAGAGAATGTGCGTAGGAAACAGTGCAATTTGTGGAAAGAAAACTCATGGATCATGCGCCATGATAACGCACCGTCTCACAAGGCTCATATTGTGAACACTTTTTTGGCCAAAAACTCTACAAATATCATCGAATCACCACCGGATTTAGCCCCCTGTGACTTTTTCCTTTTCCCAAAACTTAAATTGCCAGTCCGCGGACGCCGATTTGAGTCGATAGAGCTGAAGAAAACCTCTTTAAACGCTTCTAAAAGGTGATTTGATGACTGGACTAATGGTTTCTATACGTATATTGCTTCGAATGAAGCCTATTTTGAAGGCGAACATGAATTTTGATGATTAAACAATTATTTTGCGTTTTGAACAATTGCCGGTACTTCTTTGACAGAATGTATGTAAAAAAATATACACGTAGAATCGAGTATAATGAACGGAAAACGAAGCGTCATGGCAAGAAAAGGTTATTAGAAGAATAGAAAGTAAAAAGTAGCATGTTATATGAGAGCCTCAAGCTGACAATAGCATGAAAGATGCGGGTGTAATAAATATACAGAATTCGCAAGAAAGAAGTAGCCGTAGTGTTGTTTTCCTATATACATATGTATATATGCTCTTGAGTGGGGAAACCCCCACTGAAGACGGAAAAACGAGGCATTAGAATAAAATGCTTTGACTTAGCGGCAATGCAAGAATGTATGATGTTCTCATTGAAAACCTATGAACCTGTGTAAAAAAATTCTTCTGCTCAAAACTAGACCGCAAAAAAAAATCGAAACAAAAACAGGTGAGATTTGTGGGAAATTAAATAAGAGAACACAAATTTTCTTTTCACTAGAGATAATGGGACTCGCAAATTCTTGGGCTTTAGAATTTTATGCAATGATGCTAACTTTTGAGTTTCAAAAAGCACTAAAACTTCAAAAAAAGCGTTTACACAACTAAAATCATAATTTTTTTTAATCCGAAAAGTACATTTTTTTCATAACAGCTTAAATTCAACAAACAAAAGTGAACTTATATTATAATATAAACATAATTCAATAACTCAAAATCTGTTCATTCATAACGATTCTGTAAACCAATTAATTTCAAAGTCTATTTCCTCTTCATTTTCAGCTTGTGGTCCTAAAATTGACATCAAGGCACGATTAACGTATGTATTTACTATCGATGTTATAATTTAGACATACCGGATAGTTCAGGGCACATTAAACATGTATCATAATAAAAATAAAACAGCTCATTTGATTTGCTTATATTTATTTGGTCGGTAAATTGTCAAAATGAATTGTTTAAATTAATCTAAACTGTCTCTAAATGGACTACAGAAATTTTGACATTATAGAGACCATAAGTAAAAACAAAATAAATTACTCTTTCTGTGGCAATTGTCACAACAACACTTTTCATGCTAATCTGTTTTTTATGTGGGGCAACGCAGTTACTGACAGAAAGGACAAACGGTTACGACTTTTGCTTTTAAAAGTATTCATTGTGCTGAAAACGCGCTCAACTTCTGAATTTGAGTTTAGAAAAAAGACACTTTTTTTTCGTTTAGCTACATGTATACGAGTATGCTGAAATTACCGCCCGCCTTCGCTTCAAATATGTCTTTGCTTTTACCTGAGGAGCACAAATAATTCGAAAATTTACAAATTTCAACGTTGGCTTTCTTGGTATTTTAGTTTTCAACATACATTCGATATGTTTGCAGAATAAAATTAAGAGGAGATGTGCTTTTTAAATCACCATTGTTTTGGCACTTTTTTATGCATTCATAAAGTTTTCGCATGACACGAGAAATCTTTTATTATTTTTTTACTGTTTCATTGTTTTCCAAAAAACTTAAAAATTTGTTTAACAAAAATCTCATCATAGAAAAAAGTCTGTTTAGCAATATTGATTTTCCAGATCTTGAAAATATTTTTTGTTTCCTTGTTCACTCCACTCGGAAGCATAGGGCCTCGACAAGACTCAGTCTTTCATTGGTTTCATTAATCTATTTGCTTTCTGGCAGGGTAGGTGATTAGCCTACCGCTACCAGTCCTAAGTAGTGGGGATGCCCACTTGTCGCTGCTTAGGAGCAACCCCTTCTTACTGCTTGGAGCGCCATCTGTGTGTCACATTTTTCTGGCAAAAGGTTCACACAGATGGTTGGGGACTTCGCTAAATTTAGTGTCTCTGCGCTATTACTGCGATTGCCCGCTTCATCTTGCTGGCGTGACTAATGCAATGTATAACTGTGTCTTTTTTCTTTGTTTTTTGCTTGTTTTAGCAGCCACAAGCAAGTAATGCGCTGATTTTTGTGCGTGAGTAAGAATTGGAAGGATAAAATTGTTGGGTGCCTGACTAAGAGCTTGAGAACTTAAAATGATAATACAAAACAGAAGAATTGTCGAAAAGTTTTTTTTATTATAATCTGGTAGATTATTTCATAGCATTCATTGTTTGGTCTATTCGAACAGTCCAGATTTTTACTACTTTTGACGTTATAACGTCTTTTAATTCGATTTAGCCGGCTGCACGCACGAAAAAATGCGTCGTTACCTTGCTCATGCGTCGTTACCTTGCTTGAACTGCAAGCGAAAGCACGGAACGAACGACAAAGAGCACAATCGGCAACGTTTGACATCTGCACACCTACTTGAGTGAGCATATATGGTACATATATGTATGTAAATGTATGTATATGCGCATGTGTATATAAATTCACATATTTGTATTTGCATATGCCTTCTTCCTGTATGCATGGTAATGAACCATTTCCCTGTTGAGAATAGGAGATGATAGGAAAAGTAGGAAATGAAAGGGGGTGTTTCGAGTGTAATTGTCTTGAAAAAGGCAAATCGCTGATGTTGCCTCTTAGCGTTGTTGACTAATTACCATCTGATGCACAATCGAAATTGAACATACCTTTCATGAATTTGATAAATGTTTCGTCATTTTTCACGTTTGTGTAAATGTAGGTTGACCTATTCCATTGCGATTCCATTTACCTCCTGCTCTATATCCATACAAAATATCTATCAAACAAATAAAATTAAAATTATGGTTTGAAAATTGCAACCATTCCATCAGTATTTCTTTATGACGTTGTCACGTTAAACTATCGTCAGTAAACCGACTTTACAGACAACCTCTTTTTCCAATAAATCTGGCTGCATGGCATCAATAGTGGCTTGAATATTGCAATAAATCGGTTGTTAAGCGCACTGTATGACAAGTTTCGCCGTCTTGTTGGAACCAAATGTCGTCGATGTTTAGCTGATTAATTTGTGGAAAGTCAGCATAGCTCAAAAGGTGGTAAATATTATACACTCTAATAAAATTGATTATTTGAACAAAGTCATAACTGTGTTTTTGTTATAACTTGTAAATATCCTACCAAAGAGCATATCTGAATGTTATGGAAAAATAAATTAATACCAGTTCGTAGGCAAATATTTTGTAACATACCAGAATTCTCGTAAACTAAGTTACAAATCTCAAAGTTATGTGAGAAGTATACGATAAATGTCAGCTTCGTTAAGGTTTACAAACGTTTACTCTCTGCTAAAAATTCTTATAAGTGCCGATTGTTTGTAATCAATTTTAAGCCGTTGGAAAGCATAAGAACGATATTGTCTCGAACCTTCTTGTTTAGTGTAAAATGGAAATAAAAAAGTTATGTACATATAACAAAATTAAAAAATTTAAACTTCCAACCAAATGAAAATACAATTAACCGTTCTTAAGGGATGCGTTGGCTGGAGCAACTTGTATTAATGCGATCTTGTGATTGCATATTGCTGAGACCGATAGTGACTCAATGTGAATGATATTATGTATATACACACCCCTTCGAGCAGTTTTCAAACTTTTCACCATTATTAAAAATAATTCTGAGCATGAATTTGTACTTCTTTCCCCTTAAGCTCTCCATTATTAAACCCAATTGCATTAAGATGGCAATCGATAGAAAATGTTGCTTTAGAATTATTTTAAAACAGTTTTTCTTCTTCTGTTTTCGGAATTTTGTTCAATGGAAGTCGAAAATGTACCATCAAAATAACTTTTTCTTGTAATTGTCTGACATTCAGAAATAATACAAAAATAATAATCTAGCCTTTTCGAATTGAGGATAAGATATCAGTATCAAAATATGGCAAGCAAAATCTTGCTTTTCTTTTTAAATAATTTTCTCTGTATTTTGTATGTACTGAATATGGAATAACTTGTTTTGCCTTTTAAAATAAAGATGAATGAATAACACATACGATGTCTTTGAACTATTACTTCTAAACATTTTATAAGCGTTTTTCAGTAAGAGCGCTTCAACTTTTTTTTTGAATAAAACACAAACGGTTTGACTTTTTTAACTAATTTTTTTTTATTATCGAGTTTGAACATATTCATTTAAGTATGAAATTCGATTTCTTTTGCATGACCACCGCGTGCACGTTTTACGAAGTCCAATCGTTGAACCCAATTTTCGACCACTCTTTTTCATAAATCGGCCGAAATTCCAGCAATTTCGCGTTCAATATTGGCTCTGAGCTCACAAATCGTCGCCGGCTTGTTACTGTAGACCAATGACTTCACATAACCCCAAAGAAAATAGTCTAGAGGCGTCAAATCACACGAGCGCGGCGGCCATTCGACCGGTCCATTTCTGGAAATAATGCGCTCATCGAACTTACTCTTCAACAAATCAATTGTAGCGTGTGCTGTGTGGCTTGTGGCCAAAAAGAATCGTTTATCATGTCGCGGTATCGATTTCCATTCACAGTAACGTGGCGATCGTTCTCGTCAACGAAAAAATATGGGCCAATTACCCCGCCGGCATGTAAACCGCACCAAACAGTGATTTTTTCGGGATGCAACGGTGCCTCATGAATCACGTGTGAATTGCTTTCTGCCCAGTAACGCATATTTTGCTTGTTGACAAAGCCATTGAGCCAAAAGTGAGCTTCATCACTGAAGATGATTTTTCGACTTTAAACTTTCTTAACAGAACACGCATTTTTATAATAAAATTCAATGATTTGCAAGCGTTGCTCAAAGGTGTAGCGTTCCATGATGAAATGTACGTATAATCTCGAGTTTACAAATGACAAGCGAAAAATAAAAAATATTGCGTTGTTCGCCCTCCCTAAAAAAAGTTGAACCGCACCTATTGAAAAACGCCTTATTTTCGGTTTTCCCAATATTTATTTTTAATGATGTAGAGAAATCATTGAAATCAAGTAACTTGTAACTAAGAATTTACCAATAGAAGCAAACATTATTAATAATAATAATTTCTTTTAAAAATAATTTAAAGAAATTTTAAAACCCAGGTAAACATCCCATTTATGCTGTATGTCAATGAGTAAAAAATTAGGAAAATCCAACGTCACAAACCAAACATGACACAGACAAATGTACTTGTAAATAACTAGTAATAATTTGTGGCAAAGAAGTTGTAACTTAGTTTTACATTTAAAAAATTAATTTTAGGCTTCTAAAATATGTATGTATGTAAATTTTAAAGTTATTTCTCATTTAAGACAAAAATACAAAGCAACTCTAATTGTAACGAATGGCAGGAGTGCATAAAGTAAAAAACGTTAAATGATCGATAAATGTGGAGGAAGCGCGCATTATTTATAGAAAACGAGTGTTGCAATTAATTTACAGCATTTTTCCTAGAAGATAAAGTTCGTGTTAGACGTGGCAGTTATGGCTTGATTGGCAAAAAATCTTGTTTCAAAATTCCAGGAGAGCATTGCAAACGTGCAGGGTCGTAGAGAGAAATCCGGGCCCCGGGGGAAAATTGCAAATGCGGCCCCTTTCCAATGATGTCTAATTCATATAAATACGTATAATCTCGAGTCCGGGCCCCTCTGAAAACTCCGGGCCCGGGGGAAAAAGTACCCGATCCCTTATCTTAAGTCTGATTCTGGAAATGCAGGACAGCTACAGGGAAAATACTCTGCAGTGCCGTCATTCTCAAGACAGGATAGACATATCGGGGTGTCTACGACCCCCATGGTAGCCATATGCTGACCACAGACGTTGTGCTCTTTGATTACACCCACCAGTACTCCCAGGTCCTTCCTGCTGAGTTTTAGGAGAAAGGTAGCTGTTTTCCTGTTTGGTTCTTTCACAAAGCACTTGGCTACTCTGCACGAGTTCAACTCAGACCATCGACCTCTATGGGCAGACCTCTTGAAGTCGTCAATCCATAGTTGTATCGATGCGGAATTGACACCTAGAAAGGGTTCAGGGCCTAGTGGCATACTTGCAGAGCCTTCATTTGCCAATTTATCAGCTAACTCGTTCCCTGCAATACCACAATGTCCAGGCACCCAAATAAGACTAACTTTGTTGTGTTTTGCATGGGTTAGCAAGGGCTTTCAGTGCAGCTTGACTGTCACTACAAATTCCAATACCGTTGCCCCGCCCCTTTTTCTCAATTAGCCAGTACGGCACATTCAAGATGGCATATACTTCCGTAAGGAATACCGTGGCCATCTGTCCTGTGGCATTGGAGTACTTAGTGTATTCGTCTAAATACCATCCGGATCCGCTTCCATGACTGGTTTTGGATCCGTCGGTGTAGAAAGGGTGCTGGTATCCCGTTAATAGATTCTATGGACTTAACCATTGATCTCTATCAGAGATCAAAACATCATACTTCCTACCGAAGCCAACGGCAGGCATCCGATTGTCCACTGGCATCGAGAACAGTGTGCGCCGTTCCGATAACTGGTGGTATATCTAATAGTGGCCAGTGCTTACTTCATTTCCCCAGACTCCTTGAGCCTGTACGCCGCCTTAATTTTTTCCTTTCGAATTTGAAGATATAGAGGTTGAGAGTTTTCGTGCTCATGGCACCTGTGATACCCAAGCACACACTTCTCTGTAGCCTGTTTAGGGGTTTTACTCTGGAATTAACCATTGTGGCTTCCCACCACACTACAGGGCGTATGTAATAATGGGTTTAATCAGGGTGGTGTACAGCCAGTGTACTATCGCCGGTCTTAGACCCCATGTCTTGCCAATTATACCAATTATATATATGTATTATATATGTATGCAGTTAAGACATAAATGTTAATTGAATGTCCAAGAGCTCTCAACTTATCGATTTTCCTAACTATATCGCTTGGCGCTCTTACTCCGCCCAACTTGCCAATTAGCCCGTTTTCCAAATTTTTTTTTACTTGAACAAATATGTACCATCTATTTATTTAATTTGAAGTCACGATTATGTGAATTACTTCGTGGTTTATTTTTATTTTATTTTTTTCTTATACTCGTATTGTCCGTCACGCAAATTTTTTTCGTACGTTACGAACAGTGCTACACGACAGCACTGAATTGTAGGCGACAAATGGATAAGTACAAATCGTTATGTAATACTAACTATATGTGGATATGTAGGCACCATTTCTTTCTTTGTTTTTTAAATTTTATTTGCTCGCGTGTAGTTATTATAAAAATTTATGTGCTGCTAAATTCAACAGTGCGTATTAATTGCAACACTCGCTGACGACCAGCATATCCGAATGAATTTGTACGTGACTATCATCCCCTTAGTCCCGGGTTCGATGCCCACTGTGAACTTTAAATATAAAATTTAGGACAAAAGGTTTTTTTTAATATAATATTTACTTATTTGTGCATATCTGAAAAAAAAAACTTCAAAAAGCTGCTTTACTTGTAAAACTGTATCATAATACACAACAAAAATTGGAGAATAAGCCTGAACTTTCAAAAATTATATGTGTAACACATGGGTTGAAAAGTCCCGGGTCTAAAAAAAAACACATTTTTTTGACGCGATAACGCCTTATAATTCGATGTAGCTGGCTGCACGCACCAAAAAATGGCAATATAAAGCCAAAACGTTCTTTTGTTAACTTTACAAACCTAACTCACGCAACTTCATTTTTCGATCATTCAAAACGATTTTGTGGATTTTTTCGATGCTTTCTGGTGTTACGGCCTCATTTGAACATCCATTTTAAAGTCGGCCAACTATCGTTTTATTGTTGTTTCTGATGGAGCGGAATCCACTTAAAACTTTTCACTGGAATGGTATTCGCTTGAATGGTATTTTCCCCCATCAAGAGCAGTGTAAAATTAAAACACGTTCCAGCTTTTTTAATTTACGTACATATACATGATACCTCTACTATAAACCAAGGAAAATTATTCCAATTTGGTACAAATAATCAGACCAGAAAACTACGTATGCCGCAATTAAAATTTTGAAATATGAGTGAAGGCACGGCTACTTTTGTGTAAATGTGTGTACATCGGTATCATCTTAATAAAAGTCGCTCAAACTTGGACCACTACTCATTTAGTTGCAAAATAAATATTATTGAGATCGCATAAAAGCCACGTAGACTTTTTATATATTAAGATCGAATTTCCGTCAATCCGTCTAATGTTAATACAAGCTATAACTCACGTTATCTATGACTTTATATATAATAATTCTAAGAATTAACAGCCGACCCAAGTTAAAATTTACTAAAATAGAGCGATATCAGCCTTCCTTACATCGTCTAGTTAAAAAAAAAAGATCCCGTGAGGTGACCCTGTGTGGAATAGCAATAGTTTGATCCAACATAATGGCCTTGAACCCATTTTGTAGAATTTAATAACTTTCAAATAATTAGGTTCTAGTCCCGAATTGGAAAATTCATTTATATATACATATCTGATATATCATGTCAAACATTATTATAGTACATTTAAGACCACTATCATGTCATGATCCTTTTCAGGGCCTCAATCAGTCTGTCTCCTCCTTAATAAGCATTGCTGGATATATTCCGTGAGGTCCGTTCTCAAAGGAAGACAAGGAAAACCTTATAGATTATTTTGTCACTACATATATATACACCCTTTTGGGTGTACCGTACACCCTTTTTGGGTGTTTGGTCGAGCTCCTTCTTCTATTTGTGGTGTGCGTCTTGATGCTGGTCCACAAATGGAGGGACCTAAAGCTTTAAGCCGACTCCGAACGGCAGATATTTTTTATAGGGAGTTTGTTCATGGCAGAAATACACTCGGAGGTTTGCCATTGCCTACCGAGAGGCGACCGCTATTAGAAAAATGTTTTTATTCATTTTGGTTTCAAAAAACTGAAACAATTGCGGCAGAGAGAGGAGAGCGGCCTCCAGCTGTACTTGTTTATCAAATTAAATACTGTGCGGCGCGCCACCTATGCACTGACATAGAAGTCCTAATACTACCTGCATTATCGACGCCAAATCGAACAGGGTTGCCATTTAAATAAAAAAAAAATAAAAAAAAAAAAAATGAATTTGCAAAGAACCCCTCCACCGGGCGGTGGAAATTCGTTCAAAAATCGAGCCACTGTTAATACACCATCTATAGGAGGAAATCTATTAAAAAAACATGAAAACATAGAGAAAGAAGATATCAAAAACTTATCGAAACAGCTACAAAATATGCAACAAATTTGTGCTGAATTAAAAAATGAGCTGTATCAGCTAAAAATAGAAAACGCTAAACTAAAAGCTCAAACTGCAGTCACTAGTAAAACCAACAGTGCACAGCAAAATAAAACACCACCTCAATACGAAACCGATGAAGAAGAGCTAGATCGAGAGACGGACTGGATCTTAAAAAAGCGTCCATCTAAAAAACGAAAAGCTGTCAATTCACCTGAACAAATAGGCTCAACTTCAAACGTGAATACACTAATTGCCAACAATAAAACACCAAAAGATGATAAAAAAGCCCCACGTCCGCCACCAATTATGGTAACAGCTGAATGTGAGTACCAAAAACTGTTCAACATTGTAAAAAACGGGTCTAGCAATACGTTCTCTATTAAACTTATGAACAATAAGATCTATAAAATAAATACATTTGATCCAGATGATTATAGAAAGACTACAAAGTCGCTATCAACACAAAACATCTCTTGGTACACTTATGAAAACAAGCAAACAAGACCAATAAAAGTTATAGCAAAAAATCTTCATCATTCGTGCGATCCTACTGATATCATACAAGATCTTAAAAAACAAGGCCTAAAAATCACTAATGCAGTTAAAAAGCTAAAATGGAAAACAAAGGAGCCACTAGATATGTTTCTACTCACATTCGAATCAATTGAAGATATTAAAAAGATATTTGAAATAAAAACAATCTTACATGCGGTTGTCAAAATTGAAGCGATTAAACAAACAACATTAATTCCTCAATGTAAGTCATGTCAGTCCTACGGACATACTCAAAATTATTGCGGCAAGCAGCCACGCTGTGTCAAATGTGCGCAAAAGCACAAAACAGTCGAATGCACAAAATCAAAGGAGCAGCTGCCAAAATGCTGCAACTGTGGAGAAGCACACCCTGCTAGCTACAGAGGCTGCATAGTAGCCAAAGAATTACAAAAAATTCGCGACAAAAAAATCGGACAGCGGAAAAATAACACTGAGGCTGAAAGCGAAACTAAAGGAAGAGAGAAAAATAAAGATGAAGCTAGTACAAAATCAATACCGCATAAACCAATACCAATTCCAGCACCAAGCAATCGACCAACCTATTCACAAGTGGCAAAAACTAACGAAAATGTCACTACACATGAAGAAAATATACTTTCAAAAATATTGCAAAAACTAACAGAACAACAAGAATTTAACAAATCACTGGAGCAAAGGTTGCAAAATCTTGAATTTAAAATTTATCAGTCAATTACCCATGCCTAATTTTTTAAAAATAATGTTATGGAACGCGAACGGTCTTCCAAAGCACCAGCAAGAATTGGAAATGATTCTCAATTCAGAAAAAATCGACATTTGTTTAATTGCTGAGACGCATTTCACTAATCAAACTTTTTTCAAGATCAAAAACTTTGAAACTTACCACACTATTCACCCAAGCAACAGTGCCCGAGGCGGAAGTGCCGTAATTATTAGAAGCAATATTAAACACTACGAACAAGAAAAAGTCAGCACCAATGAATTCCAAGCCACCACCATCACAATTAATGCTGGAGGTGATCTAGCATTGACAGCTGTTTATAGTCCTCCAAGGCACCAAATCAAATACGATCAATATGTCCATCTTATTGAGCGTCATAAAACAAAATTCATTATGGGCGGTGATTTTAATGCTAAACATATCCATTGGGGATCTAGGCTAACAACCACTAAAGGAAGGGAGCTCTTCAAAGCGCTTCAACAAACAAACTGTAACACTGCATCTTCATGGATGCCAACGTATTGGCCATCCGATCCACAAAAAAATCCGGACCTTATCGATTTCTTTATCACCAGAAAAGTCTCCAGTGCTTATCTTAATGTTGAAAATGGGCTAGACATGAATTCAGATCACTCGCCAATCTATCTAACTCTCAGCGAAACGGTAGTGTTACGTGATCCAGTTCTCAAATTAACTAGTCAATTTACCGACTGGGATTATTTCCGCAAAATGTTAGAAGAATCTGAAGACAATACGTTTCCAATGGAATCAACAACAAAGATAGATGACGAAGTTTTAAAACTGACGAGAGAAATACAACACTCTGCTTGGTCGAGCACACCTCCTTTAATGAAAATTTCCGCCGGCCACAAATACACAAAAGATATAAAAGAAATGGTGTTAAAGAAGCGAAAAATGCGGCGTAGGTGGCATCAAACAAGATCACCTGTTGATAAAGCAGCTTTGAACAAAGCAGCGAAAGATCTCAGACATAAAATTAAAGAATACAAAAATCAATCATTTACAAACTACGCACAGCAATTAAATAACAAAAGAGACACAAACTACTCACTATGGAAATGCACCAAAAAGCTTAAACAGCCAGCTAACCATAATCCACCAATCAAAGTAGGCAATAATGGATGGGCGAAAACCAACATAGAAAAAGCAAACATATTTTCAGATTAT